>JAEQBH010006384.1:0-294039 GCA_016808115.1 Tetrastigma voinierianum
AATGCCCTCTTACATTTTGCCCATATGGCAAATATATCATTTCTTGTATAATTAATTAATTACAAATAAACCTATTTATATTTGCTCTCTAAACACACTTTTTAGATCAATATTATTGACATTTCATGAGACCGGTATGATTTTTCATCCTATTTGATTTAATATATTTTTGGGCTTGTAAGGAGTGGTAGAATCATCTCAATCAATACTACGCATCATCCTTTCAAAAAAAAAAAAAAAACTCTGCGTTTATTGTCAAGAAAAAAAAAATGGTCGTCTTTTTGTTCTTTATTTGTTTACTTTTTGTGCATGTTGTCTTTTTGTGCGTTTATTGTCAAGAAAAAAAACTTTTTGCGCATTTAGTTTTATCCTTCCACGGGAATTTTGTCACGGCTTGGATGTATTTGTTTATTTTTGTGCATGTTGTTGTGGTTTATATTTTTCATGGCTTGAATATAATATATTTACCTTTTCCGGTAGTGCAGTGTAGTTGTTGGTGTGATTTTATATATGAGTGTTAACTATTTTATTTGGATGTATTTTCAGCTTATTTGTTTATATTCATTTGCTTAATACCTGGGCTGCTGTATTTCGTTGCCAATGAGACGAGGGGAGATGAGAATGGTTTCATTCTAGTCATTGCTCTACATGAAGATGATGGAACACATTATAAACAAGATTTTTGTTCATAAAGTTTTTTGGCTATTGGGAGAAGCAGCCATAGGTTTGGAAGAGAGCATAACTTATGCTGACCATACCTACAGTAGACATAATAAGTAGGTCTAATGTTAACTCAAGTGGTTTTTATGAAGTGATGACGATTGTGTTGATAATTGTAGGATGGATAGGAGAGCTCTGACGAGCTTTGTTGTTGCTAAGGACTCATTATTTCCGAGCTTGAATGAAATAGAATATATTAAATTAATGAACATAGTTTATTTTCTTCATTATGTGCCAATTAATGAACTTGTAGTTTCTTTTTCCACATTAGTGAACGCGCCAATGTGAAGAATAGAGTCCTTAAGCATGAAATAGCAAGATCTGGTGAAACAGTTATTAGGCCAAATTAATTCAGTTTTGGAACTCTATTTTGATTGACATTCATGACTGTGTTGTGATTAGTTCCATTCAGTTAGTTAACACATTATGTGCTTTTCTTTTGGATTGTGATTAGTTCTTGGTGAGAAAGGCGAGGGTTGGTGATTGAGTTACATTTCCCATGACTCATGCAATGCACTTCCAAAGACATGTTTATAGCAAATTATACATGCCGAAACTAGCCTCTTACAGTCAAAGTCGAAGCTTGTGACTGTATTCAAAGTTATGCGTTGCTTGGGTTAAGTAGCAATTTGGCTGATGCTGTCTACCTGATTATGACCCAAAGGAAACTTTGCCATTTGCTTTTTTTCTCATCAGCTTTTGCCTATGGTTACTTTGCCATGCACAACATTGCCCTATCAGCTTGCCCTATGCACCTCTACCTCATCCAGATAACTCTGTGTTGACTTTCCTTGGTGGGGGTGAGGTGGTCTATGAGCCAGTATCTAAATCCCTGTGACTTTGGTGGTTTGTATACCCATTTTTATGTTTCCCAGCAAGACCTCCTCCATGTTTCCTTTTCTTTTTTTTTGGGTGGTATGGGCCCTCATAAAATTTAGGCACCTTTGGTTTTCCAGTGGCAAATCCATTTAAGTAACCTTGCAGGTCTGGATGTACTACTACTTCATTATTTTGTGTTAAGCGAGAGCTATGTGTAAACAAAGAATTTTGTGAGTGAAATATCTTAGACCAAAGTTTCTGAGCAATAACTTTAAACAGTTAATGGCATCTCTCAAACTTTTTTTTTTTTTGGGAATACTGGTTTTCTCTTGAGTGTCATAGCCAGCTTCAAAATCCTAGCTGACCTCTTGAGTGTGTTTTCTTTTTATTTACATCATTTTTAGAGAAGAATTTGCGATTGTTGCAGGGGATATTTTTAGTAATGTAAGATTTAAGTAAAGCTGTTTTATTTCCTTGAGATTTGAATGCGAAATGAATTTTCCTTATAACCTTAGCTCATTTATTGGGCATTTAATATTTCCAGCCTCATCTCTTTGTCTTGGTGATTGACTAAGTTAATGGGCGAATTTATCCTTTATGAAAGTGTATGTATCCTTCATCACAAATCTAATCTCTAGAAATGAACTGGTTCATTCCTCATAAATAGACTAGATCTGATGAGATTTCTCAAAATTAACACATATATTACTTCATGTGCATATACTTTCCTGTTCTTTTCACTTTACAAATCTTACCATTTGAACATTTATAATTATTTTTTCTTGTGTTTGCAGTTCTTTGTTGGGAGAAATTTGGAAGTGTGTAAGTATTATTTATTCATTGTTTGATGATTATGTTGTGTTATGTTTTCCCATCAATGTTCTTAATGATTTATTAAGTGTATTCATTTTTGCAGCTTCAAAATTCTTTCTCATTGACTATGGGTTTCGAAATTTATCATTTTAGGGCATATAGGCTAAATATCACACTTACCCTATTGGTGATGCGATCAACAAGAAGTAAAATATCTTCTATATGCCAAGATAAAGATGGAAGGCACGATAAAAATCTTCTACCATATAAAAACTGTGTTTAGGTATACATAATTAGGACGGTGGTATTTGTAATTTATCACTTCATCTTATGATATCCACATTCCTATAATGCCTCATTTTTTAGTCAGTCATAATTTCAGCTAGATTATTTGAGAATAACTTAAAATAGAATGATGGAAGTACAAAGTATGGGGGAAGTCAGTTTGGCATCTTTGGTGGTGAACACCAAACCCAAACTTATAGTTAAAAAATGCTAGAGGAGAAAAAGTGATCATCCCCAAAGAATCTTTTTTGAAAAAAATCTGATTAACACATGTTTCAAATAATAATGCTCAAAACTGATCTCTTATTGCACATCCACTAAAACGTGATTGGTTACCACAGTTTAAGTTTTAAAGATTCAAATTCTATAATTTTCAAAAAGATTCAGACATGTGATCACCAATAAATTCAATATTTCGATGTGGTAATCAGTATTTGAAGCATTAATATCAAACATATGTTAATTGAATCCCACTCTGAAAAATTATTTTGGGATAAAACTTCAGAAAGAAAGCTCTAATAACCGCTACAGGTGTAAAAGGGTAATCTTTAAATGTAAAAATATTTGACCAAGAGAAAGAATTCCATACTTAAGTTTACTGATAGCTGAATTTCTCTCCTCCTTCCTCTCTCCCTCTCCCTCTCCCCCTCTTATAGTGACTCCCAAAAAATGTCAGAGAGGTAAGCAGACCTAAGACACTCTTGATCCCCCTGTGATATATGAATGCGAGTGCAGAATGCTCTTCAAAAACAAAATGTTGACCAACTAACTGATAGGAGAGGAAAAAAAGTAAAAAAGAAAGTCTATTAATGGTACATTTTCCAAACTCTGTATTTTTAGTTTCTTATCTCATATTTAATCAAATAGGTTTGTGAGCTCAACGACTTCCCATATTGTTACATTTCATTTTCTGTGACAGCGAAACTGCTTGAGCCATTTATCATGTTTGCAGCTCCTCTATTCTTGAAATACATTGTTTCTTGATATCCTTACCGACTTTTCTTTAACTAGATCAATTTCCTTCATAAATAAGGAGTAGTTTTAATTAAATCCTTTAATTCATTAGTACTCTAAAAGAACACTCAAGACATCATTGTATAGAAAATTGTTCTTAAGTTTGACTGTATGTGTAGAAGAAGAAGAAAATAATGAGTGTTTACCATCCTTCTTGTTGACTGCAGATACGAAATTAAAATTCTTCTCTGACCTATCGACCTGCCGAATAGAGTTGAGGATAGCCATAACAAGATAAACTGCTACCACCTTGTTAATTGATAAAAATTATTCTGTTGATAAAATCATCATTACTTAAGCTACTTATCAAAAATCATCATTATTAGCTGATGACTTCTTGACAAATGTTTCATATGAAATGGTTGCTGACCCTCTCCTCATTTCCTGATTGTTTTTCTTTTTGAATCCTTTCTGATCTCAGCCTGTTACCTTTCATAGCATGCTGGAAGAACCCTCTTCCTTGAATTCTAAAACTCTGCACAACCTATTACCTCTGTTAAGTAAAATGGTACAATCTCTCCCTTATACATTTCAATAAAATTGTGCAATTTCTCCTTATACATTTTTCATATGACATGTTTTTTGTCCTTTATATCATGGCTTGAGTTTTGTTATAGTGGGTTTTTCATTTTGTTTATTTAGAATGGGACAAAAAAGACTCCATCTGTAAGCTTGTTTCGGACTTGAACAGTGCAAAATTAGAGGCTGATGTTGGTAAGATAAATTTTCTGTATCCACTATCTTGTTTACCTGCTGGAATTTGCTATTGGGTGTTACTTGCTTTTTCCTAAGTGTTTTAAATTATTTGGCAACAATTTTTTGATGACTTTTCATGTAGTCCTACTTCTAATTTTAGTATGAGCTTATGGAATCGTTTATCTTTTCTTTTGTAAGAATTATGGGTCCATTTATGTTTAGGCCTCCCCTCAGGTGCCAAAGATAAGACACTAGGTGTTTGGGACTTGGTTGAAGAGAGATTCTGAAAGAGGTTGGCTTCTTGGAAGACTCTGTACATTTCAAAAGGCGGAAGGTTAACGCTTATCCGCAACACCTTGTCCAGTCTCCCAATCTATTATCTTTCTCTTTTCCGAATGCCTCAGAAAGTTTGTGCTAGATTGGATAGGATTCAAAGATAGTTTCTTTGGGAGGGAGCGACCTTGATAAGAAAGTCTCTTTAGTGGTGTACCCTTTGTATTACCTGAGATAAAGAAAAAGGAGGCGCAGGATTAAAAGCTTCTCTAATATGAATAGGTCTTGTTATGTAAATGGGTTGTGGTTGCCAGCAATGAAATAGCTTTGGAGAAAGGTTATTGAAGTAAGTTGGAGACCAATGGAGGTTAGCAAACCTGTGATCTCAGAGGCAGTTATGGGACTAGTTTATGGAAGGAAATCAGGAAAGAGTGGCCTATCTTTTTTCAGAGGTCTTCTCCCTGAGGGATGGAAAGAGGATCAACTTTTGGAAAGATGTTTGGCGCGGAGAGGAGACGCTATGTTCTATTTACCCCTCTCTTTTTAATTTGGCTTTGAATAAAGAGGCCCTTGATTTGTGGACATGTGGGATAATGGGGAGGGAAGGTGCTGGTCCCCAACCTTCCTAAGACCTCTCAACGATTGGGAGATAGAAGAGGTGGAAAGATTCCTACAAACTCTTTACGATCAAAATTTCAACCCTTCGGGTGATGACATGTTACTCTTGAAGGGTGTTAAGGAAAAAGGATTCTCAGTAAAGATCTATACGAGGTTAGATCCTCTCCATCCATTAGGTTCCCCTTTTGCTCGATGTGGAATCCGGTTATTGCCTCCAAAAATAGGATTCTTATGGAAGCTACTTAGGGTAAAGTGCTCATTTGATCAACAAATGCCGTGGTATGACTTTGCAAACATATGTTTTACGGCGTGAGGGATACAGGAGTCCATAGACCATTTGTTGATCCCTTTGTAAAAAGTGCTAAAATCTTTGTGGAACCTTTTGTCCCGATGTGTTGAGGTGGTTTAGTTTTTTTTTTTTTCATGTTTGGTCCTTCTCACCCTTTTAGCTTGGCAAGGAGTTGTAATTGGGTAATAAGCATAAAATTATGGATGTAGCACCTTTGTGCACAATTTTGGACTCTTTAGGCGCACAAGAAATAGGTTTGTGTTCGAGCTAGTGCTTTGCTCCTGCACAGGTCTAAAGCTAACCTCGTATCAATTTGTGGACTTGGGGTGTATTAATGACCAATAACACGAACTTTAGTATTGGACTTCGACTTGGTTGCGTGGGTAAGTGGGTTTTATGTTTGTTTCATGTTTAGGCTTTTGGCTCCACTTTGTCCATAGCGCCTCTGGGAACTCTTTCTATCTCTATAATGCCCCGCCTTTCTTGATAAAAAAAAAAGAATTTAATGAATTTTTTCCTTTTAATAAGTAATAAGAGTTTGCATTAGAAGGCAAGCAAAGATATTTTCATCTTGACCTGTGGTGAAACACATCTCACCTTAAATATCTTGGTTGAATTTTGAACCTCGGAGGAGTTAAATTACTATCTTCTTTTAACTCCTTATATATTGTTAAATGGTTTGATAAGGTTAGATGGCACTCGGAAGAGTGAGAGCATTTCAAACAAAGAATTTGATTTAAGTTGTGATTACTGTGAATATTATGCTCCCTATTTGTTTTTAGGTTGCCTTCTTGGCTCCCTTCATTCTTTACCTATTTATTTTTCCTCTTTTCCTGTTTGCTTATTAAAAAAAAGAAACTGTGAAAATTATACATGCATATCTGTTTATTGACCATTTAAAATGAGTGCTGCCTTTTTTCCTTTTATGAACATGATAGAAGTCTAGCAATCACAAACGTTGAGTTGGTTTCTTGCCGAAAAAATAGGCTGTGCTGGTTGTTGTCACCCAAAGAAAAAAAAATTAGAAGGAGAGGAAGTAGGCTTACATGTCTGTATTATGTTGTATCTTCATCTGAAGAACATGAACCTTGAGGCACTGCTCAATTTGTAGTAAAGAGTTCAACTATAATTTTAGGTAAGCCAGTGTCTGGATTGTTCTTGTGAGTAAATATGGACAAATTAAAGAAAAGAAATTGATATGAGCTGTGGTGACCTCAAAATGAATTCAACTGGGTACCAATGAATGGAAGCTCAAATCGTGATTTAAAGATGTGTTTGTTCACAGCATGGCTAGAAAGGAATTTTAAGATCAGGCACTCACTTGTTACATTAAATTAATATGTTTTACTTGAAAATTTTGTTTGCACTTATGAAGAGGAAATCTAATGTGTTAGACAATAGGGCTTTGTTTGAGCTTTAGTAGAATTTACCAAGATTCTGGATTGATGAAGAGAGCGGTCGACTTCTGTTGAGTCAGACCGAATGTAGTAGTGCCAAGGTCTTCATTATCACACTGCTACAGTACGATCTTTATGGTCCCACAGCTACAGCTCAATATTGCATCGCCTGCCACTTTTGCTAATGTTTAGAAGTATGCTATCATCTGATGATTTGGGAACTTTAAAATGTTGTTGGCTTGTGTCAGATCATGATAATCACTCCAGGTAGATGCTAGAGTAATGCTGTATATTTTGTGCATTGGAATGGTCTAAATCAACAGATACATATCATTTTTATCTATCTTTAAATCTGCATCTACTTACATATGTATAAGAACTATATGATACAAACAACGATAACACTACTGTATATTCTTTATCAGGAAAGACATGATACACTTTTGCATGGATTGAAGTTGTCTCCTTTGTTAGGGTTGTCCCTTTTTATAATTTTGTCAGTGCACTGTCTTTGATATGGAGATATCCTATAACTGTTGATTTTGTTTCCTATACCCTCTCTCTGTTGATATATTTTTTATTTTTGTTCACTATAATCGATCATTCAATTATAATATTCCTAAAATATCTATTTTCCCTTGAATTATACAGATGTTGTTGTAGCACCTCCATTTGTTTACCTTGATCAGGTGAGGAATTCATTAACAGACCGGATTGAGATATCAAGCTCAGAACTCTTAGGTTGGGAAGGTGGTACTTTCACTGGAAAATCAGAGTTCATTTATAGTTCTTTCTTGTTAATTACTAAAAAGGTGCAAGTTGTTTCACAGTTTTCAAATACTTTCAAACAATTCAGCTTTGTTGCTTTTTCTTGTGCCACTTAAAATATGGTTTTTGTTTGCATGAAGCATTTTCTCAAAATGGCTAACCTTAAATTCACAGACCATATCTTATATGGAGAATGATTAAGAAATTGAGGGAGTTAAATTCTTAAGACTTATGATCCCACATGCATTTTTGTTTGAGTGCTAATTTTCAATTTGAATGTTCTTATTGTGAGTTTATTCTTTGTAAAATATTCATGAATGTCTTTTCTCAATTTTAGCAACTCCTATGCTTTTTTGTTGATTAATTTTCATTGCGAAGAATGATTCTTTTACCAAGTTTATTATGGAGTTCCTTTTAGAGAATGTTTGCACCCTGATTTCCAAATTGGGCTGATTATGTAGTGCAAGAAAACATCAATGAGATTTCTTCTTGTTTATCCTTTCCAAGCAGCATCGAATCACCATCTTATTTTAGTAGTCGAGTGTTGCTTCTATTTTTATCAAACTAGTCTTGTTGGGAACTGTCCTGTTTGTAATGGTTGTGAATCAACCTTATTTTAGTCCATAGTTTTGACCTTTCTTAAAGTTAAAATTGATATATGGGATCGAATGCTTGTAGTTATCATGAACATAGGCACTACTTTGGCTGCCCCAACCTTGTTTTTTGTATGTCCCAAAATTTCTAGTGAATCACATCTTTTTAGTCTTTGTAATTTGACATCATGGGAAGCTTTTCAGTTCACCTTTGCCTTTTGAATTGCTGATGCAATGAATCCACGATTACTGTGTTCTGATTAAAAGTTTTTTTGCTTGCATTGTGCATTTCTCCATGTCTTCCAGTCCTTAATATTTCTTCTCTGATTTGCAATTTATGTTTATTCTGTTTGTAGTGTGGAACAACTGAAGATATTAGTTGCAACTGGAGTTATCACTTAGGCACTCTGAGAGGACATGTGTGGTAGAAGATGATCATGTGAAAAACTCTAAAAATTAGATTTGTTATTATTTGTTGAAGAGAATCTATCTCAGAACTTGATTGTCTAGGTTTATAATTTCAATGATTCATAGGAAGCTGCTTATGCCTTGAGCCAGGGTCTTAAAGTAATAAGCTTGTATTGGAGAACTGTTACAAAGAAGGGAAGCAAGGAAAACTTTGAAGTCTGTTTTCAACGATAAGAAGCTTTCTCTTCCGATGTTCTCTTTCTCATGGAAAATACTTTATGTTTTTGTGGTGCTCTTGCTAAAAGAAGTTGTTTATTCTTTCATAACACTGGTCTCGTGCAATCTATACGCAGATGCTGTGCCCAGTTAGGGATGATGTAAGACATTTGCATACGAGCCCGTTTGAGCTATTTGGACAATCAAAATTATTTGTGAGCACAGGAAGTACATGGCAGTTAAGTGATTGGCTCAAAAATCATCTCAGAATGGTTGCTTCTAAAACCACGAATTATTATTATGGTATTTTATTTCTCTACAATATTCTTTGGATGGTACTTGAAACTATAGACCATTTTTTATGTTCCTTTAGTACTTGACTTCTATCACCTGTTATTGGCGGAGCTTATTTAAGATAAGAGGGCTGTCTACATGACCTCTTTGAATCACCTGATCCATAATACTGATTTTACTATTTGCAATGTGGAGCCTGATTATTTATCTGCTTCTGACATGCATGGGAACTCTGTAACATGGGGCAATACTAGCATTTAGAGTTAGCAATATTATTTTTTTTAAAGCTAAACACTTTATTTACAATGTAATAAACTGTTTCTACTAGGACTCGAACACAGGCTTCTCCTTATACCCTTGCCTTTTGAATCGTCCCTACACCACATGAGTGAGCATGATGGATGAGTTAACAATATTATCATTATTCATTAGGCCATTATTTGGAATCTGCAATTGTAACAGAACTTGATTGGACCAAGTTTTGATCCCGCGTGACTTTTGTTATCGGATGTCAAAATGTAGTTTTTACTCTTATAGATATTTCTGGTTTTCAGGAGGATAGTGTCAGTGAATGCTGCATCCTGATCATACTTTCTTTTTCCAGGTTCAGTGAATGGGAGCAATTATTGCAGGCTTGCCAAACAAGAGAGGATATTGATGGATTTCTTGTTGAGTAGTGCTTCCTTAAAAGTATAATTCTTACTTCAGGGTAAAAAAAATTGTTCACTAGTTTGACTAAAATGATAAGAGAACTCATGATAAAAATCCCCATGGGTAGCTCAGATGACGTAAAGCTTTGGGGTTGGAGTGCAGGAGGGTTATGGGATTCGGGTCCTTAGGGACCTGCTGGGGTATTACACGGCTGTTAGCTCCAGGGATGCCCGTAGAGTGTAGTTGTACGTGGTGCGCGTAAAGTGACCCCCCAAACATCCAAGGTTATCAAAAAAAAAAAAAAAAGTAAAAACTTAAAAAAAAAATTCTGGTAGCTTTTGAAGATAATAGAGAAACATTCTCTGTTTTGCCTATAAAAAATCTTTTCATTAATTTTTTAAAATTTTCAAATACAAATATAAGTGATAATTGGTACTTGCCTTTTTTTTTTTCTTGCTTTTTATTATTAACTTTCTGTTTTTGTGGGAGATTTTGGGTGCTAAAAATGGCCTTGTGATATAATCCACAAGATAGATTAAGGGTTCCTTTCTCCATTCACGGTTACATTTAGATTTGGAGGTCCTGGTTGGGAACTTTAAGTCTGTTTGCCCTTGAAAACACTCATGATCAACGGTTGTGTTTGGTTTTAAAAAATGTTTTCTGGCTTTCATTTTCTAAAGAAAATATTATTTTTTAGAAAACTTGTTTGATTGATGTCAAAAAAAAGTATTTGATTAAAAAAAAAAAACTAATAACTGTTTTAGAAAATAAAACACTAAAACCTTGTTAATTTTTGAGTTTTGACTCATGCGAAAAAGTAACCTTGTTATTTCTCTCTCTATCTCTCTCTCTCTCTCTCACACACACACATATATATATATCCCTTAGTCATCTTCTTTGAGAGTAGAAAACCAATGGCAGTCTGAATAAACAGAGGGCCTAAATGTCTCATTCATGACAATCACAAAATCATGACTGTTAAGTTATATTTGTTTCAAAAAATTTGAAGTGAAATGTAAGAGAAAATAAAGGAGGAAAGGAGGAAAAAGGAAGATAAAAAATAAAAGTTGAAGTTAATAAATTGACACTATTTGTTTTCAAATTTATTTTATTTAACTATAAATAGAAAGATTAAATGGTTTAAATATATATATAATTTTTCTATTTACTTTTTGAGGAATAAAACCACAACCTTTATGTAAGGGTATGGTGACAAATTTGGTTTGGATGATTATGATTTTGTATTTGGGTTGTGCAGGGTCCCTGAATTTGCTGTGATTGTCAGTTCTGTAACATCCAAAGAAAGTTGCTGCTTGATGCCCCTAGCATTGGCTTTTGTACTGAAGAAAATAAAAGAGGCCTAGAGCAGTTTCTTTGGCTTCAAGCTTCAATATAATCAGAGTCATCACCATGAGAGCCAGTTAGTTATGTTGAGATTTTGATCATTTTTCCAGTTTTTTTTTTTTGGCATCCCAGGAGGATTTATTCATTTTTAATGAGTTAGAAACTTCATGTACTGATAAAAAAAAAATGAGTTAGAAACTTCATGTGGTGGAAACCAGACCAGTTCAAAGTCATTTAATGGCATTGTGCATTTATAGATTAAATAGCCTGTTGTGAAGTTTGAAATTCACTAATCTCTAATAATAATACATTGAAAGCTATTTGATTATTTTTCAGCTATCACATATCATAATTCAGTTTTTTGAAAATTGAATTAGGTAATAATGGGTTAAAGGATCATAACCTTTTTTCATAGAGGATGTGTAAGGTCCAGACAGCTGAACGGAATCCCCAAGAAACTTGTGGTGATGATTGATGAGTGTTAATGGATTAGAGTTCCCTTCTTTAGAATCCTTCCTTTGATGCCACTATATGCTTAAACTCAAGCAGACGTCTCTTACCCTAGCCAGCCTTTTCTTATTCGAAAGGTAAGTTACACTTCTTGCTTCGTATCAAATGCAATGAAATATATTTATATTATATAGAAGTGTTTATTTGTAAAAAGAAAAAAAATTATCCCATAAGCGCATTACAAACAATAACTTTAATTGGACAATGGCTTATACTCTGTTTTTTCCATACTTATAGAAAATATATCTGATATAGATTTGAATTATTGAGTACATTATTTATTTCCAAAAGAAATTTGCGGTCATTTAGGGTTAGAGATGGTATTTACTTTCTTCTTTTCTTTGAAAAATCAATATGAGAACACATTGTTATACGAGGGAATAATTGGAGTTTTTAGTACAATAGGATGATAAGACAAGAAAGATAGAACCATGGATAGAATATGACTTATATTAACAAGTTAGAAATTAAATCATCATAATGACTATGGTGCGTATGCGATTATACTGCTTGATATATTGATTATCTTAGTTCGCGAATTAATAAATTAATCGACATATGGATAGAGGGATTCCTTTCTTCAGAAGTCATTGCCACCATATGCTTAAACTAAAGCAGAAGTTTCTTACATGGCCAGCCTTTTCTTTTTGCTAAAGGTAAAGAACACTTCTTAGCTTCATACCATTGGCAATGAAATATGACTAGATATTGCACGCAAGGTGTTTGATGGAAAGCCTCATGAAATATCTTATGGGCTCGAAGCTTTGTAGAGGTGTATCGTATTCGGCTCAAATCAATTCAAGGATAGTGAGACTGAGAGAAGAACAACACATTGATGATGGGGCTTAGTCTCTTTGCTGTTGAAAGGCTGGGTGACATAGAAGCTCGCATTCAGAGGCTACTTTCTTGAAGGGGTGCGGGCTTAAAGTGGAGAAGCTGAGGAAAGATCTCAAGGCGATGATGCTTCCACACCGGAGGCTGGACAAAAGCAAGAAGAAGATGTGAGAGTGCGCAGCTGTTCTGAAATCAGGAAGCTATTTACGATGGCGAGGACATACGAGACATGTTCATCCTGAATGAGGCCGTAAGGAGAAACTGTTTTTCTCAAGCGTGTCTTCAAAAAGTTGATGAACCTCTATGGGGTTGGCAAAGAAAATTGAAGCCATCAACTTGGCCTCGGGACATCTCCATCGGCGAGGAAGGCTCGGAATAAAAAATATCGGAGAAGGAAGGAATACATTCCAGCTCAGATCTAGATACTTTGGGATCTAAGGCGTTCCCTCTCCCCATGCCCAGGAAGGGAACATGTTGTGCAGGAACTGGAAAGGAAACTGGGCTGAGCTGGGGTGGGCAGCTAATCCAGGGGAGGGAGACCAAGACACCGGTGATTTCCCTAGTGGGGAATGGGTGCAAGCATGTGACAAAACAACCCTTGCTAAGAAAAGTCCTGTCATGCACAAGTTCTCAGACTTTGGTGTCGTGCACTTTAGACATGTGTCACAAGATTGTAGACCTAGAGACGTTTATGTGCAGATTATTAAACAGCTGGTTTACATCCACAAAAGATCAGCAAAGTGCTAGAGACGGAGGGAGAAATTGACAGAGCACGGGTTGGGGGATTTCCTTCACGAACATCTGAAGAAGAAAGATACTTGGTAGTTCTGGATGATGTATGGAGCCCTGCTGAAGTTGGGTTGTCTTACAAAAGTCTGGCATAACGATCCTGATTACTTGGAAATGTGTTCCCTGATGGGGTTAAGGGCAGCAGATTACTGCCCACAACAGTGCAGGATGTTACTTTACATGCAGATGCTCGTTCTATTCCCCAAGAAATGCAAATTCTTTCCGAACAGGGCAGCTGGAACTTGTTTAGTGGGAAGGCATTCCTTGATCATGTTGATGCTTGATAGATATCCCCCCAGATTTGGGTGCAACTTGGGCGAGGGATGGTGGAGCCAATCATAATGTAGCTTACCGTTAGCCATAGTAGTATTGGAGTTTGCTTTCGAAATAAGTCACATACGAGGAATGGAGGAAGATTAAAGCGATATAACGTTAATGCATATCTTGCTAAAGAAGGCTCCCAAACGGGAGTAATGACAGTGCTGAACTTGAGCTACATCGATTTGCCCTCATATTTGAAACCATGCTTTCTACACTTAAGCCTCTTCCCAGAGGATTATGTCATCTCCCACCATTGTTCACAGTGGATCATTTGAAGGTTTGTATTGTCGAGCAAAGATTTGGTCAACAAGCATGAAGACACGGCCGAGGTTTACTTAGATAGGTTAATCAATAGAAACTTGGTCAGTGGTAGAATGAGTGTGTCAATGCGAGGTTGTGGAATCTTCGGGTTCATGACCACTAATGCGAGTTGTATTAGAAGGCGAAGAGCAAAACTTCTTTGGAATTCATGATATTCCATATCCTCTATCCCCCTCCATCGGTTCATCAAAATGCCGCCGACAAAGTATTATTTATTCTGACATTGAGAGGTATGCTTCCGTTGAACACTCCTCCAGTACCCCATACCTATGGTCTCTCATGTTTTTCAATTTAGGGTATGAAACTTGTAGGTATACTTAGCTACGAATTTTGTTGCCAAAGTGCTTCAAAGTTCTCAGGGTGCTAGATTTGGAATGTGTGGGGGTAGAGAGCCTACCATGTATGATTGGAAACGCCCGATTCATTTAAAGGTATGCGGGATTAGAGCATGCGATTACAAAAGCGCTACCATCCATTGGCAATCTAAGGAATTTGCAGACATTGGATACAAACAATCTTAAACAAGTGCCAAATGTGATATGGAAGATTCAAAACATGAGATATCTTTACATCGAGGGGCAAGAGGATGATATTCCACTGCAAATTGATACGTTGGAAAATCTTGAGAGTTCTATCGGGTAAGCTTAGCTAGCCAATGGATCGAAACTATTCAAGCAGGTTGACTTGTCTTTGGAAACTAAAATTAGAAGGAAGATGTGAGTTGGTAGAAGGGGTTGAGTTTTCGAAGTCCATTGCCAAGCTAAGTGGTCTTAAATCCTTGTACATTAAGGCATCAGATGAGTCTGTTTCCATCTCTTACTTTATGGACTCTTGCCTCTATCTCTCCCCAAGTTGGACGAGGACACATACAAAAATTGTAAAACCTTTCAATTTCCTTGGTGCTTTCACAGTGACATTGAAGCATGTAAGCTAGATTGTGATCTATGCTATTTTGGGCTTTAAGAGGTATTTGACTCTCGGATTAAGGGTGAATCATATCTTGGAATGAAATGCATGTTTCTGAAATGGGTTCCCGACTCAAAGTACTTGACTTAGGTTAGTGAAATATCAAGTTAATTATAGAGAAAGGAGCAATGCATGGCTTGCCAACTACAATGTTCTTTATCAACAAGTCATTGGAGTTGATAATTTGCCAGAGATTTGATGGAGGTGAAACATGATTTCCACATGTTTTCTCTTTTTTGCGTTACGGGCATTAATGAACTTTGAGATTCCCTTGCACCGCGTGGATAATTCATGGTAACTACCTTTACCATCTATTTAAATTTGGACACTTCAATTTCATTTTGCTATGTCTTATTATATTGTTTTGTGATCTTTAACATCATACCCTCCCCACTTGAATTGTATAGTTGGGCCTTCTATGAATGACCTTTCCTATCACATGATCTTTTTAATTTCATCGCTTTTGCGCATGTGATAGTCTTAAATCTTAATAGCATATGAGCATAACCAATTTAAAAAGCAAAATGAAGGCAAATGTTTTTCTCTATCCAATCCATACTAGGAAAATGGCACTACAACCTACTTTCCAACAAAAAGTAAGAGGTTAAAAATGACTTAAAATAACATCTCTTCAACATTAATGTAACGATGATTTATATTTACTCATTATTTTAACTGTTCTTTGTCGGCTACATGTTTTGTTCGGTTTTCTATTTATTTCAGGATAACCAATAGAAATGTTGGCCAAGAATTATGGATACGCCGTAAAAAAGGTAACGTTGGAACTCCCTCTCAACCGGATGTGCGTATGTATATATATGTTTTTATTGCCCACACCGAATGTGATTTCAATGAGCAGCGTAACTAACATTCCTTGGCGAAGTGTGTGGATTCTTTAATTTAAATATACAACAAGATCGATCCTCCTTACTATTAGATTTCTAGTACATAATGCATGTTTAATTACTTAGTAATTAGCAAGGTTAGGCTAATGATTATCGAACATGTGGTGCGGCAGTGCTAACATCAAAGTGCTCAACGAAGCTCGAAAGGATTAGCTCTTTTCTTGGGAATGCGATAACCTCTGAGGAAGAAGGAAGCTAAATCATGACCAATGATTAGACATGGTTCGAAAGCTTTGGTTGGAGTTCTACTTAATTAGTCCAATCGAAGCTCCTGAATTGGTATATAGTCTTATATGTGTTGTGTTCCTTTTAAGGTGATGCATGCATGTAGTATGGTTTAATTTCCTGAAAATTCAAAAGAACTTTCTTTGAAATACAAAGGGAAGGATTGTTCACGCATGTTTACCTACTTTAGTCTTGCTCATGTAAGAACCTCTTAGTTCATATCTGTCATCAAATAAAATAGTGCTTTTTTTTTTTTTTTGCAAATGAGCAATATGTATAAAAAGGCATGGAGTCGATCGATTGGCCATCCTTTGATATTTATGGCACTTCTTTTTTGTCATCCCCTGATTGAAGGATGTAAGTTCTGTCTGAGATATTGACACGTCATCCTATATATATAATGCATGCAACTTATCTCTAAGTAACAAAAAAAAATAAGAGGGCCCATTAAGCGAACAACTCTTCTAAAAGAGTCAAGTTTTGGATTTTGGTTTAATATATGAATGTACCTTTAACTTACAATTTTCCATTAACTTAGTCTCATGCACACTTGCACGTGAAGAGTTCACTCGAGCAAATCATTCATATGAACTTTTAAATCCAACAAATATCTGAATAAATTATAAATGGCTTGAACCCAGACCTCCACGAGCCCGGGCTTTGATACCATATTAAAGACCAATTCCCTTCACAGCTCAAGCTTTTGGCATTTGATTTTAATACTGGTCATCATGTTTCTAACAGGACAAAAAAAGGGATTACAAAGTTTGCCAGCATTAGGTGCATGGGATCACTTGGGTTTACGTATTTTTAGTATGATGATCATGTTTTTACCATCCAAGACGTTGTTATGAGAAAAGTGCTTTCTCAAGATGCGAGATACAAGGCTAGAATACTTGGCAGGATTACTTTAAGATTACGAGACCCGAGGACAATTATACATACAGAATTATATAATTGCTTTAAAAAATTCAAAATTAATATGAGAACAACTAAAAAATATTCTTGAATGTTTGCAAATAGTTACAAATTTGTAACTAAAATTGAAAGAGAGAGAATAAAGAAATTATAGAAATATGAGAATTTTTAGAAAGAGAATGAAGTTATATTTCCTTGGTACTACGCCACAATGGTACTCTATTCAACCTTGAAGGGAAGAATACAATATTCTTAATTTGTTAGGATTGCTTCGTTAAAAACCTTGCCAGTAAAACCCAGGGAAAAAGAGTACAATGCACTAACATTCAATCATGCTCCCCCTCATGTCAACATCCTTAGGCTGATGCATTCCAATCTTATATATTAACTTCTTAAATGTTGAGATTGGTAATGACTTTGTAAATAGATCTGCTAAATTATCACTTGAGCATATTTGCTGGACATCAATTTCACAATTCTTATGGAGCTCGTGTGTATAAAAGAATTTTGGTTAAATGTGCTTGGTTCTATCTCCCTTGATATGGTTCCCTTTGATTTGTGCAATGCACATTGCATTATCTTCTAATAAGGTTGTTGGGTTATCTTTTATTAGGCAGAGTACCACGATTCTTGAATATGGTGGATCATAAATCTTAGCCATATGCATTCATGACACCTCATGAATTGCAGAATCTCTGTGAATGATTTGATAGCGTGGCCACCATTGTACCTTGACCTCTTTCCATGAGATGATAGTTCCATTGTAATTAAACACCATTTTGTGGTCTAGCTTTATATGGATCTGAAAAATATCTTGCATTTGCATATCCTAGTAGGTTTTTTTTTACTCATTGGAGTAAAATAGTCCCATATCACTAGTTAAAATGAGATACGCAATATATGTTTGATTCCATTCCGATGTCTTAGTTTGGAGCATGGCGTACATGGCTAATAAATTAACACAAAAGAAATATCTGGGTGAGTATAATTGGCAAGGTATAAATTGCACCAATAGCACTAGATATGGTACTTCATGACCAAGTAATTCTCTCTCCCTTTTCACAAGGGCCCAAAATAGGTCATTTTCACATCAAGTGATCGAACAATATAAGGTAGCTTAATGGATGTACTTTATCCTTATTAAGTAGCTTCAAGATTTTCTTAATCTATGTTGATTGATGAACCAACACTCAATTTGGAAAATGCCACACAGTTGCGAGACGAGACAAAATTTTATTTTTCGAATCTTTCATTTCAAATTTTATTTTCAAATATTTTCTTGGTTTTTGTTAACTCTTCAAGAGTCCCAACAAGATTTAAATCATCAACATAAACAACAATAATTCCCAAATCCAGTTCTGATTTCTTAATGAAGCATAAATCAATCTGTCTATATGTCCAACAAATCCCAACCTGTAATTGCAACATAAACTCGTTTCTTAAGTTTACAAGGTCCTAACAAGTTACTAATGGTTTACTTGAGATAAATGACAGATTACATGCAATTATGAACTTAAAGACTACATCATTTATCCAATATTTGGAATCAAGAATCAAGCTCAAAATACCAGGAGCCTTGTAAACTTAGGAATCTGTAAGATGAATGAAGTGGTGCACTTTAGAAATAACTATCATTCACATGCATTCACTCATAAACTAGGTTTCAAAACCAAAATTGCACTCATCTTTTGAAAACTTGAGTTTCATATCAAATCTACATATAATCTTAAATGAACTTCAATATTTTATCTAAGATTTAGAAATAAAAAACACATCAAATTAAACATCTAAAAAGGTAGTCCGGTTCCGCCTCAATCGGTCGACCGGTTGGTGTGGACCATGGAAGCGATCCGATTGGATGGTTTGATTGATCGATGTAACGATCGACGATTAATTCGACCATTTGGATCTGATAGCAATCCATTTTTGTAGACTCAGCGTTAACATTCGTCTGATAACCATCCATTTGGTAGAAGGCGAAACGTTCTTGGTTCCCCAACAGTTCTTCAATGGCATATTAATAATGTATAAAACGGTCGTAGGTTGGCATCTTAAGTCTCTACAAGTTTCCCACTCTATAATAAGTATGAGGACCACTTAAGAGATAAAGACATATTTGAATATCCTCTCAACCATCATTTCACTTATAGATCATTCTCAAGTAAGATTGTGAGTGCATTAGGTATTTATGTTTAGAGTACGCCTATTATCAAGCTTGAGTTGTATTTGAAAGATCTTAAGAGCTTGAGAGGGAGTCTCTTTGTACTTAAGTGAGAGAAAGCTTAGAAAGTGTGCTTCTTGAAGGATTTGTGAAGAGCCCATTGGAGCCATAATCTAAAATATAAAAAGCTTAGGTTGAGCTTACCATTAAATGGAACCCTCAACGGTTGAGTTGAGGAGAAATTAATTAAACTGAGCAAGTGTGTGTAAACCCTTATAAATCAGGTTTTATTTCTCCCATCCTATCTTTTTATTTTTTGTTGTTGTAGCATGAAATTGAAGTGTTTATTATTGTGCGAAATTTTTGAAAACCAATTCACCCCCTCTTGGGTTAGAGTTTGCTAGAATCTACATTGAACTTTCAATATTCACTAAAGGCGATTGTACCACATGCGTCGGATTGTTTAATCTATAAGGTCGTTGTAACAGGTGGTACATGCTACGAGGTTATACTATTATGGCGGTTTAAATCCTTGGGGGATATATATATATATCATATCTGGATCCATATAAATATCGGTGATAACATCCATGAGGCATATCAGTGTAATTTGCTAAGCTTATCGGCGAAAATGTGATTATGGATCCATAACAAGCGAATATGTTTCCTCATAGTCAATGCTAGGTCTTTATGAGAAACCTTGGGCTACTAATCGCGCTTTATATCTTATGATATTATTATTTTCATTGCACTTTTGTATAAATACCCATTTGTACCCAACAAGCTTTACACTTGCAGGCCTCTGGACTATAGGTCCAAACACTTCTCGTTTTATTAATTAATGCAATTCTACCCGCATAGCCTCTTTCCATTTTGGCCAATCGTTTATTTGTTTACATTCATCCACACTTTGTGGTTCGAGATCATCATCATCATTTTGTATGATGCTCACAAGATATTTGGAAAACAAAAATATTATCATAACAAGTATTCAGATCCCATTTTCAATTTTGTGCACATAACTTATTAAAATCTCACAGTTTTCAAGTACCTTTGCCTCTTCTAAAGATATTTGTTCATTTTGCACCTCTTCAAGGGTTTGTTGTTCAATATGTGCCTCTATGGTGGCTCGTTGTTCACCATGTTCATCTGTAGGGGCATTTTTCTTTGCTTTTGTTCTTCTTCCGAGGGGAGCTCACGTGTTAATTCAATTGGTCTCCCACGCTTCCAAGCGTGTTTGGATTCATTGCTATGTCATCGGGGTCCTCAATCCCGTCTTCGGAACAGTCCCATATTTAAGGATATGTGACTTTGTCTGCTTTCTTTATATCAACGAATGCATCCTAGTAAATTGGTGCAAGATTTTGTAAATGAATGATCCTTTGAACTTCAGTTCACATTGATTTAATATAAGGATCAAAAATGAGATAATGGATGCATTCCAAGTAATTTCTAAGTCGTTTCTTCTGGAATTATTTTCTCCCTAATGGTGGGAATGAATTTCATAAAAATGACAATCTACAAATCTGGATCTAAAAACATCTCTAGTTAAGGTTTAAAATATCTTATGATAAACGAAAAATCACAGTCTACAAATCCCGAGTCACATTGTGGATATTTTGAGTGCGTTTTGGGGTGTAATTGGTCCATGAAGTTTTTGCACAACCAAAAACTACGTAAAGTGGAAAATATTTGGTTGTTTACTTAGTACAAGTTGTGAAGGAGTACTGTGGTAAGATGTTGGTCTAATTCTTATTAGACTTATGCATAACGGTATGTCCCTAGGTAGATGCTGGTAATTTGGTCTTCACAACAATGGTCTAGCTATTAATTGAAGACGTTTGATCAAGGACTCTTCTAAACCATTTTGGGTATGAACATGAGCAACATGATGCTCAATATCTCAATTGACATGGAGTTGGCGGCCATAGTCTTCGCCTTGAAGATTTTGTGCCACTACCTATATGGTGAGCAATTCAAGGTGTTTTCATACCACAATAGTCTGAGAGTATATCTTTACGCGGGACCTCAACATGAGGAGCCTGCGCGGTGGATGGAGTATTTGGAGGATTATGACTTCGCATTACCATGCAATAAGGAAAATGTGGTGGGCGGCGCTTCCGTCGGAGAGTCGTATGGAAGTATTGGCTGGTGTAACTCACGAGAGTGGTAGATGCTCGAGTTGCGGGGCGGTTTAGACGATTGCAAAGATCAAGCTTAAGGTGACTTAGGGAGTTTAGCAGCCACACCTTCTCTACTGAATAGAGTGATTGAGTCCTAGGGGCAAGACACGAGATGAGTGTCCATGAGGATGAGTCTACGATCGATCTTGGTGTGAGAGAAATTTGGGTCATTCCATATAGTGAGTCTTCGGGTATAAGGGACGGGTTGTGGTTCCCCAGTTGACAGATTTGAGAGAGGATATCCTCAGGGAGTTCCATTTCTCTCGATATGCGGTGCATCTAGGTGGCACGAAGATGTATCATGATCTTCGTCACTAGTATTACTAGAGCGGGATGAAGAGACACATTGGGGACTTTGTTCGACGATGTCTCACGTGTCAGCAAGTAAAGGTTGAGCACCAGAGGCCAATAAGGCTACTCTAGCCATTGGGGGTAGTAGAGTGGAAGTGGGAACATATCACGATGGATTTTATGACTCACTTTCCACAGGCATCGCAAAAGCATGATGCGGTGTGGGTGATAGTGGATCGACTCACTAAGTCAGCTCATTTTCTGGCCGTGCGGATGACCTTCACTAGAGGGAGTTCTACAGACTACGTCGGTGCCCCCGAGGCCACGCCCAGAGTGTCGGTCTCTCGTATCCTTTGGGATCCTAGTTCTGAATTCCTTTTGAAGAGTTTTAGAGAGCCATGGGAACAGTTGATGATTAGCATTGCTTTTCATCCCACAGACGAGAAGGCGGTCGGAGAGGACCTCTGAGTTTTAGAGGACATCTTTGTGAGCATGTGTCCTATATCTTAAGGGTAGCTGGGATGAGCATTTTCCCTTGATAGAGTTCTCTTACAACTAATAATTATCGAACCAAACATCTGAATGACTTCCTATGGGAGGCTTTGTAGGAGGCCATGTTGATATCCGATTTGTTGGGTGAAGAAGAGTGGGGAGAGATCCATCATGGATTACGATTTGGTTAGAGACAACTGCGAGGAAGGTGGATTTGATATGGAAGCGTCTTCTCCTGGCTCGGCGCGAAGAGCTCGTTAACGGCGTATTGACTCACAGAGTTTGAGGTGGAATCCACGCGTCTTCTTAAAGTGATGCCTAAAAGAGGAGTGGTCTCAGGATTCGATAGGAAAACTATTACCAAGATATCGGGTTATCAGATACTCGAGAGGGTGAAACCTGATTGCATCGGTTGCTTGTACCATGAGTTTATCCGGTGTCCATGAGGTATTCCATGTCTCTATGCTCACAAAAGCACACTCCCGAGATCGAAAAGAAAAGAAAAGGCCATGTAGTGGATTGGGGCCAAAGCTTATTCTTTGTCTGAATGGACCTTCGAGAGGAATGGTTTTTTATCATGGATAACGGGATTAGGTTTGCGACAAAAGACCGTAAATTTAGTGGAAGGTGTTGCCTTTACCGAGGATTGGAGAGGAAACAACATGAATACGAGATACGATGTTTCCATATCATCTTGTTTAAGGATAAAGGTATATGGTTAGTCGTTCAGTGATTAAATGACTAGTTTGTATGCATGTGATGTGCGTGCTAGTGTGTGATTGAATTTGGACTAAAATTTCTTTTAGGGGAAAGAATGTAAAACCGAGACAAAATTTAATTTTAAGAAAAATAGAAAAAATAATAAAGTATATATGATTCGAGAAACTGGAAAAATTCTCTAGATCTCGGATGATGAAATATGTTAACAGTTAGGTCGTATTAAATCTAATTGCAGAAAGATTCATTGAATTCAAGGCAGTGAGATTTCGTGATTTCTGAGTGGATGATTCTTAGGGACCCCGAGGATGCGAGGTGCTCACGAGAATCTTGGAAGTTGGAAATAACTCAAGTTAAGTTCATTAAAATCAGTGTTTTGATACAAGAGACAATAATTATTTAGGTGTGCAGGATCGAGAAGATGTGTGACATAACCTGTATTTTATCAAACTTAACCCAAAATAAGTTAGACAAGAAAGAGGGAAGAAAGAGAGGGGAAAGAATAGAGAGGAGAGAGAGGATGAGGAGAGAAGCCCTACCTTTCTCTCGATTCTGGAGATCCGGTGGTCGGTTTCACACTTGAACCAGAACTAAAGTTGGAGTATTCGGCGAGGGCTACGCGTGGACACCAGAAACTCCAAGTTTCGCTGAGGTTTCGCACAGGAGATTCATGAAATCAAAAGTTTCGGGTTCAGGAAGTGTCCGCAGGACTTCCTCGGGGCGTTGCTCACGCTCCAAGAGGTAGGGATTCTTCTTACTTTGGTTTATTTTCCATTATGGGGGCTGTTTGGCCCTTTTTGCCTTAAGGAATTTGTTTGGCAATTAAGTGGTTATGAGATAGTGTCCTGTTTGACCTTCTCACGTCATCAAGTTTTAAATTTGATTTTCGATAATAAAAGGAGGAAATTTGGACTAGTGTCCTGCAAGAGGTATCCCTATATTTAGAACTTGATGTTAGGATTTTTGGAGATACCCAGTGGACCTCTATAACTCAAGTTATGGTGAGTCCCAAAATTGCCCAATGCCTATTTTGTTGAACTCTTTGTGGTTTTGGGACTGATTTTTGGTTGGGAAAAGTGATATTTTGGACTAGAATCCTTCGGATCGCGGCTCTATCTAGAGGCGTTTTGAGCTTTTGAATCACCTAAATGGACCTCTATAACTCAGTTATGATATTTACCAGGCCTACATACCTAAGCTTAGAACATTTAATCATTTGCGTCAGTTGCAGCACAATTGGTATATGATCGTAGTATATCATTACTTGAATTGAGTGATATACTTGGTTGATATTGTGTGGAAGTAAATTATATGTTTTGTCAAGTTTTGACCTTGATTTGCGCTATATAAATAAATACATTTATGGTTATTGTGACTAATTGTGGACATGTCTGTCTGAATTGACTAAGTTGATCGTTTACTTCATCAAATCAGTGCGACTTGTAATATCAATGTATGCTTGTTGATATGGTAGCAATTGTATGATATATTTGGAATTTGTATGCTTTTTGATATAAATGTCCAAATGATGCATAAAAATATTGCGTTGACGTACATATAACATTCATCATATATGTAGCATAATATGAATGAGTAATGGCATGATTGCATTGCATTATGCACTAGGACATCACATGACATGGGTATGGTTTACCAATTAGAATCAGCTCTTCATGTTGATGTTGATTGTTTATATCGATGATAGCATGATTGATCAATCTTGTGTTTGGTGTTTGATGGTGGGCTTGTAACGTGGACAGCGTCAAATGATCTCTATTTAAAAAAGTAATATATATCGTGGGGCACCAACAGTTAATTGATCCCCCTAGAGTGAAAGACCCGGTATTGAGGTTAGACATGATCATCGACGGTGAAAGCCTGTTAAAAATGTCAGAAAGGTGAGCGGCGTTCTGCGATGTAAACCCGAATCAGCATACACAAATCACATAATCTGAGCAGAAATAGTTGATCTCAAAAACAGTCAATGGATTTGATTTATAAAACGAAAAACTTTTGTTTTGAAAAATGGCGATGGCGAGACATAAAGCATGGCGTTGGTTCACATAACATATCCATGTGTTGAAGTGGTGAGACTCGAACATGGGATAAGGTAGGTCACATTCTCATCCATGACGTAATATAAGCGATTAAGTGAGGATGTGTATCTTTTGCCAGTGTGCGATGACCGTGTGTGCATGGTGGAAGTGGCCCTTGTGGGGTTATTCTCTTGGGCATTGCTCACTGCAATCGTGGGACCCTCTTTCGGTATAGGAGTGTGGGAGGCGGGGCTCCTCGAGGCTAGTGATTTTGAAGGAAACCCGGGGATGTTGTGATCAATATTTTGCAAATTATATTAGAACAGTGGTTTTAATATATGTTTATATGATGTTCATAATAAAACATTGTGTTATTGAAATAGTTGTATATTGAGAATATGAATGGATGGACTGTGTGGTCATTAATACTTATGTTGAGATGTGATGGTTATGTTCTGTTATTTTCTAAGGGTTATGTTCGAGGTGGCCACAGATAAAGAATTGGACGTTTTTGTGAAAATGGATCTACGATAAAATGGGGCTGGTGAAGTATTAGGTCACCAGAAATCCACGAGGAATTCGATGGGTTGACGGATTGTCAACAGGACCCAGGGTTTTGGGCGTGCATAGTAAATCAATATTAAAATTAAACTCATTTTACTTTCTTCCACTTTTTCCTCCATATTTTTTTTCCTTACATTATTTAGAAATCAAACATTGCCTAAATTAATTTGGGAGGAGGGCAATCAAGGACAATTGTAATAGTTTAATATTACTTTGAATTAAAGTAGCTAATAATTATTTTTTCCAAAATTTGAGGGCCATTTGTCCATGCCTTATGGTCCATCCCCAGTATTGTAGGAACTTGGTCAGAGTAAAGCCATAAATTCACATTAATATTCATCGACTGTGGATGCCGAGTAAATTTACCATTTATTAAAACATTTCTTTTAATAAATTTGTGACACAAAATATCCTGATGTCTGTGATGGTGAGGATAAACGGATGATCTTGTAGATGACTATGATGGTAATAAGAAAAATAATCTATTATATTTTTTAAATGACTTTATATTATGAACAGTCGATATGAAATCCGAATTATGCGTATCATTTATTAAACTTGGATAACAGAATAAGATTACCATTGATTAAAACATTTTCTCAATAGTTTGTGTGCATAATCATTACATACTGACAAAATTATCTAGGTTGAGTTCAATAAAAACTAGATGCTACATTATATTGAGATTTAGCTTTAAAAAAAAAGAAATATTTACAATGAAAATCCATATGTCACTCAATTATTGATGAACAAGTTTACATTGTAATAAAATGTTTAGTATATATAAAAAGACATTTACAATGAAAGTCCTTTTTTTTTTATTGTAAAAAAAAAAACTATTTCATTGTAAATATCTTTGAAAATTACGCCTTTATCAAAATTTCAAAAGTGTTCTTTCTGGTTATATTTAGATTCTACACTCTCTAAGATTTCCAACGGTACCAAGAACGCCTAAAACGGAGTTCGGATAAGAAAGTTATGGGCGAAACAAAATGGGGGTGTCGTAGGTTGCGACAATTAATTCACATGTTGCGAAAATTCGCAACCCCGTACATGCAAATTTTTATTTTTTTTAATTTTTACTTTTTATAAATAAGCTTAATGCAAAATAATAAATAAAATAAAATGATAATTAAAAAAGGAAAAAAAAAAAAGGTACACTACTATAGGGTGGTTCAGCAAAGTGCCTTTACAAATCTGAAAGTACGAATTTTAAGTAGGTTGCTCTAATTTAAGTTTCACCAGTGAAAGCTTACGGACCTCCCCTACTGCAAAGAATTTGACCCAAATTGCAAAAATAAGCACATAAAATATACAAATTGAAAATTAATCTAAAAACAAAGATTAACTCTAAATTAGAGAAAATTTAAAAAGAAAAATTAAATAAATCAAACACTCGAACCATCCACTATGCCATGTAGTGTGAGCAGCTGCTAATGTCTTTGATGTAGTGGCAAAGGTTTGAACAAAGGCCACTAACTTCCTGAAGATTTGCATAAGCAGTGCATAACAGGATGGCCTCATTTGTGGCCAGGAGTTTGGGTGTAGATTGTATTTGCGAAGATTATGAGTAGGATGTATACTTGGTTAGTAGAGGGTGCTGCTGGCAGTGGGCTGTTGGTGGCTTGGGCAGTGGGCTTTTGGGGCTCTTCCATTTTTGCCTTTCCATTTCTGCCTTTTGAGGAGGTTTCTTTTTTCTTCTCCCATGGACAGACAGCAGAACCAGTGTCTGAGGATTCAAAATTTTCTATCATCTCTTCTTGTAGTTCTTTGTAACATTCTTTGCTCCCACCATGGTCTCCCTTTCTGACCACTCTTCCTCTTGGGCTCTCTTCCTCTTGATGAGGCGTGATTGGTGAGCCTTGAAATGGAGTTACAACGGGATGTCAATTTATGATCAAGGTCACTTTGAAGCACATCTAGTTTTTGGTTGAGAGCTTTCCATGAAGTATCAATTCTTTGTCTTAATTTGGCAGATATCTTTTGCTCTTCCCACCAGCGTCACCCACCAGCTTGGTAAGGTTTAAAATGAAGCATTCAACTGGAGAGGTTGACTGTGGTGGTTGAGCTGAGGAGTTGAAGCATAATATGGAGAAGCAGGAGGTGCATACTGTTCCCATGAGTGATTTAGGTGGTTCCCCCAACTAGGGTTGTAAGCATTTCCATATGGTGCATTTTTTGGAGGTACCATGCATGAGGGCACACCTATCCGTGGAGGGTTTCTATAGTCCCTCATGGACCTATATGTATGGGATTTCTCTCCTTTAGTGCTAACAGTGTTGTTCTTCACTCTAGATCTTCCATTGGCCTCAAATTGATATTCAATTGTGAGGTGAATACGAAGAATACTTACTTTAATCAACTGAAACATGGATTCCTGCAGCAAAAATAGGGCAAACACCCAACGACCAAGAAACAATCCTACCTTAAATGTTGGGGTTACCTAAAAAAATACATAAACTGTGAATTGAAACTAAGAAGACTAACAGTAAAATATATACAGGAAAAAAAATGATAAAAGAAATTCACCATGACTTGTGATAAGGATCACAAGTATTCATCAGGTCATCATTTGCACTTAGGCACCATCCCCGACAACGGTGCCATTTGATTCGCACGTGGCAGTGTAAGCTAGGCAGCTACGGGCAACAAGGTATAAACCTATACCTTCTCTTGTTTGGCCTAGCTACTACGAGTATAGTAATCTAAAGAGGTCGAACACGGGGATGTGTTTCTTAAAACAAGAAAATGATTTACAGTTGGCTCAAAATGGTGAATTTAATTTGGATTTTGGGGTTTTGGTAAAAACAAGGGATGTAATGGTTGAAAAGAAAGCCCCAAGGAAATAAGGCTGAAATGCAGAAAGTGAAGAAAAAATATAAAAGAAAACTCCTTGAAATGTCGGAGTCTCTTTGGATTTGAGATATAAAGGGAATTGAGGGGTCCTTGGGCCCTATTCCTTGCGTTGGGGAGGATGACCTATAGTCATTTCCCGAACCGGATCTTCATTTAGTTATAAAAATTGACCCTTAATAAATATCCTTTAAAAAATGGCATCCACTGGCCATTAGTGCTCTCGATCATTAAAACACAGTCACCTTGGCTCACCTTACAATGGATTATAAGTGATAACTAACAAAAATCCAATGGATCTAACACATTAAGCATCCAATGACTAGCTTACCAAGTAATAACCATTCAAGGTGACTCAAAAGGGATTAAAACCTAAAGTTAAAAAGGGAGAACAGTGACGGCAGTGGATTCCTACGTGAAAAACATGGGACCCTCAGCCTACCTTAGGATCCGGCATCCAGTAGCCTCCTTCTTCAAGGAGAAAGAGGTTCTAGTCGCTCATCGTCCGAGTTGTCATCCTCGGAAGGTGTTTGGCTAGTGAGAAAGGGAGAGAAAGTGAGGGAAAATGAGAGGAACTGAGAAAAGGTGGGAAGAGCTGAAAGCTTCCATGCACTTTGATGATGAGCAAAGGTCCCTGCTTGAGTGCACTTGGAGCTTACACCTGCTGGCCAAACAAGGTACAAAAAAACCAAAACCAAAGCTAGCCTGGTGACAAGCGAGAAGAAAACCAAAGGGGACGAAAAAATTCCGAAATCAAAGTTGCATGAATAGTGCTGGAAACTTGAACAGTGCGCAGGAGGCTTGGCAGTTTCACAACCTGCGAAAATTCGCAGGTTGCGAAAATTCGTTTTCGTAGGTTACGAAAATTTTTGTAGGTTGCAAATTACCCAGCTTTCACCCCAGTACTGCTGATTTCGCAACCACAAAATTCTGCAGTGACCCAATTTCCTTACATTTTCTCCTCTTCTTTCCTTCTAGTTTTACGATGCGCAATCTTTGAGTTAAACTTTCGAATTCTTCATGCTTTGATCAACTCAATAATTTTGGCATAAATAGCTTGCAAAAACTACAAAATTAGCCACAAAATACGATTAGTATAATTGTAGGGACCTTAGTGTGCCAATTGGGCTAATTACGCTGATTAGTACACAACAAGTGCTCAAAACCTGAAATAAACAGGGTTCAAAATAGCACTTTTTGAGCACTAATCGCCTGCCCCCACTTTGATTCGTTCTTAGGTGGTTGGCTTGGAATGGAATCCTCTACAGCCAAGAACCTCCCCTCCTAAGTCAACGGGGCTCCCTTTTTTTTTTTTTTAGGACCTGCTTCTTCTTCTTCTTCTACTTCTTCTTCTTCTTTTCTTCTTCTTCTTCTATAGGTTTCTTGTTTTTCTTTCTTTTCTTCTTCTTTCTCTTGGCCTATATTGGGTTATGTAACTGGTGTGACCGCTTTGTTGTAAGCGTTTGTTATGTATGGTGAGCCCGGCTTAATTAATGAAATTACATCTCACGGTATTTTGTGTCCTTGCACAATTTATTCCTTTCGCGCTCGGATCCCCGGTTAGAGGTAGGCATCGTCTCCTCAGATCACAGGCTATGACTTTTGATAATTGATAAAACTTGGAATGGATCGGCCCTTAGTAATTTCCATAAACGTAAGATAATCGGCTGGCCCCAGACTCATGATTTATGATGGCGCAGAGACACGAGCTTGGCACAGCTGGTCTTCTATCTCAGGAAGCGAGCCGTCGCTAGGATTCACTTCATTACCCACGTCAAGGGAACGATAGTCGTGATGCATTTAATGCATCTACAGACTCTAGACGCTTGATATATAAGGAGTCATCATTGAATTTTACCTGTTCCTCTGCTTTGTTCCATTGCCCTTTTTCCTCCCCTGCTTGAGAGCTTTTGCTTGTTGATATTCTAGTACATCGCGGACCATTTCACTAGGCACTTGTTTCCTCCTCATTTTTTCAGCGAACACGGTTCTAGATCTGGTATGTTCAGTTTGATTCGCCGGCATGTTTCCGATGATAAAGTCGTAAGGGGGGTCCTTAGGGGCATGTTAGGCGGGAGAATCTTCCCTAGTTCCGGTAGGTTCGCATAGGTTCCCATCTTTTACCAATCCGATTATCATTACTTAGAATTTGATTTTCATCTTTTTGCCTCCTCCGTGTATGCTTGTAGTATGAGCGAGAAATTCGAAGAGACTTCTCTGGTCAAATTTATGGGCCACGGTAGGGGGCTAATGAGAATTAAGCCTTCACCATAGCGGCATCATCTCTTCCCTCTCCATAGATGACGTGAGGTCTTATTGTCAAATCCCCGAGGATATTGACTTTAAGTTGTTGGACGGCCCGACTGAAGTAACTATGGGCGAAGAATATAACGGTGTTTTCACTTTCGGGAACACCTCGCTGACTAGGCTTGACTCAAAGTGTCATCCACAGTCCAGCGATTTTTGCCTTCACTAGAGCGCCACCTACCTATATTCACCTAAACGTCAATCGGATTCTGACTGGATGTTACATACTAAACCTTAACTACCAAGCCCGGACCTTTCCATTGCTGAAAGTTTGGCACCTTACACCTTGAAATTTGGCTCATGGTGGCCAGGCTAATACATGTCGACCTAGAGCCCTTGGCTATAATTCATTACAGTGCTCCCCGATTCACCCAAGTCTAAGGCGAAATGAGTGATCCTGGTTAGGGAACCTTGGGATGAGACCCCGAGCTCTCCTGACCTATCGTTTGTTGTAAATCGATCGATGTCTTTCCCAAGTGTGTAGTGCGTGTGCTTTTACATACTACTTGTAATGTGCTGACCTTGATATAGTGTCTTTGCTTTCGATGCGAGAAAATCGGCGGGGTAAACTGGTTAATTGGGTTGAGAAGGCCAGCTTTGAAAAAATCCGGAAGTTGCTGGAGATTTTTGAGCGAGAGCGACATCACGAAGTCCTTCTTACTTTGCAGAATCTTAATGATTTGAGTCACAACCCGACTCCTTACAGCGTTCCGGTCATTCGCGCCCTCTACCCATAGAAATTGTGGAAGGGGAGCATTATGTTACTGCGGACCTTTTAAATTTACTCCCGGGCAGCTCATCTCCAAGTAGGGGAATTGGGCGGGGCGGTTGGTCGAGTGGTATCGTGTCTTCCGAGCAACCTTCCTCTACTGAGTAGGGTTAAGCCCCGAGCCCACAAGCATCCAGACCGGGCGAAGGGGTCATCTTTGGTTGGTCTTCGCGGTCGTTGTAAGCCCGGGAGTGCCTTAGGGTTCATCTACCCATTTGCCTTTAGTTGAGATCGGCAAGAACATGATCACCGGTCTGATAGGGTTTTGTTAGAAGCCTCTGCTAAGCCATTGCTTTGAGGATACCGGGGGGTGGAGTATAGATTCTTTATTTTCAACTCTTGGAAAAAAAATTTGTAGACCCAGCTATCAAATTAGGGCCCGTTGTCTGATACAATTGACCGGGGAATACCGAATCAGAAAACGATATTCTTCCAGATAAACTGAGTGACATCCTTGTCTTTGATTGATACGAAAGCCTCGGCCTTTATCCATTTAAATGTCGGTGGCGCTGTAACCTTCCTGCGGCGGGCGGTAGGTGGTTCTACTATATCGATTCCCCATTAAGCGAAGGGCCATTGGCTTGAAATGGAAATTAGATCTTGAGTCGACGATCTTAAGATGGGAGCCTGCCATTAGCACTAGTCACATTTTCGCGCGTAATCGGCGGCGTCAGATTTCATAGTTGGTCAGTAATACCCCTGAGTATGGGCCCTGTGTGCCAAAGTTCTACCGCCTAGATATTGTCACATACCCCTTCGTTGCAACTCGGTAACATACTATTACGCTCGGTTAAGCATTTGGATATGGCCGGCGGTCGTTTGAACAGATGACCATCGATCAAGGAAAATCTGGCATACTAGATTCGAACCTTGTGGGCCTTGTCCTTTTCGTTAGGGAGTTCACCCATGTTGATATACTGCGCTATAGGGTCTATCCAGGAGGGGGAGGTTTCGCCCACCTGGCTTACCCTGATAGTTGCTATCGAGGAATCCGGCTGATAATAAATAGGCAGAAATATTGTTTCTTTTATTGGTAGAGCCTTGGTTAAGGTGTGCCTTTTTCATTCACGATCCACAGGAATGTGCTCCTAGCTTCAAGTTGAAAAACTACCCAAGCCTTGTTTAACCGGGGGTTACATACTTTGCCATTCGGGATCACGGGACTCGTATTACGTGACGATCTTGTCCCCACTCAGGGATTTTAATTGTAGGCCAATGCTGGCTCCAGTCCGTTGAGACGCCTCGTCTACATTGAGAGTCCACCAATTAAAATTGTCCGGGCATGTTTCAGTTTGTGGGATTTCTGCTCCCTTCTTAGCTAACCTTAGCTTATATTGGATACCGTATTCGCTTAGTTCGACCGCCCAGCGAGCCATTCTCCCAGATAAGTCAGGCTTGTGAATAGTACTTCGAAGGGGAAGGTTGGTTAGCACCATAATGGGGGTGTGCTTGGAAGTATGGGCGAAGTTTCTTAGTTGCTACTCGGAGGAGTTCAGCGACTGCTCAAGATGGTTGCATCGGTTGCGTCGGCCCCAAGGACTTTGTAGCAGAAGAACAACGGCCTCTACCTTCCATCCGTATTTTCTTTGAACAAGGTGGCACTCACTACGACATCCGAGATTGCTAGATAGACGAAGAGTGTCTCGCCGGTTTCAAGGCTAGAGAGGATTGGAGGTTCCGCTAGATATTGCTTGATTTCCATAAAGGCCTGATCGCACTCGTCATTCCATCCAGCCCAGTTAGTCCCCCTTGAGGGTGGCGAAGAATGGCTTTAGACGGTCACGTGAGTAGAGATGAGCAGCCACTAAGGGCGACCACCAGACAGGGTGAGTTCTTTGTACCCCTTTTCACAGAGTTGGGAGCCGGGAGTTCAGGATAGCTTTAAGGTAGTAGGGTTGGCTTCCTATCCCCTGCAGGTCACCATAGGCAGGGAACCGGCCCTTGTCCCCGAAGGGTATGGTCGAGTGGATTGAGTTTCATGCCATATGCTTTGAGGAGTTCGAAAGCTTCTTTTAGATATGTAGCATTGTCCGGGCGCTTCTAGGACTTTACAAACATATCGTCAATGTATACCTCCATGGTTTTACCTAGTAGTGGTATAAACATATTGGTTACCAGTCTCTGATAAGTTGCCCCGACATTCTTTAATCCAAATGGTAATACATTATAGCAGAAGAGTCCATGTGGGGTGATCGCCTTTGCTTTTCCGCGTCGGGGTGGGTACATAGGGATTTGATGGTATCTGAAAGCATCCGAGGTGAATAACATCCCATGCCGGTTGATGCGTTGATAATCTGGTCTATGCGGGGTAAAGGGAAGTTGTCTTTAAGGCATGCGTCGTTGAGATTGGTATAGTCTACGCATACTCTCCATTTACCACCTTTCTTTGGTACCACCACCACATTAGCTAACCATTATGGATACTTGATTTCTATGATGAACCCTGCTTTCAAAAGGTTATCTACCTCAGCCTGAATAACCTGATGGTGGTCCAGGTGGAAACGCCTTACCAGCTAATACGATTGGCCTTGCAAGCGGAAGGATGACATTCGACATAAGAAGCATGCGTGGGAGTGCAATTCAGTCATGTCCAGTGGGTTTAGGGCGCGGTGTTCTTTTCCTCTTCAGATAAGAGGAGCTGACATAAAGTGTGTTTTATCCGACCCTTCGCCCTAGGAGTATTGATTCCAAGGGATCCATAGTAATTGTTCCATCCTCGAGGCAGAAGCTTAGAGCGTGGCGGTGATTCTTGTCTGAAGCTGGTATTGGAGGAATTTAGTTGTTGGAGCTTTCATTTTCCAAGCTCTATTACCGGCCCGGCTAATAACACTGGCGACTTGCTAATTGACTGCTCAGGAGGTCAATCTGTCGGCAGTTTACGTAGTGATTGTTTTATGGTAGGTTGAAGTCTTGCTTCGCCATCTGCGGCCGGGCTGGGCCGGCGATGGCATTGTATGGCCCCAAGTCTTCGACGACTGAGAATAAGACTTGTTGAGCAAACCGACCCTGCCTTGATGGGGAGAGCAATATCACCCATGGTTAGTGTGGTTGCCCCATTAAATTCGGACAAAATTCTGCCAGCCAAACTGAGTTTATCAAGTGGACCTTTCATTTGCCTAAAGGCTGGAAGTTGCAACAAGTCGACCACGCTACCAAGGTCAACAAGCACTTTGTGTACATCAAAATTGTTAATGCATAAAGTAAGCACAAGTGCATCGTGGTGTGGAGTGATGACCCTTGGTGGTTAATGGGAGGAAAGGATATGGGGCCATCAACCGGCTGCATTGCTCTGCTGTTATCCGGGGTATTGATGGTGTTTACTCGGGTTCAAACTATGGCCGCTCGTAGTAGCTTTTTCCTTGACGCTTGGATTGATACAGATCATCGGTCGGGCTACCCAATATGTAATTGATGGTGGGCTAAGGTTAGGACGGGAGCTTTGAGTTGGTCGCTATTCTTTCGGCTAGGCGACCTGCTCTGCTTGGGCCAACTCGGGAATATATCCTGCGAGGTGACATTGGATCAGTTTCTCCACTAGGAACTTCAAGGTTCGGCATCATCTAATTTCATGCCCATGGTCCCTGTGGTAATCGCACCTTAGAGATCTATTGCACTGCTCGGGATACGAATGAATTGGTGCAGGCCATTTAAAATCGGGGTGATCCCGGATGAGAGGGAGGAGCCTATCGTAGGAGATGTTCAGAGGGATGAACTGGGGAGGTTCCCTCTTTCTCTCTGACTGCTCCCGGGAGTTCTTTTGGTTCTTACCCTGGCCCCCTTTCTACTCGGGCTCCCCCTTTGCCGTCGACTTGCTATTTTGGGTGGTAATCATTACTGTCTGGGAGGCTGCTCGGATATTATCTTTCAGTGTAGAGTATTTTCTATCCATCTGTATAGTTCTTCCATTGTCATAGGCTAGTCTAAAGATAGCGATTGGAAGAAAGGTGTAGTTTGCCCAAGCTTCTTCGAAGTTCTAGAGAATTTGCATCCATGTTGTATGCATTGATTTATTTAGACAAACTTGCCCCGAATCTTCTAGTAGGAAATCCCGGATAGATTTGTCTCAGCAGAAGATGGTTTGTAGTGGTGATGCTTCCTTTCACGAGATGAGAGCATAAGAAATCTTGGGAAACGAATACAACCTATAACTCACTGAACGAGTTGATGGTCCCCTCGAGAGTTTGTGGAGACCCGGTGAGGCGAAGTTGAGTCCCTTTAATTTGGGAACATACATAGAAGGCGGTCATTTCCACGCGCCCAGAATGTCGTTCCTTGGTTGAAGTCGCGACGTAGTCGTCTGCAGCGTCACGGTACTTATCAGCTACATGGAAAGCGGTGGTATATGGCAAAGCCCGGGAGGCTCCTAACTCGAGATGTGTTGACCCTAATTGGAGACGTGACATGTCCTCAAGTCTTCGGACGAGTAGTAGATGCGGGGCATATATGGAGATGAGTGCGACTCAGGAAGGTGGGACCTCGAAGGAAGTGATGGTGCTGCACCCCTTGGCCACGTGGGTATGTGTTCAGGGGCGCGCTCTGATTGTCGTCTTTCTCTGTTGAATTCTCTTTGCACCCGACAGGGCATGCCGCTGACGGACCGACTAGAACGACGCGGGGGCCTCTTCCTTGACTCGACATCCACATTGTTCTTTGGAGGTGTCAAATCCAAAGAGGAATTGCGGAAGATAACTCGTCATCCGGCTGCCGTCGTTGTCTTAAACCAAAATAGGCTCCTTACCTTTATTTTGTTTTAACTAGGCGCGAGGACCAGACTAGAAACCCTTCCAAAATTCCTCGGGTGGTCCAGCTTAGTGAAGTTCCCAGCTGGTTAATCCCTAGGGAGCCTCCAATGGGACCCCAAACTTTAAATAAAGTAACACCTGCATTAATATAATACCTCAATATATATATATATATATATATATATATATATAAAGTTCACAACCGCTCCAAAATCCACAACCGACCATCTTACTACTTGGTGCAACCACAAACACATATGATAAGGACTCCATATGAGTTCAATACTAAGATAGAGCATTCTAAGGTGTTTGCGAATTTAGGGAATTACCTGACAATCGTAAATTCCCGATAAAACAAAGGCAGAAGATAAGATAGAATCTTTGCAGGCTGCCAGTAGAGCGAGTAGCGTAGAAGTTCAGGCGCGAGGTAGATCTCTAGTTGCACAGACACAGAAGGCTTGATTTAAAACAATAAAACGTGAGATAATAAATCTCAGTGGTGGCATAATTTATATGAAAATAATGTTTTTATTTTGAAATTTCTTCTCTCAAGACTTCCGCGTTCACTCCTTTATAAGGTTCCCCACTGGAATCGTTTCACAAGGCAAATTTATACCCAAGTCAACAATGTAAATTCATACTCAAAATTTAACCAATGTTATCAAGAACCTTATAGCCTAGTTTATTCACAACACAAAAATTGGGCATAAATATATATAACCATCATGTAAGTAAAAATAATCCTTGAAAATCTGATAACCATAAATATTGAGATGGTTATACTTTATAATAACCAATAATGTACCGTGCCATATATCCGCGAAGCAAACACGTCGGTAGCGAGCCCCACGACACATTGGCAGCAATAAACAACCGGAGTAAACCCGACATGCGTGGGAACTAGCCAGCAGCCGGGTGAACGGAGCATCGCGTGGCAACTAATAAACCTTGGGGTAGACTTGACATTACGTGGCAACTAATAAACCTTCAGGTAAACCCGACATCACATGGCAACTAATAACCTTCGGGTGAACCCGACATCACGTGGCAACTAATAAACCTTCGGGTAGACCTAACATCACGTGGCAACTAATAAACCTTCAGGTAAACCCGATTATAATCATTGTAACCTTTCCAATAATACCGCATTTATAATCATTTCACAAAGTCTCAAAAATCCATTTCTTAAATCAATAACTTTTCAAAATGGTTTAAAACCTCAATCCATGTACCAAAGTATTTAAAATACCACAAATTTATCCATGAACTCAGTAAAATTTCCAAATATTTAAAATGTTGACAAAATCCACATGAAATGATAACTTATTTATATAAAAGCGAAATAATTATATTCTGCGTAATCAATCGTTAAACCAAATAAGTTATATATATAATAATTAACCACAATTATATATCATAATAATACTAAGCGGGTTAAAACATGTAAACCCACTCTGAGGACTACGAGATGCTCAGTCTTGCTCCTGCGGGGAACATCTCCGGTTCAAGCGTGAGCTCAGTAATATAAAAAAAATACCATTTAGGCTCCATTAGCTAAACGAAGACATTTGGGGCGTCCCAAATGTCTTTGAATAATCTTAGAGCGTGAAACTATCTAAATTGGACCCCGATGAGTCCAATTACTCTGATTAATGCACTTATAGACCATTACCTAAAATTGGGGCTTTTTACGGAGGCTAATTTTCGAGGTGAACCTTCACGATAACTCACCTGGAAATGTCGATTTCACTAATCGAGCTTCAATTTTGCCTAATTTTACCAATTGGTGTCCAATTTCGGTCCAAACCTTTTTAGTAATTACCCGACATGACCCAAAAATGGAAAACTAACCAAACGATGTCCAAAATTTCCAAACTTTATATCAAAGGAAAGCCCAAGAGACCAGGAACACAGAAGTGCCCTTACCTTGGTCCAAAGGTTGCTGTGGTGGCGAAAAACTCGATCAATCGTGACCAACTTTGTTTTGGTATGTATCAGCCAAACAGTGAGGAATATGCGAAAGGGACCACGGAAATGAAGTTGAGGGGTCCAAAAATGGTGGGAGGGAGGTATGGGTCGACACAGAATGGCTTGATAAACACCAAAATCGTGACCCAAGGTGGCGGCAAGCCCGCGCCTTCAGGCCGATCTGGCGCGTCCGGGGGCAGCTGGTCGGGAAATTTTACCGGAATGATTGCCTCGCCGTGCTCCTCCTCCCTGGCCGGCGCGTGTGCAAGGGTGGTGGCAGGGTGAGCGCCTCCACGGCCAAAACCGGGTTGGTCTACCAAATGGAGTGGCGACCCAGGTTCGGTCGGGTTTTGGGAGTTTTCTCTAGGGCTTTGGAGCTCAAAATGAGTGTGTTGGGGCTAGGGTTCTCTTTGGCACGCAAAACTATGTTTATATAGGGCCTAGGGTCGCTTTCAGGTAAAAACTGAAGACAACTTTGGACATTGATAAAATGCCGCTGTTTGAACTCCCCAGGGCCATAACTTTTATCCAAGTAGGGCAGTTTGGCGTTCAGCCCTTCTATGAACTTCGTATTGTGAGGCCTACGAGTGGTGTCTTAATCAACCCCAAAATTATCCATCCTTGAAAAAAGTCAACTTGGGCCCACATACTAATTGTTGGTGAGCTTGGTGAAATGTTTTAAAAGCATGCTTTATTTGGCATTCTGCAGTCGTTACAGGGGTGTAAGGGGTGGCTGCCGCCAGTGCATTTTCGATATGTTCACGCTTCCGGGTGAGCTGCGACCAGTCGTTTTCCTCTTGGAAATGGTTAACCTGACTCGCGATTACCGACCCATTTGTCACGGCTTGTTCCTCTGCTACCTCTGTATCCCCAAGCGCCCAGCGGAGGAATTGATCTTCCAGGGATTGATTCACTGGGTTGTTGGTTATGGTGATAAAACCCGACAGTCTGATGGAGTGATCGGGAATTACCAAAGCTTCGGGGGATAGGAGATCACTTGAAAATTGATGTAGCCAACCCCTCGCAAATCGCCGATGAGCTTTTTTGCTTGGAAATTCCACAGACGACACCAATTGTAGTCTCCTGAATTTTCTGAGTCATTGGATCGTCGGAGCATTAACCTGCCAGCATGTACCTACAAAACAATCAAGAAGACGACAATGGTCACGCCTGGCTGTCTCCGTCTTAAGTCGGATGAAGAACAGGATGGGAAAGAGTTAGCCTTTTTAGTGAGAGAATCCAGGTACCTTCCTTGTTGTGATTCCTCGGCTTCGCTTTATGGAGGAGGAGGATGGTGTCGATTTATGGAAGAGTAGGTGATTTCGCTAAAGCGGAAGGGGAAAGAGGGCGTTCTTTGCGTTCCATGACCTATTCTTTCCTTTTTTGGTGGCACAATTGGCCGCAACTTGTGCCTTAAGAAGTGTTTGACCACCTCCAAAACGGTTATGTGTGTGAGGGGGGGGCGTCTTTAGATTGAGAGATCAACCGGGTAATCATTAGCCAACCGTCTTCTTAGAGACGGTTCCCGGCTAGGAGTAGAGATAGTTCTTTGGCCAGGAGGCGGTGAGTCTAGGCGTTGTGTCCTGGCTTGATTGGAGGGTGATACTTGGACCTAACACACTTTCGCCAGGCGCCTGCGGGTAAAGATGTTTTTGGGCTTGTGTTTGGGTCTAGTGAATGGTAGAGCCTGTGTTTGGGCCTGGTGAATAGTAAAGCTGGCTCTAGGCCTGGTACCCACAAAACGGTTAACAATTTATATAATACCTTTTTTTTTTTTTTAAATTTATGAATTAAGACCTAATAGTTCTTAATGAATTAAATGGCTCAATATTTTTTTAAAATAAATCAAAACTGAGATTCATGATGAGCGGTAAAGGTTGCTTTCCTTATGATGGTAACGGTCTTGATAATATATCTCATTTAATTATATTTTTATTTTCTTTCATTTTATCTTACCTTTTACATTTCTTCTCTTTTTTACTTTTTTTTCTTGCATTTTCTCTTACATTTTTTAGAACAAAACAATTTAGAACTGATTATATTGGTTGAACTCTATGGGCCAGCTCACTTTAGCCTTTTTTTTTGGAAGATTGAGTTATAAACTTTAAGGTCTGAATAAAATCTGGCCAAATTGGTCGGACCCGTTTTGCTCTGTGACCCATGTGGGTTTTGTCCGGGTTGGTTCGAAATCTTTATTTAATTTTTTTTAAATTAATTAATTTAGTAATTGAGATTTTCAATGATTCATCTATAATATTTGATATTTTGGGCTTTTGATATAAAGTCAAATCTCTACTTTTATAGCATAGGGGTTTTAGAAGTAATAATAATAATTATTGTAATACATGATTAATGTATTAAACTTTGTTTCTTTAACTATTTTATTTCCAAATTTTAAATGTAACTTTTTAATATAATTTATATGATAATTTATTTAAAAATTCTTATATGAAAAATTCTGAGAATGCATTTGAATAAAATAAATTACAGTTTTATATTAAATGTATTTCATTTATCTCATTAATCTTATTTTAAATGTTATAATTTATTTCTTTGTATTTATCCTTTAAATTTTATTTAATAATATATATTTATTTGATAAAGTCGTAGTATTTCATTAATCCTTATTTTAAATATTTATAACTTAATTTCTTTGCATTTTATTCTTTAAATTTTATTTAATTATATATGTGTTTTGACAAAAACGAAGTTGTAATAGCTTTTAAAATTAAAATTAAAGTTTAATAACTAAATTATTAATTATGTTTTAAATAGTTTTATTACTTAAACTAGTGTTAATGATAAAAGAGTATTATTATTTTAAAGAATTAATAAAATTATACATTTATTTATTTCTTAATATAATTATATCTTCAAAGCAAGATGAATTTTCAATACAAATAGGGTATTTCCTATTTTTCTTTCTTTTGAGTTTTCCTTAAATTTACTAGGAACCAAACATAATCCTAAAGAAAATCAAATATAAATAAATTTACTTAAAGTATTAGCGAGCTCAGTAGGCATCGAGATCGGGATTCGAAGTATCCATAATGCCCGACTCGAGGTTAATCGACAAGCTTAATCAGGAGTTTTACTATTCATGATGTCAGTCAATTTCGAGTTGAGTTGGCGTAATTATTTATTAATTTTTAATTTATTGAGTTTTGTTAAGTTGATTTCGAGGAGTATCTGCGATTGCTTTTAAGTCACATTTCTAACGTTTGAAGAAAAAAATTCGATTAGCTCAACCAAGTTTAAGCTTATAGTATTTTAATTGAGTTAGCTCAACCTCGGCCCCCAGTTGGCCTTTGTATCCACTCGATTACACTCCTACCTCAAATCATCAAGATCATGGAATGACTTGGTAAAGAGTTGATTTTTCAAATCTTTCAATTCATATAGTGGGTGGCATTATCGGCATGCCTAGAAATTTTGATAGCAGAGCCAAGCTTCTCGGGCTCGGATTTCCGAAAAACTCGAGCTGAGAACAATTCGTGAAATTTCATGAATGAGCTTGAATATAATTGGAAGCGATAAATCTACGGGCTCGGCTCGAGGCTATTTCGGGCTCGCTTGGCTTCGGCTCGGCTGCGGGACCATCCGTGTCGCTAAAAGCAGGCTTCCGCCTCGAGTCCGACGGCGGGATCTGGTCTTCACGGTCGCGATCCAGGCTGGCGCGGCTGGAGTGAAATCTGCCAGTCATGTGTCCGGGATATCGTTGTAATGGATCTCGAGCTAGATCCGGTCGACATGGATGACAATCGTGAATCCTCATGGCCAGATTAAGGAGGCGGCGATGAAGGCGTGGAGGCTGGCGAATCACGTGGTGTTTGCGGGGGCTGTCTGATCCCGGTCGCTGATAAGCGATGGTACCACGATGGCGCGAAGGTGTAGCAGCGGTACGTTCCAGTGTGGATAAGCGTGGAAGAAGGTCTTGCGTGAAAGGGACGTCGGGGAAGGACATGGATGTTAGGTATGACCCACTGGTACGATCGGTCGATCCTGGTGTGCAGAGTAAGATTACAAATATGAAATTATTGGGGCTCATGTGAAACTAAGAGTGCTTGACCGTGAGCTTAAACGAGGTTTACTTAGATCTTGAGTGGCGTTGAGGAAGCGAATCACGCGGACCACATTGATCGATCGATTGGTAGGATGGTAGGATCCGATCTGAATCTGGGGTATTAGGTACGCTTGGATCTTTGATGCGGGAGCTGCGTAGCGTCCCCAGGCGTGGGTATGGGTAAAAGGCATCAAGGGTGATCGTGGTGGGGTTTCACTTGAGGAAACAAGGAGCGCATCTAGAATTTGCGAGCAGGGCTGATTATAGCGTCGGGTGCCACGCCGTCGGTGTTGGAGTATGAAAATTTGGGCGCCAGGTTCGACATGGTGGCGGTCTGGATCGTCCGGCGATGGTGAAGCTAATAGGTCTTAAGTAATCATGCGCGAACTGGTAGTCGGGAGGTGGTGGCAGGCGCAACCGTAATGTGATATATTGTCGAATAGTTTGTTGTTCTTAATGAGTTTCTTGGCGGATCTTTGTTCATATATTATTTCTTTATTTAGATAATTGATTAAAATCAAATAAATGTTTTAACATTAAATGATTTGGTGCTGCATTTGCTTGGCTTTGCAATTTCTACTTGTTTAGTTATTCATAATTTTGATTCTTGCAGGTTGTTGTGATTGGAATTCTCGTAATCTAAAGGGAAACAAATGTTGAAAGGAGGTGGCTTTAACAACTTTAGCATCAATTGCTAATCTGACTAAGGTAAAACAAAAAATCGTAGAAAATTATTTAAGCAATTGATGTATTTGTTATCAGTTGATTCTATGAAAAAATTAAAAGTATATGAACAGCGAAAGGATTGATTCTGTCTAAACTTTGTAGAGAGCTGGGTTGGGGCTTGGTACCGAGGTTAAAGAGCTCGAGCTCGTTCGTATGGAGAAAACGAGGGCAATGAGAACCAATGAGCTTTTTTTAAAGCCAATGCGAGCAGGCACGATTTTAGGCTCGTTGAAAATTTCAATTCTAGAGAACAAGGCTCATTTCGTAAATTAACTGGCTGTTCCGAAATGTTGGCTGAGATTTCGAGCATTCTAGATTTCGTTAAGTATAAACGCGCGAATTATATAAGATCACAACGATTTAATTGGGTAGCAAGTTAGGAAGGGAGTAACAAATGGGGATAGCCCAATCCATGTCGTAGCTGGGCCCATGGGCATTAAATTCAACGGATGGGAATGAGGATAGTGGTGGGCCTGGGCCCATTAATTGAGATGAACCTTTATTCACCATTACCATGCTTTATTAATTATTATTATTTATTGGTCAAGTGATGGTGGGCCCAAAATAGTTGGTTGACTTTTGACTCTTGGTAGGAAATAGATATTAGATACACACGGACTTTGAAATTTGAACCACTCCCATGGGCCACTAGATGAGAAAAATGGAAACTGGGCTTCAAAGTGGCCCACTACATTTTATTAAACTTTGTTTTTTAACTTTTTTTAACTATTTTATTTCCAAATTTTAAATGTAACTTTTTAATATAATTTATATGATAATTTATTATTTAAAAATTCTTATATGAAAAATTACAGAATGCATTTGAATAAAATAAATTAGATTTAATATTGAATATATTTTAAATTTATCTTATTAATCTTTATTTTAAATATTTATAATTCCATTTAACTGTATTTATCATTTTTTAAATTTTATTTAATAATATATGTTTTTGATAAAAGTTGTAAGTATTCATTAATCGTATTTTAAATATTTATAATTTAATTTCTTTGTATTTATGCTATAAATTTTATTTAATTATATGTGTTTTGACAAAAACAGAAATTGTAATAGACATAAATTAAATTAAATTTAATAAGCAATTATTAGTATATTTGAATAATTTTATTACTTAAATGATGTTAATAACAAAATCTTATTATTTTAAAAATAATTAATAAAAATTATCTGACTTATTTAACTCTTAGTATAATTATATACTCAGTAGATGAATTTTCAAAACAAATAGGGTATTTACTTTATTTTTAACTTTCTTTTGATTTTCGCCGAATTTACTAAGAGCCAGCGTAGTCACCAAGGAATCGAATATAAATAAATTTCTTAAAAGTTATTCAGTAATTTCAGTGAGCTTTGTCGAGTCAGGGATTCGAATATCACATTAGTTTGTTTAAGCGGGGGCAATGGTTCCCTACATTGTATTGTCAGTGCTTTGATGGTGAGTCAATTTCGAGTTGAGTTCAAGCATAATTATTTATTAATTTTTTAATTTATTCACGTTTTGTCAAGTTGAGTTCAAGTAGCTCGATTACTTTTTTGAGTCATATTTCAAACATCAAAAAAAAAAAAAACTTATAGTATTTTAATCGAGTTAGGTCGACCTCGGCCTCGAGTTAGGCTTTGTAACAACTCGATTACACCCCTACCTCAAATCATCAAGATCATAGAATGACTTGGTAAAGAGTTGATTTTTCAAATCTTTCAATTCATATAGTGGGTGGCATTATTGGCACGCCGTTTTTAAGATACAACGACAGGGTGGTTCAAATTTAATTGGGCCAGCAAGTTAGGAAGGAGTAACAAATGAGGCCAAGTCAATCCATGTCAAGCCACTGGGCCCATGGGCATTAAATTCAACGGATGGGAATGGGGATAGTGATGGGCCTGGGCCCATTAATTGAGATGAACCTTTATTCATCATCACCATGCTTTATTTGGTTACCTTTTGACTCTTGGTAGGAAATAAATATTAAATACACACGGACTTTGAAATTTGAACCACTCCCATGGTCCACTAAATGAAGAAAATGGAAACTGGGCTTCAAAGTGGCCCATTGCATTTTCAAGGTGAGCTCTGCCGCATGACTAAAGTTAAAATGGCCCATTACATTTGTTCAAGCGGCACAAGGTGTAGAACTTGATCAAATATATAAATAATAAATTCATAGTAATATTCATCCAAACTTGTGGATGTCAAATTAAGTTACCATTGATTAAAACATTTGCCTAATAAGTTTGTGACACATAATCTGTACATATCAACACGTCTATCAACTGCACTTATCATAATTAATACATGATGGTGACGATAACAAGGATGATGTTAGATGATGACGATGGTAATAAGAATTTTTTTAAGTAACAGCAATTTGATACGAAAATAATAATAGATGATGAAGTTGATGAGCTTGAGTTTGTAGCTAGGCTGCAGTCAATTTTCAATTATTGAATTATAATTTATTAGAACGCGAAGCAACAAAATGTTATTGAAAACTACATTATAATAGATAGGCTGATGTAGTTATTAATTGCCCACTTAGCTTGAGAGTCAATCTTCAATAATTGAATTAAAATTTATTAGAACATGATCAAGCACCAAGATGATATTGAAAACCATTAGCGAAGCCTATTGCTAGCTTTACATTATATCACGGGTGATGGGTAGTGGTTGAGGCAGCCATAAAAATCTCCACATTTGTTATAGATCATGTGTTCATACTCATCTCATAACAATAACATGAATGTTCTTATCTATCTAAAAGTCTTTTGATATGTTCAACTATCATATGAATGTTCTTATCTCCTAGAAGTCTTAACTACCATATTTTCATATATATGTGTCAAAGTAAACTCTTTTTTTAAATAAATATTGATTTTAGCCGATTCTTCAAGCTTATGCTGATTTAATTATAAGTATCATTATAATTATCTGCTTTATAAAAGAGATTTTCATTTGATATAAAACAAAACCGTTATTTAAAGCGTAGTTGAATATTTGCATTAAATGCTGGTTAAAAAAATGAAGTGGCGATTCTGCATTTAGTCTTATGATGATATTTTCTTTTATATTAAAATGGGAATCTCTTTAATCTATGATATTTCTACATGGGTAATTGGTTAAATTGAACATAAACTTAAATGATGGGTTAAAATCAATATTTGTTTTCAAAAAGAGGTTACTTTTAACTCATAACTTATATTTTCATGTCAAACAGTTATTTATTTAATTTATTTTAATAATAAAATAATAGTCTGTTACACCTAAAGTTGGATCTTTTTCCACATTGACCCACGATATATGATAATTTTGAAAGGCTAAATTTTCTGTTTTAGATTTATTTTGGTTAGTAATTATCTTCGATTTAATTTCCAACTCCGAGTCCACTCAAAGAACCATGTTATTTCTATAAATGACGGCACAATGAAGGCATTGAGCACAAAAAACTTGGTAAGGCTATCAGATCCAGGAAGAGTTAGGGTGACAGAGGCTTTGGTTCACGTTGCCACCTTTGCCCTGACAAAGGCATTGCAAGAAGTAAATTTCCTGTGCGGTGTGCCCGAGAGAGTCAAGGAGCTGCAGAGGGATCTAAGTGCGATGAAAAGCTTCTTGGAAGAAGCGGGGAAGAAGAAGAAGGAAGAAGAAGATGCGAGAGTGCGCAAGCTGGAGTTTCACAATCCGAATATGCTTATGAAGCCGAGGACATCATAGACAAGTTCATCATAAGGGATTCCTTAAAAGGATGCTGCATTCGTAAAAGGTTGAAGAATCGGCATAGTGTTGGAAAGAAGATTGAAGGTCTCCAAAGTGAACTCATTGCTATCTCAAGGAGGCGGGAACTTCTCTGAGTTCCAAATATCAGGGGAGGAAAAGGAATTCTTTAGATCAGAAACTTCGGAATGCTAGACAGTCCTCTGCTCGTATAGAAGAAGGGCATGTCACTGTTATTTATAGAGGGGAAAGGAGAAACAACTAGTGAAGCAGCTGATCAAAGGAGTCAGGGCGCCGTGTGATTTCAGTAGTAGGACTCGGCGGTATCTGGCAAAACCACACTTGCCAGAAGTCTACAATCATAAAGAAGTTGTGGAGTACTTTGGGCGGCTTCGTGCATGGGTTTACGTCTCCCGAGATTGTAAACCAAGAGATATTTATCAGAAAATTCTGGAGGAGGTCTATACACCGGCCGCCCAAGAAGAAGCAGAGAAGATGAAGACATTTGACGAGGAGCAGTTGGGGAATTTCCTCCGAAACAAGCTGGAGGAGAAAAAGTATTTGGTAGTTCTGGATGATGTATGGACCTGTGAGGATTGGAATTGTCTTGCAAAAGTGAGCATTAATGAACCCGGTTCCGCCGGACGAGTCTTCCCAGTTGGTAAGAACGGGAGCAGATTACTAGTCACAACTCGAGATGAGAATGTTGCTAAGCTTGCAGATGCTCGAGTCACTCCCCTTACATTGAAATTTCTTGCCCCAGAAGATAGTTGGGACTTGTTTTGTCAGAAGGCATTCCTTGATGCTGATCCTTCGGCATTCACCAAGCCTTTGCTGGAACTGGGGGAGAAAATGGTGAAGAAATGCGAAGGTTTGCCATTGGCCATTGTGGTCTTGGGAGGGTCCTATTGTCTGGGATTAGATAAATCACTCCCGGAATGGGGAAGGTGCTGGATAGCATGGATGCTTACCTTACTGGAAGTGACCAATGTGATGTGATACTGAACGAGCTGCATCCACTGCCCTCATTTTAAAACTCTGTTTCTTCATTTATGCCTCTTCCCGGAAGATCATGTCATCTCCACAAGAAAGCTGCTCTCTCTGAAGCACTTGGGTTTTGTGCAAAAACAAGGCAATACTCAAAGAATGAAAGACACGGCCAACGAGTACCTGAATCAATTGATCAGTAGAAACTTGGTTCAAGCGGTAAGATTGAGTGTGAATAAGAGGGTCATGGAATGCCGGGTTCATGATTTTGTCCGAAAGTTAGCTATTGAGAAGGCGAAAGAGGAAAACTTCATCAGCGCAGATTCTCCATCTACTTCAACTGCTACTTCTTATCTCTGTTCTACCAAATTTCGTTGGCAGAGTATTTATTCCGGCTTTGACAGGTACGCTTCCATGGAACATTCATCTTCATCATGCCTTGGCTCTCTCCTTTCTTCCAAAGCAGTACTACCGGATGGTGGAATATCAAGCGTGCGCTTTATAAAGAAGCTGTCTTAGAGTGCTTGACTTGGAAGGTTTACAAATTAAAAAACTGCCAAAAAAAATTGGGGAATTAATTTTCTTAAGGTACTTGGGACAAATGCCAAGCTTGAAAACTCTTCCCATCATCTATAAAGAGGGTCTAGTGAGTTTTGCAAACTTTGGATACCAACAACCTTAAGAGTGCCAGAAAGAAATATGCTCGTAAAAATCTGGGAGATCACTTTGCATTTGAGGGCCAAAAGAATGTAAGCTAATACAGTTAAATAATTAGAGAATCTTCAAAACCTTTCAGGCATAAGGTTCGATCAATGGAAATTGGAACAATCCAAACAATTAATACTTGTCTTGAAAAATTAAAATTACAAGGAAAGATTTAAGGAATAAAAGGGGGTGGACTTATCGAACTCCATTTCGAAGCTGCGAAATCTTAGATCCTTGTATCTAAAGGCATCCGATGGCATCCCACTGCTTGTCATGAACATAGGACCGACTCTCAGTTAGTAGGGCCGGTAAGGGACCCATGCAAAACTTCCAGAAGCTCCTCAATTCCCGCCACGTCTCATGCAGTTGACATTGGAAGGGACTAAGCTAGATGATGATCCTATGCCAACTTTGGAGCAGCTGCCACAACTGTCGACTCTTCGCTTGAGAGAAAATTCGGACATTGGAGATAAAATGCGAGTATCTCCAAAGGGGTTCAACAAGCTTAACGTACTCCAAATTTCTGAGTTGAACCAATTGACCAAGCTAAATATAGAGAGCGGTGCAATGCCATGGCTTACAGAGTTTCAGTTTTACGAGGAGTTACAGATCTCTAAACTTAGTGAGCTCCAAAATCTGGTGGAGGTAGACATCATCGGGCATATAAATATTTTCTTTTACCATTCGTGCTGAGATTCCCTTTCACATACTTCTCAAAATGGTGACTGGAAATATACACCAAGGTGCCTATCTATCTATCTATCTATCTATCTATCTATCTATCTATCTATATATATATATATATATATATATATATATATATATATATATATATATATACCGTCATCTCTCTCTCCTCCCCCTTGCACTGCATGCCAATTATATCTTTTTGTCAGTTACCAGTATATTACTTAATTTTGAGCTAATTAATTTGATGTTGTTTCATTGTATGTCCATTTCAGGACCACCTACAGAAATAATGCCAAGGGATTCCACTATACCGTGAACAAGGTAGAAGTATTTAGAACTTATTTTCATCTAAGATGATCAATATATATTAATTTAGAGAAAATCTATTCGAATATATTATTCCTATTGACAAAATGCAAATTGTGCGGTGTGCATTTACATGTTCTGTTTTTATACCTTGATGATTTAGATTGCAGATGAGTAGATTCGTATGTTTGAAGTTGTAACGCGATCTGCATGTGGTATAATTCTCATGTTATGTAAACTCAGAGCGAAAGAAATTTCTCTTTGTTTTGAGAAAAAACACACACACACCATACAAAATAACTAATGATTGGCATCCCTTGATACCAACATTGTACAAAAATTAAAAGCATTTAGCTACTGATAAGTTGATATAATTATGTTCATTCATATGCTGTTACAGGTCAAAATTTACCAAACCCAAGCGAGTTGATTGAAAGGCTAATAGTCTTCCTTGAACAGATCCAGAAGAAATAAATATCATGGCGTTGTGTTATGGCTCATGTTTGGCATATAAGGGGACTTAATTATGTGGTATGAGAGGTGTGTCTCCTTCTTGGTTGGGAGGAGCACCATGAGAGGGTTCTCTAGGGTCATGGTGAGAGGGATGTCCGTGGTTAGAGGATATGATTTTTGTGAGAGAAAGATGTGAGTACGAGCGTTGTAACACCTTGATAGAGAGGTTTTACAGGGTATGTAGTACTTAGGGTGATTGAAAGCTGCTACTATACATGGTTTCTTGAATACCCCAGGGAAATAAAGCTTTTTTTCTTTCTTCTCTCAATTGTCAATGGCTTTGATTGTGTGATGTTCGATGCTGTAAACCCCAACACATCATTCCATGTACAACCTGCGAGGAAGGAAGAGCGGATTACGATCATTGGTTTATAATAAAATGAAGAACATATAGGACCAGTAACATAAAGTCTGTACCAGCCCTTATGTGCTGCTTATTGAGTGCTTTCCACCATAATGATGTTGCATTAATGGTATATGTTGATCAAGATAGTGATGCTGATACAGAGGCTTCAATGCTAAAACAGAGTACATCTACATGTACAGGATTCATGAGAGAGAATGTGTGTGAGAGAGAGTGTTACGTGCACATGCGTCTGTTAGTGTGTATGTGAAAAAAGTGTGAATAATAATTTATTTCTTATGAGTATAATTATACATTACTATTCTTGTAGAACTCGATCAAATATAGAAATAATAAACTTATAGTAATATATTAAAGCCACAAACTTGAGGTGTGGAGTGAGTTCCCTACTAGCCAAAACATTTGCCTAATAAGTTTTTAATATATAAATAATACACATAACACGCCCAGCTCCTAATACTTAGTACATTGCATGATGATGATAAAGATCATGTTAGATGATAACGATGGTATTATTAAGAGTAATAACCATTTTTTCAAATAACAATAATTTATACTGAAAATAATATAGATGATGAAGTTATTAATTGGTAGGCTAACTTAGGCACACGGTCAAATTTTCAACTATTGAATTATAATTTATTAGAGCGTGAAACAGAGAATGTAATTGAATATTAGAAAGCGTATTATAGTGGTTGGTGATGAGTTAATTATTATTTGCACATGCATAGCTTTTCAATTATTGAATTGTAATATTTTATTAGAACATGAAGCACGCAGATGATATTGAAAACCATTAGCTAAGGATGTTGCTAGGTGCATTGGATTGGAATAAGTCTAATCCCAAATAAGCAATAGTAAGGAAGGGGTCCAACATGGTGAATTCATGGATAAAAGTTCAATGTAGGGGGGCTTGAGACCAATGTGTCAGGCTTAACCCTAACTCACTTATATTGGACATTTGGAGAAGAACACCAGTACCACTTGCCACCCATATCACATCGGTACATATCATTCCCTCAAACCTATCGATCAAAGCTCGATCAAATAGGTGGAATTATAAAGACTAGGTCTTCCTTGAATAAAAGCAAACTTGGCCAAACGTCATTGGCCACCATGAACTACCACGTGCTCCGCTCCCACAGGGTCCACTATGTGCTCACTACCACAAACCCAGTACCATGTTGAACTAGGAGCCAATAAGGGAGCGACATGTGATGAACTTTAACAGTATAAATTTCTCTTATTATAATCTTAAGGAATGTATGTAATTTTCTAGCTACTTGATAGAAATGCAAATTGCTTGGGAAATAATTCATTTCCATGCACATTACACTATATGGGTGGCTGGGTAGTGGTTGGCGACCATAAATTACGACCACGAAATCTTTTCACATTTGTTATAGATCATGTGTTCATACTTATCTCGAACAACATCATGCATGTTCTTGTCCACAAACTTAGTCTTCTGATCTGTTCAACTACCATATTTTCATGTCAAGCATTTATTTATTTGATTTTTTTTAATAAAACATTAGTCTCTTGCTCCTAAAGTTGGTTCTTTTCGCAAGCAATCAATATTGTAACTTTTAATGCACATCTAGCAAAAAGTACATTTTTTAAAAATCAAGGACCACGAGCTTCATTATTTTAGTGTTTTTAGTAGTGGAACCGGGATGTATGATATATTTTTAATTTTTTGAACCCACATATATATGGTTTGGTTTCATCCTCATTCCCATTACGATTTTCCTTTCTCTTTTTCTCCTCCTTAATTTATCAGAAATGGAGGTTCAAATACTGTGTAGGAAGCTGATAAAACCATATATATGTTTCCACTCCACCTCATCTTCGGACCTTGAAACCATCCCTGGCTAATCAAGTTCAACCTTTGGTCAAACCTGCTTATCTTTTATTCTACTCTGCCGACAGTAGCTCAATGACACACGCATTAGACATAGAGTTGCCCTTATCTTTCTTTTTCAACTTAGGACAATCTTGGCACAGCTGCCCCTTCACCATGACAAAAGGCACACTTTCATGTACCCAGATCTACTCTTTGATGTCACCTTTCCCCTTGTTTCCCCATTTCTTATTTTGACTGCAACTTTATCCCAGCATCAGTAACCCCACATTGACTCATTACGTCTTCTCTTTTATATTTCTTCCGAATTTCATAATCCAACAATGCAGAACAAACTTCTTCAAAAGACAAATTTTTCTTCCTATGAATAAGAGTAATACAAAGATGATCCGACTCATTAGAAAGAGAACCAATCAATAACATAGCCTTAAGTTCATCTTTGAAGGTCTCATTTTAGTTTAATATATCATCAATTAATTTATTAAACTCATCAATATGGGAACTAATGCTCATACTTAATTTTAACTGGAAACGGAATAATCTCTTCAACATGTACAATCGATTCTGTTGCTTTTTTCTTCATATATTTATTTTCTAGTGTCTTCCACAAACTATAGGCAGACTTCTCTTGTAGAAACATATACCTCTGCTCTTTAGCCGAGACCAAAGAAGCGGATCAAGCCTGAGTTTTTATGTTGAGCCTTTCCCTCACTCTCGCGGGTATCATATGGTTTGTTTTAACAGGCTTGATGAAATCCCAGCGTATATAGTCGCATCCCGGCCCATGCTCCCACTGCTGTAAAAATTTGAAATTATTCCGGTCATCAAAATTTTCAACATCTACGTTTGCATTTGTGATCGTTGTTTTTGACCTAGATTCTCTCATCTTTCAACACAACTGCGTCTACGAATACTAGGACAGTTCCCTGGAAAGATTGAATTGATCACCACAGTCCCACTTAAACCAGTCTCCTTAGATAAAACAAAAGTTCCTAGGAAAGGTTGGATTGGTCCAAATGATGTCAAAATACCAATCCCCTTAGACAGAACTTCCAGAGATATTCCAGGCAATGGACCTTCTCTTGAACGGATTTCAACTGTCAAAAGTTGTCGAATACCTTGACTCGTTTCTACTCGGTGGCCGGAAGATATATGAAAGATGGTGTTGAAATTAATGGCACAATAATGAAATACAAAAACAAAGAAAAACACCATATATACGTGAAAACCCTTACGGGAAAAAACCCACAAGCAAAGGAGAAATATTCCCTATAAATATGGGAATAATTGCATAGTATAGTAGAATAGAGAATAAATCCTAATATATTAATATGACGAAAACACTGAATGAAAGATGCACATCTTTGCAAGGGCAAACCATCACACCCCCTTGGAATCAGTTGTGGGTTCTGCTACCATAAAAAATCCCTAAACTTTTTCTTTTCATAAAATGTAAGACCAGAAATTCGATTTAAAGATGAGGCCAATCGTAATTTCGATTACAAAATTGAAATTCGGTTAAAAATCCGTAATTATTCTCTAGATCTAGGATGAAGAAATAAGTTATGCCCAGTTGGAATCGTCTCATGAAATCTAGTTAGCACGTAAAATTTATTGAACACCAGGGGCAGTTGGAGTCGACACGTTTTTTGGGACAGTTTGGAATCAAACAAAAGGTTTTTTTGATCAATGAAGTGCCTTTTCTCTCTTCATTATAATGTAAATGTTGTTTTTAGTGAAGTGATAAATGGACGGCCGAGATAGTGCCGAATAGCAAATCTGGGAAAAGAAGGACGTAAGCGTCATTTTTTGAATTGTTAAGTTGAATAAGACAAAATAATGGAATAGTGTCATCTCTTCAAATTGACTAAAGGAGAGAAAAACGTGGGATGCAGGGGGAAAGATGCAGAACCGAAATGGAGCTTTGGGTAGAGAGAGAAGGTCTGACTTCTTTCTAAAAATCACAGGACCCGTCCAGAGCGGAGTCGGCGGTCTTGAGCGAGAAATGTTCTACGCGGGACAGGCTACGCGTGGACTCGGATCGGGAGTTTCTTCAAACTCCTTGAGGTAGGATTTTCTCCCTACTTGGGTTTATTCCCATTTTAAGTGTTTTTCGATGTTTCGGTTGGTTTGAGGCGTGAGGGTGGTTGATCGATCGAACGGGCGAATTGTTAGAATTTATTGAAACCAAGGCTTTGTAGCCGTGACGTAAGGGGCTGTTTTTAGGTGCCATATTTGGTGAATTTATTGGATAAATTGAGTATTGATAGGAAAAAGGTCGGGAATGGGCCGTGTGATCGGTCCCAAAACTTGGGACAGATTGATGAATTTTGGAGCCAAGGGCGTCATTATTTGCCTTAGAGTATTTGAGTGTGGTTTGTGTTAACTTGTGCATTAAATGTTTGCTTGGTATGTATTGGGCCGGGAATGGCCGTGGATTGCGGGTTCACTAAGTGAACCGATGTTTTGTGATTTTTCGGGAATAGTAAACGAGGGTTTCACTATTCCCGGAATAGTGTTCTCAAAATATATTTTTGTGAAAATACGTGTTGGTCGAGTGATTTAAATTAAATTACTCGTGTATGATCATTAGCCCAAGTGAGCTAATTTTGATGCTTGAAATTGATTAATTACATGACATGATTGTGTGATTGGATATTATACGAGTACTTTCATGTTGATATATATGCTCATGTGATTAGACTGTATTGGGCCGGCATCACATGCATTCCATATCTTATTGAGACATCACAGGACTATAGGAGTTAGTGCATGGTATAAGTCTAGAGAAGACGGTTCGGAGGGTAGTCTAAAAATGTTAATCATCGGAGGGTAGTCCACAAACTAAAAATATCAATCGTCGGAGCGGCCCAATTGATATATATTCATCGGAGGGTTGCCCACTAATAACACTAATATTCTCATACGAGGCTTAGGCGAGTGTGAGAGAGTAGATGAGGACTCGGGATCCCCGAGTTGAGTGTATAGACATTCAAGTAGGATCATGCATTTGCTTGAATGTGTGTTTACTTTGGAACATTGCCTTTGCACTTAGGAGGTGAGTAGCCCGCCCAGGGCGATTCTCTGGCAGCCCCTCTGTGGTGGGATGCTGTTGCAGTGCGGGAGCGTGCGAGGGGCGGTTCGATCACACAGTGGCTAAGTTTTGAAGAGAGCCGAGTGGCTTTGATGGTTTTCCTGTGTATTAAATTCATGAATTTATGTTGTTGTATGAGAGTAAAACATTTGAACTCTTGTAACTATTGGGTATATAGTTGGATTCATGGATTAGCATATATTGAGTCTGTTGCTAATTTGGTAAGCGCATTAGATATATATTGCATATATTGGACTGTTTGGGACAGGTATATGCAGTGCTATTTTTTTTGGTGAGCTCCACCATTACAAAGGGCTACGCCCGATTTCTAAAGTGGCGTCAGTTGGCACGACCTCCGTATTCCGCGGGTTGACGGGTAGTCAACGGACCCCCGAGTTTTGGGGCGTCACATAAAGGTCATACTGTGGGCCTTCGAATCGAACATAAGCCCAAAACAAAATTAAGGGACAGTAGGAAACACGAAGGAGGCAGGCCTTGAGTGAGCAATGGTGCAAAGTTGCGACCTCTCTGTGCTATAGACTTATGTTTTGAAGCTCCCTAGTGATCTTTGTTTAAATTTGGATGATTGCTATTATGTCCCAGCATTCATGAAGAACTTTTTCCAAGTTTCTTATTTGAATACACTACAAGAAAAATGATATTTAGCAACAAATATTTAACATGAGAAAAATAACTCGTCACAAAATATATCTATTAGCAATAAAATTTAAATATTGTCTCAATATCTGTTCCATGAGATAGTTTTAGAGACGAAAATGCAAATTTTATTGCAAAATATATTGACTAGAAGAATGTTTTGTGAATAAATTATCTATAATATAATTTGGAACAATATTTGATATTAGATATTTAGCGATAAAAATTTTTTGTTGCAAAACATACATATTTAGCAATGAAATATACTTTTAAAATTTTTACTAAAAAAATAATATAAATTTGTACACAAAATTTGTTTATTGTTTAAGGTTATTTTACAACAAAATAATATTATGAAGCTATAACATACAAAAAGTAAGCAGATGGTTTGAAATTCCCTTCAATTAAAGGATGGGAAAAACTTTATTATGATATGTAAATGTGAAAAGCATGGACTGGGGACTTAATTTCGATCCACCGATCACCCATAATATAATTAATACCAGCAACATGGCAATAAATAAAATAATAGTATTTTCAGGGATTACATTCTGCATCGTATTAATTATATTATGGGTGATCGGTGGATCGAAATTAAGTCCAGCTCATGCTTTTCTGTCATTTACATATCATAATCAAAGCTTTCAAAGGCGTTTTCTAGGCGCGCCTTGATGCGCGCCTTGATGCGCGCCTTAGGGCGAGGCGTTGAGAAAACGCCTTAAGGCGTATTAAAAAAAGCGGCGCAATTGGTAGGCGTAAGCCTTTGTCGATGGGCGTGTTCGGGAGGCGACTTTTATTGCGCGCTGCGCTAACGAGAATGTATACGTACGCTATTTGGGGAGTTTGTTGTGGCCTTTAGAAAAGGGTAAAAAAAAAACCCTAAAACAGCGATTACCTATTTTCGGCCCTTTCACCTATTTTCGACGGCTACGGCCGGTGCTGCGGAAGAACTTCTCATTTGCGTCTCATCGGCTTCATCTTCAGGTATGTTTGGCTCTCTCCTCTTCTTCATCTCTCTTCAAGCTCTTCACATCTCTCTAATTATCTCATCGGCTGCGCACCCGCTCCACGTTACGCTCATCCGACAACCCTGAGGCCCCACCCGTGCGAACTCCCTTTTAAGCCGGACTCCCCCTTGCCGGACTCCCAGCTCTCCCTCTCTTCATCTCTCCCTTCTGTCGGACTCCACCCCTTCTGCTCTGTTTTTTTTATTTTTTATTTTAAGTTAAAGTTTGGGAGCTGGGAGACTTATCTCATCCACCTCCTGCTCCTCTTTTTATCTTTAATTTCTTTTTATTTAAGTCCTGTTTTCTTCATTTTTTTTCTTTTAAGTATAACGGCATTGGAGCTCATTTTGATTAATTAAACCAATTAATTTCTAAATTTCATTTTTGTTCACTCTAAAAAAAATATTGGTTTTTTAAAATTTAAACCAATTAAATTCTAAATTTCATTTTGATTCACTCTTTAAAATATTAGCTTTTAAAATTTAAACCAATTAAATGCTGAATTTCATTTTAAATTCCTTTTAAAAAATATTGGCTTTTTAGATTTAAACCAATTTAAATTACAGTTTCATTTTAAAATCTTTCAATTATGTCTTGTTATTAATTTTAGTCAATTATATTTTTATATAGAAATGTGACTAATATTATTATTGGTGTTTTTAGAATGAGTTCCTCAGGTCGAAAAATTCAAGAAAAGATTTGTGTGGAAATATGTTATTGAAGTTTAGGGGGCAATGGCGAGATGTAAATTTTGCGATCAAGATGCGCGGGAGGGAGTGAATAGATCGAGGCATCGCCGTAAGGAACTACGTGTGTGTGAAAGCCGTACACGAGATTAGATGAAGATGTTAGATTGGAATGCAAAGATGCATTGGCCAATTTTAGGGATCAAAAAACGAAAAGAAATGAATTGCTCCAAGAAATTGGTATGGGTCAAACTTCAATGCATGAGAGTGCCTTGTCCAAAACAATTGGTGCCTTAGGGAGTGGGAGTGGGAGTGGGAGTGGGGAACCTATTCCTAGGGGACCTATGGATAATTCTGAAACCGCTTGTATCATCAAAGTACTTTGAATTGAGTGGAAGCAAGAAGAAAGGAAGGAAGTGTGTAGAAAAATTGGTAGGTTTATGTATTCAAAAGGTCTCCCATTCAACACTGTGAATGATCCTTATTGGATTCCTATGATGGATGCTATTGCAAATTTTGGGCCAGGTTTAAGCCTCCATCTATACACGAAATTGAGGACATGGATTCTTAGAGGAAGAGAGGTGGACAACCTAAGTATCATTATGGAAGATCACAAAAAAGCTTGGAAACAATATGGATGTTCAATTATGTTAGATGGTTGGACAGATGGAAAGAGTAGGTGTCTTATCAATTTTAGTGAATAGTCTTGCTGGTACTTGGTTTATGAAATCACCTTCGATGCTTGATACAATAAAAAATGGGGAATTGATGTTCAAATATCTTGATGACGTGGTTTAAGAAATTGGGGAGGAGAATGTTGTACAAGTCATCACTGATAATGCCTCTAATTATGTGAATGCTGGAATGAGGCTTATGGAAAAAAAGGAGAAGATTGTGGTGGACTCCTTGTGCTGCACATTGTATTGATTTGATGTTGGAGGATATTGGAAAGGTAAATGTTCATGATACTACATTTGCTCAAGCTAGGCAAGTAGAAGTTCATATATGGCTGCTACTCGTTTCTTAGCTTATCGAGAACATTTACAAAAATCATGAACTTCTTCTGGGCCCAAAGAATTACACTGGCTTGCTACTTCATTTCTTACTCTCCAAAGCCTTTTTATAAGAAAAAGCAAGCTCTTATAGCAATGTTCTCCCCAGAAAAATGGTGTCTAAGCAAATGGCCAAAAAGGTAGAAGGTGTGAAAGCTCGGCACAAAGGTTGTTTGATCCAAATTTTTAGCCCTATGTTGCTTTTGCATAAAGACCACTTGGCTCCATTAGTTAGTGTCTTGAGAGAGGTTATCCGTGAGGAAAGACTAGCCATGGGTTATATTTATGAGCTCGATGGATTCTGCTATGAGAAGATTGCATTTAATTGTGGGGGCGTGGAGAGAAAATATGACCTAATTTGGAGAAAAATTGATGCAAGATGGACTCCGCAACTTCATCGACCTTTACATGCAGCAAGTTACTATCTTAATCCTCAATTGTGGTATGGGGATAAGTTCTCTAATGTTGATGAGGTGAGGAAGGGATTATTTGAATGCATGGATAGGATGTTGGATTATCAAGAACGCTAGTGCCGACATTCGGCCGACTCATTCTACCAAGAACAGAATTTTTGGGAGTCGCATTGCAATTCGATTCTCGAACATTAAGAAGTCCTACAAGTTGGTGGATGCGTTTGGGGTTCAACACCGTGAGTTGCAAAGTTCGCTATTCGAGTCCTTAAATTTTACTTGTAGTGCTTCGATGTGAAAGAAATTGAGCACATTTGAATTTGCAATGAATATTTCTATTTTTGTAAATTTTATACATATATTTCTATTTCAATGTTAGAGAACTTTATTCCATTTTAACACATAAATTTCTTTATTTCATTATTTGTAGATACATACAAAAAAAAAGAAATAGACTTGAACATCAAAGGTTGAATGCTCTAGTGTATGTAAGGTACAACACTAGATTGAGAGAACGAAGTCTACAAAGGAAACAAAATGTTGATCCGATTTTGGTAGAGGAGATTGATTCGGATGATGAGTGGATTGCGGAGAAAGAAGATCCTCTCCTCCCCCTTGATCTTTGATGGCTTCAGGATGATGAGTTATTCAATGTTGATGCTATTAGAGTTGTGTCATCCAACTCCCAACAGACTCAAGCATCTGATCACATGATTTCTTCGCATTCTACAAAGGAAACATAATGAAGTACTCAAGTAAGTACACAAAATTGAAGTCATAAATTTGATTAAATTTAATAAAACTTATAATATTTACACATAATTAATAATTTATACTAGGTACAAAGTGAGGCAAAGGCAAAGAGAAGGAGTTCAATCTGACACTAATTGACGTAAGACGAAGATGAAGATTTACATCAAATGGGGATACATGATAAAGGGATATTTTCCTACTTTTGATACATTGGATGAGGATGATGATGCCCTTGGAGAGGAGAATTTATATTGAAACAATTTACTCTAGTTCTTATTTCATGACTTGGTTATGGATTTTTGTTAAAGTTTGAAACTATTAGTATAGTTGAATCTATTTTCTATTTTATGACTTTGTTATGGTTTTCTGTGAAAGTAGTGAACTAGTATGCTTTTTTTTAATAATTCTAATGAATTGTTTTCATGTTTTTATTTATGCTATTTTATTTTATATATTTTAAAATATTAATTAATTATATATTGTGCTACTCAAAAAGCTTACGCCTCAACGCCTCGAGGCTTACGCCTCGCCTCACAAACACAAAAACGCCTCGCCTTACGCTTTCGCCTTTTAAAACTTTGATCATAATAAAGTTTTTCCCATCCTTTAATTGAAGGGAATTTCAAACCATCTGCTTACTTTTTGTATGTTATAGCTCCAAAAATTTTGAGTATTTCCTTGTGGATCGAGAGAATCGCTCTATCCGTCAAGGGAAGTCACCGAGAGAGAGCAATAATTAGATGACGACAGAGGCTCTTGCTTTCCTTTGGTCGTTGAAAGACTCGTGACAAGCCTATTCAAGAAGCAAATTTCATCAAGGGTAAGCAGCAAGTCGATGTGCTGAACAGAGATCTAAGGGCGATGCAATGCTTCTTGGAAGAGGCGGATAAGAAGCAAGAAGAAGATTCTAGAGTGCGTAACTGGGTTTCTGATATCCGGGAAGCGATTTACAATGCCGAGGATATCATAGACATGTTCATCCTTAATGCAGCCCCGAGGACAAACTTTCTGCGTGGCTTCAAAAAGTTGATAAACCGCTACAAGGTTGGCAAGAAAATTGAAGCCTTACAACTCGCCTCCTGTATATCTCAAATAGACTGGCTTCTCGGAATACAAAATATCGGAGAAGGAACTAGTCGTTCAGCTAAGAGGCTGCAGGATCTAAGACGGTCTACTCCTCATGCCCAAGAACATGTTGTTGTGGGCCCGAAAGGGCTGCATGAGCCAGTGAACCACCGATCGGTGGAGACCCAAGACGCCGCGTGATTTCCCCTAGTGGGAACGGGCGGCATTGGAAAACAACCCTTGCTAAGAAAGCTCCATATCATACAAAGGTTATGGAGCCGCTTCCATTGTCTGTTCGGGCTTATGTCTCAAAGATTGTGGACCTAGAGACGTTTATATGCAAATTATTAAACAGTTGGTTTGTACATCCACAAAAGAGCAAGTGGAGATGGTGGAGAAATTGCAAGAACACGAGTTGGGGGATTTCCTTCACAAACGTCTAAAGGAGAAAAGATATTTAATAGTTCTGGATGATGTATGGAGTCAGTGGCCGACAATTGTCTCAAAAGTGAGCAAAGAACGATCCCGATTGCCTTGGAAATGTGTTCCCCGATGGGGGCACTGCAGCCAGACATTTCACAACTCGACATAAGGATGTTGCTTTGCATGCAGATGCTCGTTTCTATTTCCCAGAAATGCAAACTTCTTTCAACAAGAGAGCTGGACTTGTTTCGGGAAGGCATTCCTGAGCATGTTGATGTTTGATAGATATCCCCGTGATTTGGTGCAACTCGTGAGACGTAAAGGACAAATGTACGCTTACCGCAGCCATAGTAGTATCGAGGTTGTTGCTGAGAAACATGTCACATGCACGGAGGAAGGTACATGACAACATTTAATGATCTTGGTCAAGAAGGCTCCCAAACAGAGTAATGACATTGTCGAACTGAGCTACATCGATTTGCCCCTCATTGAAACCATGTTTAATTTAAGCCTCTTCCCATGCTTTCTACACTTAAGCCTCTTCCCGTGAGGATTATGTCATTCCACAAGAAACCGCTCTTTTGTGGATCACTGCCTGTAACGCCACAAGTCGGTCAACAAAGCATGAAAGACACGGTCACGAGGTTTACTTGAATGAGTGACCACAGAAACTGATCAAGTGGTAAGAACGAGTGTGAATTCAGGGTCAGGAATGTTGGGTTCATGACCTTGTACAAGAGTTGGCTGTTAGAAAGGCCAAAGAGCAAAACTTCTTCATAACTCATGATATTGCAAATCCTCTATCCTCTTCCACCAGTAATTCATCTTTATTTTCATCTAAAATGCCGATAGCGTATTTATTCTCGACACTGAGAGAGGTATGCTTCGTTGAACACATTAATACCATACCTACTTCGGCCTCTCTTGTTTTTCAATTTAGGCATGAAATTTTGTAGAATTTCGGCAACTAGATTTCATTGGAAAATGCTTCAAAGTTCTCAGGTGCTAGGATTTGGAAGGTGTACAGGCAGAAAGCCTACCAAGTACAGTTGGGACACTAATTCATTTAAGGTAATTTCTGGGATTAAGGCATACCGGGTCTTAAACTCCGCTTCCACTATCCATTGGCAACCTAAGGAGTTTGCGTACATTGGATGTTAACAATCTAAAACAAGTTCCAAATGTGATGGAAGATTCAAACATGAGATATCTTTACATTGAGGGGCAAGAGGATGATATCTCCAATTTAAAATTGATACATTGGAAAATCTTCAAGTTCTATCAGGCATAACCTTCAAACAATGGATACAGATCAATTCAAGCAAGTTAACTTGTCTTGGGAAACTAAAATTAGAAGGAAGATATGAGCTGGTAGAGGCCCTAGAGGGGGTTGAGTTTTGGAAGTCCATTGCAAAGCTACGAGTTCTGAAATCCTTGTACCTAAAGGCATCAGAGGAGTCTAGCTTTCCGTCCCTTGCCATGGACTCTTGGGCTCTCTATCTCTAAGTCGACATAAAGGGACACATGCAAAAACTGTCTGAAACCTTTCAATTTCCTCCGAACCTTTCACAATTGACATTGGATTCGTGTAGGCTAGATTGTGATCCTATGCCCATTTTGGAGAAGCTGCTAAAATTGTTTACTTTGAGACTAAGGGCTGATTCATATCTTGGAACGGAAATTCATGTTTCTGAAAATGGGTTTCCCCAACTCAAAGTACTTCAACTTTTCGAGTTGAGTAAAGTGATTAAGTTGAATATAGAGAATGGAGCAATACCATGACTTATGCAACTACACTCTCATTTTTCAACAAGGATCTCTAGAGTTGATAAGCTGTCAAATTTGGTGGAGGTGAAAATTGTTAACGATTCCATGATCCCTATTTTGTTACCAGCATTATTTTGGAGGCTTCGATCTAGCAATGGGCCACTTATATCGGGATTCTATTCATGGTAACTACCTTTACCCATCTACTTTGGACCCCTTCAATTTCCAATTTTGTTATGCCTTATTATATAGGTTGTTCAATTAACATATATAGAGTTCTTATATATGATGAAAATTTTCATATATCAATGCATGTAGAAATGCAATAAACATCAAAAAGTGATGGAATATGTGTTTATAAAAGTTGTAAACATTACCTATCAATTATGTCTTAAATTAACATGTAAGACCAATGTAGTACTCATGCTATGTTAAAAAAGTTATATTATATTTGAAAATGAAACTGCGGTTGGGAGTCTTTAACATTTACTCCCCTCTTGAATTTGTACTACTGAGCCTTTATGCCATAATCTTTCTATCACATCTTTTTATTTTCATCAAGCAGGCATGTGATATCTTAATAGCATCTCGAAAGGTAACTAATTTAAAAAAGTATAATAAAGGCAAATGTTTTTCTATCCAATCCATACTAGAAAATGGCGTACCACAACCTACTTTCCAATAAAAAGTAAGATGTTAAAATAACTTAAATTAATTACATCTCTTCAGCATTAATGTAAAGAAGATTTTTGTTTTCTCAATTATTTTTATTGTTTTTTTAATTAGCTAACATGTCTTGTTTGGTTTTCTATTTATTTCAGGAGAATCAATAGAAATGGTCAAATTGCACTTTGACATACGCCGTAAAAGGTAAAGCCTGAACTCCTCTCAACCTCGCTGATGATTGTTTGGGTGCGCGTGTAATGTGGTATATATATATATATATATATATATATATATATATATATATATATATATTGTTGGGCTTGCATAACAAGATCCTCTACACTATTAGATTCCTACTACATGTAATGCATGTTTAATTACCTAAGCTAATTAATAAAGGTTGGGCTAGCTAGTGATTGTCATATGTGTCGCAACAGTCTAACATCGACGTAACTCAAAGAAGGGTCGTTGAAAGCTTAGGACTTATCTTATCACGCCGGAATCCTAAACAGAAAAAAGGAAGCTAAATCATGACCAATGATTAGACATGGTTTGAAAGCTCTAGTTGGAGTTCTACTTAGTCCAAGAAACTTCTGAATGAACGTACTAAATTGTTATATAGTTTTATATAATTTCCTTTTAAAATGATGTTTTGCTTTCCCGAAAAATTCAAAAGAACTTTCTTTAGGAAGGGATCAACCTCCGATGTAAGCTTGCCTCATGTTTGACCCTCTATGTTCATATCGATTTGTCATCAAATAAAATAGTGCTTTTTTTGCAAACAAAATTAATAGAAGAGTGAAATAGGCATTTCTGAGTTCCAATTCGACCGTTGAATAAAGAGAGAGCCCCGCACAAAAATAGTCGTGCATCTTTAAACTTTCGCTTGCGAAGCCCAAAATCCGTGTGGAGGTAGACATCATCGGCCATTGATTCTTTCTTCTACATCCTTGGGGAGATGCCCTTTCACATGCTTCCAAAATGGTGACTCAGAATATACACCAAGGTGCCTAACTTCATTTCTCTTCTTTACTCCCTTTGCTCTCGCTTTTTTTGTCATTTACCAACATATTACTTTTCGCCTAATTAAAATGATATTTATATCCATTTCAGGACCTACAGTAAACAATGCCAGATTTCACTTTAACCGAGAACAAGGTGAGTATTTAGAAGTTACTTACTTAAGATGATTGATGTGGCCTAAGAAGAAAATTGTATCTCAAACTTGGTTGGGTCCTGCTTTGTCGATACCCATTGTTCGTGTTTCGTGGACGGAGGATAGCGCCAGGATAACAATAATGCACATGTTAGACCTCTCGCAACCGGGCATGGTCGAATCAAGATACACCATCCATTTATGACTGCTCCTACTACGCTAATTGTGTTTGCGGATGAATAGTTTCGAATAATGGCGATCTAGTAGTCGTTGTTGGGGTCAGTCAATGCCGTAACCATTGTGGTATACTCAAATTTCTAGAGACCCAATAACTCGCTTCCGATACCACTTTATTGGAAGGAAGATGGAGGAAGATGAAGGAAAAACTTGAAGATAGGAGAGACTAGATGACGAGGGGGAAGATGCTACTTATATTATTGAAGTCTTCTTGTTTTTGGCTTTGATTACAAACACAAGAGATCACCCTTATTTATACTTGTAACACCTTCTCAACCAATAGTTAGGATTGTTCCAACACAAATATAATCTAAATGTTACAAATGAGTATTCGTAATTCTCTCTGTAAGTCCAAACCTAATCTCATTCTAGAGAACTTTTATGGAAATATCTAGAATAGACTTCTAGAAGTCAAGCCTTTATGTTTCCTACACTTTGGCTTTACTTAAACTCCTAAGCCCAAAACCTAATGACCTAAAATCATTTCAATTAAGACCCAAAATGCAAATCAAGTTTATATTTCAACAGTAGGCACATTGTCAAACCGCATCAAATTTATGTGTATTCTTCTTATTTTTCTTTTTCAATTCTTATTACCATTCGCTTCGATTCTCACGCTTTTAATCCATAGATTGATTTTAAATGATGAGCCTAATCGATCGTTGACTGCCCGGAGCCTAAATACCACTTGAACTCGGGAAGAGCATAACTTCACAGGAAAAGACTTCCAGATAGATTCTACACTCAAGCATCACTTACGTGAACCCATTCACTTCTTTGCGCATAAAAGAAAAACCAAGCAAGAGACTGAGAAAGCAATAATGGAGTGGCTTCATTACAAGAGAAGGAGGGGACAGGAGTGGCTTCATTTTTGTCCTTGTCATTCTCTTGTTGTCACTCTCCAATTACACAAGCTCTAAGGCCTGGTTATATGAAACTCCGCGCATTTATGGTCGACCAAGCTATACCATCCATTTATGATCATACTCCCTACCGCTACAAATCAGGTTTCATGATGAATAGTTTTGAATAATGGTGATATAGTAGTTGTTGGGATACATCCGTAACATGGAATCCATTCACGTGAACGCATCGAGAACTTTGGTTGAGTTCTACTCGACAGAGAACATGAAATCCATTATATCTACATTCATCTCCTACCTTCATTCTCATTTTTTCTAATCTACCTAAATCAACAAAGTACAAGATTAGAGTATATTTAAGATTTCTTTATTGGCTTTATGCAATTATATTTTTGTCCTTGTATTTAGTATGTATGTACCACAACTTTTCAATAATATTCAAGTCTTTTTATAATGTGGTATCAAAGCCTCAAGTTTTAAAAAAAAAAAAAAAAAAACCTAACTCTTAGTCGCTCATACATCCATCACAAGCGGTTGTGGATCCGCGTCGACTTTGACCAAAGACAACCACCACTTACCTTCTTCACTCTCTGTTATAGAATGTAAATATATATTTTACTTGTAAGTTGTGAAACTAACTAGGAATGTTGGATTGACATACTAGTCAGATATATCTAGCTCGTGATTTATACATGCCTAGACCAATGAAAAACTAAAGGCTCATTTTCAAATTTCTCTATTCGTTCTTTTTATATGGTATCAGAGTCTGGTTTGACAAGAGGTCTAAAATTTTTTGCAATTTATTCCCTATTTATTGATTTGTAAGTCCATAGACGACTCTATTTGGTTTATTTGACTTTCCATATGTGGGTATGGGGCTATACGTGAAGGAGTTAAAGACATGATATTCGTATTAAACCCAAATCTTTTAAAGAGTTCTCACTGTTAGCTAACATATCTCAAATTTCGCACCCTTAAAATGATAATGTGAGCATGTTTTAAGGCATTCCCACCCTCAATTAAGGGAGCGAAATTTCGCACCCTCAGCCAATAAGGGTGTGAACACCCTAATCCACGGACTTTATTCTTTTTTCACCCTCGATATTGATTTGTAATTGCATAATAAGACTTGAAATATGATCGGAAAGCTGTTAGGACATGTCTTTACCAATATATGAGGTTATAACTGCAAAAACGTATATACTAGTTTTGGGATAGTCAACTTTCATTATAGATGTTCTTAGTTTTGGTTAGATTTTGTAGATTTCAAAGAACATTTTAGTTGATTGCTTTTCTTTCAATAAAAAAATATTTTTTCTTTCTTGCTTTGTGGATGGCTTGGATTTATGCTTGTATGGTGGATGATTACTCCAACATGCTCAATTCTAACTCGTGGAGAAGTGGATTCGGGGTTCCAAAACCCACGTGATGAGGGTAAAACGATTTCAACACCAAAAGGTAATTACTTGACCTCCTTGAATCTTTTGGGATCTTTTTGATATGTCTCGGGATCATTGTTGAAGGTTGAGAGTGAGACTCAAACTCATTAGAATCACTGAATAAATATTAATACGAAGCCTTCCATGCTAGAATATTTTTCGACACTTGCTAATCCCAAGAGGTACATCGAGTCAAGTTGTCCAATTTATCCTTCACCAGCCGCTAACGGGTGTCATTCTTTTCTCAAGCTAGATTCCAAAAGAACCTAGTTGAAAGTAGAGATGGGAATATGGGCTGAGTCAGATGGGCCAGCCCACTTTGGCCCGAAGTTTTGGAGGATCTGGTTGTGAAATTGGTGGCCCCAATAAAAGTTGAGCCTATTGGCCAGACCCGAATAGGCTCGCAACCCATTAGGTTAGGTCATTATCCCACAAGCCGAATAACATGCCTATTTTTTTTTTAAGGATTTATGTTATTTAAAGAAAATTAATTTTTTTTTCTTAAATTCAAGTTTTAACCCTAGGTTGTGGACTCGGATACGATTCCTGATGGGGTTAGTTAGTTAGGTTATGATAATATTTAGCATTATTTACTTGTTTTCATATATTTAAGACTCTAGATATTATTATATTGTCTAGGTTCTATCATTTTTGTGTATTAAATACTATTACTTATTTCCATATTGTTATTTTTATTTAAAGAATGGTAAAATAGAAAATATGTATTTTAGCATTTTAATATTCGCCCGCTTTGATGAAGAACTGTGTAGGGCCGGGCCGGGGCTACCAAAATATGGCTCGAATAAAAGTGGGCCGAATTAGCCTGGCCCTCGTCCCTTTTCCCAGATCTAGTAGGAAGCCCAAAACAAATTTTCAAGAGGTTAAACTATGCTTACTACACCTAGAATTTGCACCAAAATAATTTCAAGAAGAAGAATTGTCTAAATCACCAAGAATGGAAATCCCAATGAAGCAAAACCTCGAGGCCTCCTTTCAATTAATTCTCTATATTTTTAGTTAATTACATTTATAAATCACTAAATAAAAATCATATAAACCCAAAAATAGATAAAACATATAATTAGGATAAATTATCGAATAAGTAGGATCTAATCTTAGAGCCACTATACATACAAGTAACTGCGGGTTACCTCTAGGTGGAACTAGGTCTTATAAATTTTTGTGGTCCAATTCACCTACTCACAAGTTCTAAGTGGCTAAAAGTCAGATGCGTGAGCGACACTCAGAAATATTCGATTCCCGGCTTCCTTTCCTGAGCATCATGATGGGGGGCGCGTGGAGCCTCCTCCGCCGATGTGCCTCCTCCACCAACGAGCATCTCCAGCCACCTGCCTCCCTTGTCCGGCCGCCGAAACAGTGTCTTTCAGAGCTTTTTGGGTCCGCAACCATACTTACCTAGGGTTGCTGCCTATGTTCCTTGATTCCTTCAACTTTGAGTAACATTCAGAGGTGTTTTGTGGTTTATGGGTCCAAAATCCTTTCAGGGGTGGTGCTTTCTATGGAATAGTGGTTATTTTCTATGTAAAAAAATCCTATTTTTCTAGTATTTTTTCAGATTTTCAAAAACTTGTTTGAAAGCTAGATCCGCTTCCAGATCGACAAGAAACCTCGTGGAGTTGTATCATTATTTCCATAATGCAGGGTATATGCGCTGCGATTGTAGGAAGTTGTAGAATAGAAATTGAAGGTTTCAGGATGTTCATGAATCATTGAAGGGTGCCTCTACTCCTAGCAATATGCTTGTCGGGACAGGTAAACCTAACACATGTCTTATTTCCTTTTCTCTAAATGGGTCATTGACTCTGGAGCCATATATCACATGACAAGTAATTCAGTTTATTTACTATGTTTCGCCTACACCCTTCTACTCTATCAAGCATCTGTGTCATCGGGTCGTGAGACACCATCCTACTTCTCTAATCACTTTGAACTCTATTATGAGTTTACCACAATTCTCTTTTAATTTTATTTATGTGAGTAAACTAACTCGTACACTTAATTGCAGTATCTCATTCTTTCATGATTATTGCCTTATTTAAGATCTTTCGACTTAGCGGATTATTGGTAGAGGACGCAAGTCCAAGGGTCTCTACATTCTTGAACTATAAGTGCTAACGCCTGTTGCTTGTTCTCAAGTTGTTATCCCATTCGAATTACATTGTCAGCTAGGTCATCTCTCTGCTTCGTTGACATTCCACATAATGTTTTCCCAAAAACCGGCCCTTCATCTCCATTATCTTCTCCCCCTATTTTTGTTAGAGAAGGCCAAACAAAGATATAGTAGTACTTGGCTCAGTAGATGGTTAAGCATCTTAAGAACCACTATGGAAACTTATGATCTAGGCGAATACAAAGAGTGTGTCGATTCCATAAGGAGCAAAGGTAAACTCGGGCAAGATGTCGGGTCTCACTTCCAACCTGCTTCCTCTTAAAAATGACAAAGAAGCACAATCTTGCCTTTTCATACACCTTAGAAGAAGATATTATGACCCGTAAAACAACTCAACATTTTTTCAAACTACTAACGATTGACTTTACTGATAAGCTAGCAAAAATCGCAGTTAAGATCTTATAGTATTTGCATAAACAAGTTGCCATATAATTCTTCGTCTTTAACTCATAAAGAGATAACATGCTAGAGGGGCACATAATCCTAGAGACAAACTTAATGTCTCAAATCGGAATGCATCGAGGCCTTTTAGAAGATATCAACAATCTAGTGTGTGTAGTAGGAATCGTGCTTGAGTGTTATCACCTTGTCTTCAACCATTCGCTTGATGTTTTATTTCTAATATGCTTCGGGTCGTGGAATGTTGAATTGGGTTTTTTGAAGAAATTAGAATACACTAACAATGTTCACAAAGCATGCTGTCATACTAGATGATGCACCATCTTGTGAGACATCATAATCTTTCAACCATTTTTTAAACCAAATGAGCCAAGAACAGCTACTACCATCGGCTATGTACTCTTCTTCTGCATCATAAGAACCCTTTAAGCTAGCATTCTGAGTGTACCATAGTTCAAATTTTGTGGTTTCGCTGACATTTGCATCTTTAAGTCTAGGTACCAAGTCCCAAACTTCATTCCTTGTGAATTGGCCCAGCTCTTCTTGCATAACAGTTAACCATCAATCATCCTCCAAAGGTTTTCGATATTCTTCGCTCTATTTTCAAGTGTAGCATATGTGCCCAATCATCTCTCTATAGTTTACTTTGAAATTCTCTTATGTCTGAACACTAGCTTTAGAATCTCCAATAATGTTAGAGGCTGAATGATTCTCTTCAAACTCGCCCTAAGGCCCGAACTCAAGACATCATTGGTCGATCACCAAGATCTCCCCGTCAGAGGGGATGAGTCACCAGATGGTGGATCACCTTCTACGACAGGGCTGGTGTTGCTCTTAGGTGATGTATCATCTACTGAGACATTGTTAATGTTTCTATTATATCGTTGAGTATAAGGAATTCAACATTTGAATCGTTTGACCTTATTGGAGTAGATTTTGATCCCTGATCATCAACCACCACATTAACGGATTCCATGACTGTGTTGGTCCTTTTGTTGTAGACTTTGTAGGCTCAAGTGTTTAGGGAATATCCTAGAAATATGCCTTCATTGCTTTTGGCATCAAAATTACTCCTTTACTCCTTGTCATTGAGGATAAAACAGGTACTACCAAACTGATGAAAGTAATTTAGGTTAGGTTTCTTACCTCTTTAGATTTCATAAGGTATCATAGTTGTTCTTTGGCGAAGGTAGACTCTATTTAAATTATAACATGTTGTGTCAAGGCTTCGGCCTAAAGTTTTACTTGAACATTTTTTGCTTTAAGCATAACTCGAGCCATTTCTTGTAGTGCTCTGTTCTTTCTTTCTTCCACCCCGTTCTGTTGAGGTATCTTAGGAGTAGAGAATTCATGGTCTATCCCATGTTTATTGTGAACTTAGTGAAGAGAGTTTTCAAATTCCTTCACAAGATCACTCTTTATCCTAATAGCCTCCATTCAGAGCTACTCAGAAATCTTCACGTATAAACTTTAGAAACAATATCTTAAAGGTATTAAATGTGTTAAATTTCTCTCTAAGAAAGCTTACCTTTGAGAATCTTGAGTAGTCATCAACATAGACAAACACATACCTTTACCCCCCTAAGCTTTCCACTTACATTAGTCCCATTAGGTCCATGTGAAGGAGTTCTAGGACCCATGTAGTAGAAGGATGTTGCATCATCTTATGAGACATCCGGATTTGTTTCCTGATTTGACATGGACCGCACACATTTTTAAGGTCAATCTTCATCTTTTTAAATTCCCATAACAACATCGGCTGCAATAGTTTCACTAAGGCTCTTGCGGATCGATATGGTCGAGTCTTCTATGCCAAATATCTCAATTTTTTAACAAGGCGTTGCAACAAGCTCCTGAACATGTCAACATATAGAAATTTTCTGATGATCTTTACATGTGTTAATATTGTTAGTGACTGAGCATTTGTCTTTAGTAAATTTGTCAAATAAATTTTGATTATATAGTTGAGAAATGCTGATAAGATTGACCTTTTGCCCATTTACAAGAAGAATATTATCTAATTTAGGCATACCTAGAGCTTTTAGGAGGCCACTACCAATCACAATACCTTTTGCACTAGCACCGAATGTCATAGACTCTATATTGAAAGGTTGTAGATTGGTTAGAAATTCTTTAATACCTGTCATGTGCTTAGAACTTCCACTATCAAAGTACCATTTTTGCTCCACCTTGAGAGATGTATAGGCCACCAAGAACCTTCCATCCTTTGTTACCACCCAAATCTGTTTTGTTTTAGAGTGTTGCTTCTATTGTCTCACCTTCTAATCCATCAAGAAGTCAAAACATTCCCTTTGGTTATGTTCGAGCTTCTTGCAATAGTATCTTTTGAGTCTTTTTGTCTTGATAAATGATTCTTCCTACCTCCTTTGTGATGGTAATTTCGCATGTTGTAGCAAAGAATCGTGGGAGGGTAGGAGGTAAGGTTTAGTTTCTAACCTTTCTTCCATGAAGCCTAGACCTTTATGGTCTTTTGTTGTCCTTCCCATCAATAGAATCTGATCTAGGGTCTTGGTACAAGAATTCATCATCCGCATAGTTTTCTTAATTTATTCCAATTCATTTAAAGAATCTTCCTTTTCCTTCTTCAACACATTGACTTGTTTGACGAGCTCATTTTTCTCTCTACATAGTTGAGGGATTTGCTTGAGCAGCCCTCTATTTTCATTGATAGTCTCCACCAGCTTCTCATACATTATTTTGTGAAAGAAGGGCCATCTCTTTGTCAGAGATTTCTTCATCATCCTTTCTTTCCAATTCATTGTTGTATCGCTTGTCACAACATCCGATGGACAAAGTGCGCCATTGAGGCGTGACCTTACAGTTACGGATCAATTGGTGGACTAGATGCAGAAATTGTCATATCGCTCGAGCACTATTCTGGTGTAGAAAGACGGGCTGGTGCCACTTATTTATTGTAGATCTCCTCTCATTGCATGCTTCAAACTCATCATCACTCCATGTGTTATCACATTCAGCTTGAATATGTCCATACCTTCACATTTCATGCACTGGATCCTTAGGTATATTAAAATATCTTAAATATACCCTAGCCAGCTTTCTGACTTGCTTAGTATATTGTGTTGAAATAGGAATTTTCAGAAATAAAATAAAAGACCCGAAATGAATATTAGAGACAAGGGTAAAGTGGTCATTTACCACTTGAGGACATAAATATCATAAATCAATAAGTTGATATGCAATTATGGAAATTGTGAAAAGATGGGATGCTAAAAATAGAAATTTAATAAGTTAGGGTGCAAATAGAAGAGAAATGGGGGACCAAGATGCAAAAATGAGAAAAGTAACTTAAAAATGCAAAGGCCAAACATGGCCTTAACCAAACGTGGATAAGAGCAAATTTGGTCTCATTTTTGAGAGACCAAACCGTAGAGAGAGAGAGGGGAAGAGGAAAAGAGAAGAAGAAAGTAAGAGAAGAAGAAGAGAAGAGGAAGAAGATGGAGGAGCAAAAAGGTATGGAACTATATGGAATTTCTAAAGTTTTGAATGGTTTTCCATGCAATTGTATGGTTATTATCTTGCCCAAACCTAGGGTTTGTTAGGATTTCATCCTAACCAAAGATGTATTGAAATTAGGGTTGGTAAAACTCTCAATGGCACAAGAAAAGTATGGAATCCTCCATTTGAGGATGGATTCATGGTTTAATTGTAAGTAAATGAATTAGGGTTTAGAACAAACCCTAATTAACCTTTATGTTTGGTTTGTGTATGGGTCATAACCCATATTAGAGTTGTTTTTGGGAGAAAATCATGAAAGGTTTTTGATAAAAGATATGTATTGAATGATGATTTGAGTATAATTGAGATTTCAAGATGAATTTGGAGTGGTTTTAAGGTGTATATAGAGTATTGAGATGATTTGGGTAGTAATATATGGAAAAAGGGAAGAAAAGCCCACATTCTGGGCAAAATTCGAGGGGTAAAATTTAAGACAGCCGAGCCAGGACCCAGACAGTAGTGTCTCCTGTTTTCCCGTTCACCAAATTTTTGTATTTTAGCCATAACTTGCTCATTTCTTATCCGATTTTAGTGATTCAAGTGACTAATTAAAATATACTTCAAGGAAAACCAAACATCAAGAAATAGGAATCGTCAAATTATGATTCTAGGTGGCCCAAAAATTCACTCAAAGTGGGGCCATGTTCAAGCCAAATTTCGGTTCCGCGAACATAGAGTAGTCCCGGGTGTCTAGGTCATATCTTGAGTTTCGGTGCTCTGAATTGGGTGATTCCAATTGGAGTAGAACCCTTAGCACCTTAGATTTAAATGAGTACAAAGACCTAGTGTCAAATATGAAGTTAAGATCCCCGAAAATGACAAAAGCTAGTGGCTGCCAAGTGTGCCGTAATTTGGTTGATTTTCTTCACTCATTGGTAACTTGCATAACTCTTTCGTTAGAACTCCATTATGGGTATTCTTGGACTCTATGGAAAGCTCATTGAGTCTGGAATCTAACCATATGCTATTTAATGGAATTTGGTGCTCATATCTTGTCTGAAAACTGAGTTGTTGTACCAAGTGTACTAATCGCTTGGTTAAAGTTAAATGAAATACATGGTAAGAAAGGATATAGATATGAACAAGAAATAGAATATATGTAGAGTTGATATGTAAAAGAGTATAGGTAAGAAAATACCTACGGGTATCAACGGAAGAGTCTCTGTTCTTTACTCCTACAGGAGATAGGACAGTCTGATAAAGTACAAGTAAAATGTACAAGTATAGAAAGGTATAGGGATATGTCATAAGATATGATAGGTATAAGTCATAAGATATGATAAGATATGATATGATATGTCATAAGATATGATAGTCTAAAGTATACGTCTAATAGGCACATATGAATATAAGATTATATGATGTGAACATATGATTGTCATACATAAACGAATAGATGGAACATGATAGAAATATAGAAAGTATATGAATAGATAAAGACATGACAGGAATACGTAAATGATATGAATATATGATAGACATACCGAAAGGAATAAGATGGAACATGCTAGGAACACATGATAGAAATGCATAAATGATATAAATGGATATGAATATAGAAAGCTATATATGAATATATGAATACAAGAGTGCATAGATGCATTCATGATATATGATAGACTTACATATATGATACGAAGACAAACTAAATGTGATAGAAAAGATATGAATATATGTATTATAGAGAAATATGAGAACCGTAATATGAAACTACATATATGAGAACGAATACAGAGTAAAGTAATGATAGTATATATTGCATAAGCAATTATGATAACAATAGTTATTCATGCTTATGAGATATGTACAGAAATGTAATAAAGCTTATTGTCTGCTTAGAACATGGTAGAGGGATAGATAGCATGCCTATGTAAGATACAAGAGCCGCAAAGATATAGATACGTATATCAAGGCCCCGCTTGGGTCGATGACATAGATCCCGTTTGATCATGGTGGCCCGGAAGGGTCACTACATAGCATATGCATAGGTCACTGTCTCAGACAGCTGATGATACCTTCTGCATAAACAGATAGAGATCACTTGCCTCGCATGCTGATAGTACCTTCGGGTACATACGTATAGAGATCACTCGGTCTCGCATGCTGATAGTACCTTCGGTACATACACTATTTCTCGTGATCCGCTTCTAAGGTATTTTGCGTACATGAAACCTAAAAGAAATGACATGTATAGAATATATGACATGATATGAGAAGCATAGCACCAAGCGTGCGATGAAAGTATAGACACATAGAATATACACAAGACAAGATGATAAGATATGAAAAGTACATAGTACATGAAAAGTATATGAACAAGTACAAGATATATGTGCTACGTATATGAAAAGTATATAAACAAATACAATATATGAAAAGCACAGTATACGAAAAGTATATGAACAAGTACAGTATATGAAAAGCACTATATACGAAAAGCATATGAAAAGTATAACCGAAAAACAGTATATGAAATGAACAGTAGATGAATATAGATATATGAAAATAGTATATGAACAGTACATGAATATAGTATATAGAAAGTACAAAGTATAGTACACAAAAAGGAAATAATGGGCAAAGTACAAAGTAGATAAAAGAGAAAGGCATATGAAAGAGGCATATAAAAGCCCATGAAAGCATAGGTGAAAACATATGATAGTAGATTTATATAATAGTAAAGTATAAGCCTCGAACTCCTAAGGAGATATGAAAGATGGGATAGGAAATTCATAACTAAAAGCAATAAGTTATAGAATAACAAATGAACACATGAAAAGGATAGAAAGTATATAAAGGTACAAAAGTAGATGAAAGAATATGCAATAGAACAAGAATAGTAACAAGTTACAGAATTAAAGTATAGAAATATGTAAAGTATAGAAACACAGGAATACATAAAAAGATAGATAAAAGATATGCCAAAGACATAGAACATGTACCGAAAGAGATTGACATGCAATAGGAATGTAAAGATGATAAGTAATTAAAGTTATATGAATATGCATATGTATAAGCTTGTGACAGTCGCCATTGGTGGTTGTCCATGCTTATGTTCCCACTAAGCGTAAAGCTTAGCACTCGTACCTAATCCAGGTACCGAAGAGGAGGCTAGAGGACAGACATCCCACATTAGCAAAGGTGCCATCTCGTAGATAGGTGCTCACCAAATTTCTCGCCTGCACCGAGGTTTTGTAATAGAAATTGTACATGTATAAGTAAATGGGACTCTGTATATGTGTATAGATTGTGATGGACACCACTCCGGTGGTAGTTCTTTGTATATGTAAAATGATTTTTGTTATTACAGAAATTGTTTGTATACCCATAGGTACAAGTACAGCTCTGAGAAAGAACAGGTCAATGAGAGTCCCAGTATATAGTATAGATAGTATCGCGCCCCAGACTTCGGTTCGGATCGGGGATCCGGCAGGTGTGACATATATGTTCTTTGTACCAAGATTAGCTCCCTGGTTTCTGTTTATTTTATGAGAAACATTGAAGAGGTAAGAGGCAAAAATCATATTTGTGTATTGAGGGAAGGTACCTTTCATTCTCCTGTTTAGATTCTTCATCACCCGACAACACTCTGAGACAAACAAAGCTAGGGATAATCCACGGACCTCACTAATAACTTAGAGTGGCCCCCTCTGATACTAATTCAAAGAAAAAAATTGTTTGTTTTGGAAGATGTTCTACCAGTTCTTGCATCAACTGATGCAACATTGTCTGGATTGAGATCTACCAATGTGATTTTGAAAAATAAATAAAAACACGAGATTTACCCAACAAACATGCATAGACATAAGAGATTGCTTATGCGGTTTGGCAAAAGCCTATGTCCACAAGGTTGAGCCCATATGCAAGGAATTCCACTATATATCAATTAGGTTACATGTTGGTCTTATGTGAGACAAGGTGATGAGCTTAAAAGTCATCTATTTTTAGTCCATTTTTCTGCTTAATTTTCATATCAAAAGAGACAATTACTTTGCAAAAATATGAAGAAACTCACCCATCCGTTATTAGCAGTGTAAAATGGAAGAAAGAAGAAAATGCAGAGAAAATACAAAGAATAAGCGGAGGAAAAGTGCGCCGAATGGGCAGAGCGTAAACGAAACAATTGGCTGATTCATTGATGCGCTTTGGGGTTTGGCATACCAAATTCCGAGGTCGCGATACACCAAGAGAATTGAAGGAATTTGATGCAGTCGCGACAAGAAGTACCGCATAAGTGTACCATGGGTAACCGTGAGCAGAGAACGACGTCAGCGACAAAGATTCCGAGGTCGCACAAGAGTTGATGTCGTGACTAGGATAAGAGGTCGCGACAACGTAAAACACCTTTTAAGCCATGAGAGGTTTGACCGATGAAGCCGCCGTGAATCAGCCGATGTCACGACGTGAGATCGGTCGCGACACAAGACCCGCCGCCTGAAGGTCGGGGTTCTAAGGTGAGGTCGCTACAAGATATCGAAGGTCGGACATCGTGAACGCACTTCGCATCAATGATGCAGAGCTATAAAGAGATGTCGCGACAAGATATTGATGTCGCGACAACATGAGCAACCGCCTGAAGCATACGGCTTAAGATGATGTCGACAAGAGATCACGTCATATCCAAGACACAAGTTAAAACTCGCAATGATTCTAAGCTGATGTCGCCGACGTGGGATCGGAGGTCGCTACACGTAACTCGCCGCGAAGGTTGCGAGCTACAAAGAGATGTCATACAAGATATTATTGCCGCGACAAATATTGAGCGAATACCAGAAGACTGCATGACTCTGAAATGGTGGGTCGCGACAAGATATCGACGCCGCGACATCGTGGAGAGAACACCCGAAACCTCGCCAAGACGCAGAAGATGTCGCGATAAGATATTGATGTCGCGACATCAAGAATGACCAAATAAAGCTTACATAGAGTAAGTTGATGTCGCGACGTGAGATTGATGTCGCGACATCGATGATGTCACGACAAGGAAACTGAAGTCGTGGATCAACAAAGGAATCGAGCCAAACCATTTGAAACCCACAAAGAGTTACATCGATTAGGCCCAATTGAGGAACCCTATAAATACGTTAAATATCCAACTCATTAAAGGAGTTTACGGCCACGTACGAGAGGTCCGATACCAAAGCTCATTTTCTTTATTTTTTCTTTTCTTTTCTTTTATTTTTCTGAATTTTTTATTTCCGCTGCTTTGTGGTGTAGAGCGTATTATGCTCTCAGATTTATTTTCGCATTTTCGAATCGATGTTATCAAGCTGAAATAAGCCAATGCGTATTTCAATTTCTTTTCAAATTACTACCCGAATGTTTAAAGTTCGACAAATTTCGAATTCGATTGTTTCAGCTTAAAATTGCGCTTATTCTTATGATCGAGGAATGTCAGATCGTGTAATTCAAAGAATTGAGGAACTACCATTAAGTGAACGCAGAGTCACTTATCTTTCCCGTAGTCGCTTTCTAGCAGCCTTGTTAATTTTCGCTAATGAATTTACTGCTCTTGGGTTTATTGTCTGGGATCCGAATATCGCTTATACCCGTTAAGATTCATAATATTGCTCGATTTCATGAGGTCCTCCGAGTGACACGTGAAGACATTCCCAGAGTAATGTACATTTCTTTTGAAGGTATACTAACTCATATATTAGGGAATTTTGAGCTTTGTAAGTTCACTTTTAGATAAATCCTTCCTCACTTGAAATCAAGAACGAGTCGAATGAGTTATCTATTTAAACAAGCAAAGAGTTCACCTCAATTCGGATAGTGAGGCTAATCCTTGTTACCGTGATCTAATCAAGGAAAGGATTCATTCTAATTTCAGAGGAGCAACTGAAGTTGTATATCCTTTTCGACCGATAACTTGGGAGCTAAGGTTTACAAATTCATAAAACGGGTACGAAGTATTGCAAAAGAAAATGCACCCGTGATTAAGGAAGTCCCTTTAAAGTAGTTATCTACCCCCAGATTCGAGAGAATCAGTCATAAATTAGATGATGAAATGTGAAGTGTGGAGAGATCCAAATTGCAGACTACAACGCCTGGATGTGATTTTGAAACTTGAGATAATCAAGAAATTTTATCGTAATTAACTACGTGAATCGATAGTTCACTATGAACTGTTTCTGGCTGATGTGTCTTCCGAGGATAACTATTCAAGATTCATTTCTTTTATTAGAAATTAACTATTCTTATTCTTTATCTTCCAGCTTTGTTTGATAGTTCAGCTTATTTTCTCCTTTGTTCGTTTAATTTTCCAAAGACTTTAATGTTGGATCCTACTATCATTTTTGCGGGTCCAAATAGTATGGAAATTGAGTAGTCAGGTAGCTGGATTTAAAATTTTGAGATCTCTCAGGATCGAAGTATCTCGACTTAAATCCATTTATTACTTGCTCAATTCGCACTTGCGTAATATCGCACCAAACCAAACTTTGAAAATGATTTACTCTAAGAGATTGGTGGTTTATATAGTATAAGGATAACAAGTTTTTGGCGCCGTTGCCGGGGATTAGACAATAGTCCTTTGGTAATAGTGTCATAAATTTGTACGAGTTCTTTGGTCCGGTTAACAGGTTTTTGGTGCTGTTGCCGGGGATTAGACAATAGTCCTTTGGTAATAGTGTCATAAATTTGTATGTGTGTTTTGGTTCGGTTAACACAAGGCTTCCATTTTCTCACAGTCGAGTCTTCTCCTAACTCTCTTATAGTGAAACATGGAAATAAGCTCCCCTTATTCTCCTATACATAGTCATTTGAACTCTTACATCGCCACACACACTCCTTCAACAAGGAGAATAAATAATCGCTATAATCAAGACATAGAGCAAGCATCGGGTATCAGCCCACTTCACACGTGAGTAGCTTATCCAAACAATCTCTTTCGTAAAAAACGTCTTCTTCTTCTTTGCATGCACGTGCTTCTTGTCTATTTGCTTCAAACTATATCCCGTATTTAAAATCCTCCAACGTGATCCTCAATAAATATTTTGTATCCTCATGTTTCCTAATATATCTCAACATGTCAACTGTAAGATCTTGATTTTATTCCATATTCATTACAATTGAATATCTTCATCTCATAGAAACCTCACCAATAAGATCCAATCTTTGAGATTTGATCCACCTAATATTTTCCAATAGCACCCCCTACTCTTCCTTATCCATCATAGTGAATATTTACCCTTGATCTGCAGAATATTTGCTCTAAATTCGGATTTGGTTAAATATGGTAACTTGTGTCACATAGCTTGATCCACCAACTCAGGTAACAACGCTTGTGATACCAAATTTTTATCATTGTAAACATGAGATTTACGCACTAAAATTATGATAAGAAATATCTCCAACATTATGTACGTTTGGTGCTGGAAAAACAACACTTCTTTATCTAATGTCTTTCCAAAAGATCATTCAATGTCCACTACAAGAAAATCACTCCTACGGAGCCTCAACATCTCCAAACCCCCTCTCCCATTGCTAGCCATTTTTGCCATCGCCATTCTCCTGTTGTCACTCTCCCATTACACAAACTCCAAGGCTCCCGGTTGTTCGAATTTGCCAACAATTAATTAATCTCCAGCTCTTCCTCTTCTTATTGCTCATCCTCTTCATCTTCATGAGAGTCTCCTCCACCAATGAGGCTTAGTTTTCGTGGATCCATCCACAAAGATGGGTCCAATCTCACAGAGAGCTGGGGGGCTTTCTGGGGTGTTGCTGTCCCCGGGTGGTGGTGTTGGTCTCTTACCAACTGCATTTTTATAAGAATAGTTAAATGATTTCTTATAGGTAAATATATACACTACTATTATCAGAGAATTGATCAAACAGGAAATAATAAATTTATAGCAATATATATGCATCCAAACTTGAGGATCGACGTAGGAGTTAGTTCCCATTGGCTAAAACATTTGCCTAATAAGTTTGTATATATAATCTGTACATGCCTAATACGCCCAGATCCTATGCTTGGTACAATTGCACGATGATGATAAGGATGATGTTAGATGATCACAACAGTATTATTAAGAATAATAACTTGCCGAGTAATCAAGTGGGGCTTTGGTATTATCAAGAATAATAACAACTTGCCGAGTTTTGTAACTAGAGTTTGTAATTCAGGTTGGGCATTGCTACTATTAAGAATAATAACAACTTGGCCGAGATTCGTATCAAGAGTCGCAACTGCTGTGGAATCAACGCGGATTGGAACATTTATAAAATTAATAATAATAACTTTTTTTAAATAGCAATAATTTATACTGAAAATAATAATAGATGATGAAGAGCAATTAATTAGTTACTTGGCTCAACAAAATGTTATTGAAAACTATATTACAATAAGTTGGCGATGAAGTTATTGACTGCACACTTTGCTTGAGAGTCAATTTTAAATAATTGAATTGTAATTAATTTTTTTAACATGAAGTACACAGATGAATTGAAACCATTAGCTAAGGATGTTGCTAGCTGCACATTATATGCTATGGGTGACGGGTAGTGGTTGAAGCAGCCATAGGGTTAGGGTTTGTTTGTTTAATGTTTCTGAAAACTGTTTTTTGTTTTGAAAAACAAGGAGAACACATAAAACAGAAAATAAGAACAGTTTTTAGAGAACACCAAAATGATGTTCTTTTTTTTTTTTTTTTTTTCAAAAACTATTCTCAAGAACAGTTTTTTTAGAAAAATAATAGTGGATAAAACAAGAACAAAATAGATTGACACCAAGATTTACGTGGAAACCCAAATAGGGAAAAAGGCCACATGCAAAGGAGCTATAAATCCACTATATCAAAGATGGTACAAGGATAAGAGAAGGGAAGAAAAAGAGAGTTACAATGTACTCAACCTCTCTAAATCTCACACACATTATGAATCCCCGAAAATATAGCATATTTATATATACGTGTAAAAACCCTAGCCCATTAAGCGTAAGTTAGAGAAGGCCCAAATGCGTGCTTGTCATGGCAAGCGTGTGCTTGCCACGGTAAGCCGTCAGTGGAAGAGCTTGCTTGTCATGGCAAGCAAGTGCTTATCGTGACAAGTTAGTATGAGTGACACTTCAGAAAAAGATCACTACATTACGCGACAAGTCACGGTGACAAGTCCCCTGTTTTGGAATTCATATTTCTTCCTTCATCTTTCGGGTCACCAATACTAACAATCTCCACCTTGTTGAAAGACTTTATTAATTCTAATTTTAGTATTATGTATAATTAATACACAAAAAAATATATTTATAATAAGTAATAACCTAATAAACATAATTTGAAATATAAAAAATAAAAAACACTATTCACACTCATTTTTAGTGGTGACATAGAATTAAAAATAAATTTTAATAAAAAAAAATTAAGAGGGGAGTTCGGTTGGATGGATTGAGGAAACTCTTCTTCAAACGAGGGTGTGGTCGGGGTGGGGAGGAGAGAGAGGAGAGCTGAGAGGAGCCGAAAGGGAGTGATCTAAGAAACAGAGATTTAAGAAGATACATTGTTTTATGGTTAGTTACAATAGTGTTGTAAGAGCAACTCCAACGGGAGTTGCTATCAGGGGTGCCATCCCCATAACCGCTAAAATGGCACCTCAACAATAAAAAATTAGGCTCCAATGGAGGTGGCATCAGAGGTGGCAAAATGCCATCCAGAGTTTTGGGGTGGCATATTTGGCAACTTTGGAAGATAATGGAGAGGTTGTAAAATAGTGGTTGGTGGCTACTGTTCCTCTCAACGACTATATTCAATCCCATATTTGGCAAGTTTAATTATATTTTTTAATAAGAAACATTGAATTATTAAAATAACACCTTATTTTGCACCTACCATTGGAGCAAAAACACTGTTCAGGTGCCAAAACACCGTCTGCTGGGTTGCAATGGCATTTGGTACCCCATTTTGACAACTCCCATCGAGTTGCTCTAAGGGTGTTATATTAAGATTTTGGCGGTGTTACAAGAGTGTCATAACTCCAATGAAAGTTTTGTGGGATGTGGGTGTGATTGAAAGGGTTGAGGAGGGGTGGATTCAAGAGGAGACAGAGAGAGAAATGTAGAAGGTTTTACTGGCCATGTCAGAATCCTTGGAAAAAAATGCATTATTGTTATTCTTGATCAATATAATATTATAAATTAATAGGGTAAGGAAGCTATTAATTAACTAGAAACAGCATGTGGTCTTTCTTCTCTGGCAAGTGAATTGTCAACTATTGAATAATTATTTTATTTATTTCCATGTTGGTTGGTATTAATTGTATTATGGGTGATCGCATCGAATTAAGTCCAAATATGCTTTCCCCGTCATTTACATATCATAATATATAATTTTTCCCATCCTTTGATTGAAGGGTATTTCAAACCATCTGCATATATTTTCCATTATAACTCCAAAAATTTTGGTATTTCCTTGTGGATCTAGAAAATCAGTTTCATCCGTCAAGGGAAGTCACTGAGAGAGAGCATAATTAGGATGGTGACAGAGGCTCTGGTTTTGTTGAATGACACGTCCTAGGAGCTGCTGACATGGAGCTGAGTAGATTGAAGTAGAAGTAGTCAAATAAGTTAGTCATGTGGAAGATTTACCTATTCCTTAGGAAGTATTTGTTGGTTTGTTTCTATTTTTTAGGAAGCATCTATAGGTAGCAAGTTTGTTGCTAATTTTTGGGGGTTATCTATAGGTAGTAGATTAAGTTGCATTTTTTTGTTTTCCTGTCTTAAGCTAGCTGTATAAATAAGTGCTTTGAAGCTAATGTAAAGAGCACGCTTTCCCTCAATCGTTCTGGGCTTGCTTCCCGAGTGTTCACACTTTGTTTCTATCAAAACCAACAAATTGGTATCAAAGCTTCTTATCATTCTCCCAACTCCAACTTTCTGATTCGAAGAATTTGACGTCTCTGCTAACTATTACTTTGTTGTTTTCTAGGAGGTAGATTCTATAGGCCTTTGATATTGAGCTGTAGCCTATAAAAATCCCAGCTTTTGCTTTCTTATCCAATTTGTCTCTCTTAACATGTAAAATATAAGAGAAACGAAGACAACCAAATGTTTTAAAATTTTGCAGCCTTGGTTTATAGTCATACCATGCTTCAAATGGAGTCTTTTGTTGCAAAGCTTTTGTTGGCAGTCTATTCAACAGAAAGACTGATGTATGTGAAGCCTCAACCTGCACTTCTTTTGTTATCTCTTGTCATGCAATAAACACTTTGTCATTTCCATAAGTGTTCTATTTTTCCTTCCTCAACGACTCCATTCTATTGAGGAGTATAAGGTGTTGTGTTTGATGCTCAATGCCCGTACTTCACAAAATTTGTTAAATTTCGAGGTGTATTCCGGCCCATTATCGCACCCGATCACTTGCATTTTACATTTCCGTTTCATTTTCAACCCAAGCTTTAATACCATTGGAATTTAGTGACCCACCTACAATGTTGTTATTTTGAATTTTTAATCCATAATTTAATGAAATACAAATAAATCCATTTTCAACCATTCTAAAATATTATGGCCTTCAATTTAGCGAAAGGGTTAATTAAATAATCTCGCAAATTTTGAAAAATTATGTTGCCTTTCTCAATAATGAGAAAAGAGTTTGCTGAGCCTTTTACATACTACTTGATTTATGTGGTTCTAAACATTAAATATAATTATGTTAATCTTTTCCATAGGATAATTAAATAATTTATGCTAATTTTATAGTTTTTATAAACAATCTCCTCGACAGTAACTTCCATTTATATTTCGCATACAATGGAGCTTCTCAGACATAACTTCCATAGATATTCCAGACAATGGACCTTCTCTTGAACGGATTTCAATTGTCAACAGTTCAAGAACAGATTTCTGATGTGGAAGATTGAGCTATGCCGCAACCATAGAGCATACTTATAACTTCACTTGAACAGATTTCAACTATCAATACTTGAAGAGTAAATTTTTGATGTGGAAGATCGGGCTAAGCTGCAACCACATAGCATACTTATAAAAGAACCTAAAGCTCTGATACCACTTGTTGTGCAAACGCACCCAAATAATGCAACAAGTAGAATAACTAAAGGCAGAGAAGACAAAGAGCATACAAAGAATTTAACGAGGTTCGATATAAATACTTACGTCCTCGAGCTCCAATGAACAACTTCTACTAATAAAAGAGAATTACAAACTTATGACCACAAATCAATTTCCTAAGAAATTGAGCCAAAAAGTAAATACCCAAATAATTGGGTAATACTACAAATACCCTAAAGTGGGTAGGAAAGATATGCAAATATTACAAAAAAGGGGAAAACCCTTTTATAGGCTAAGAGGTAAAAACAAAACCCACTTTATCTCTTTTATCTCCAAAATGTTGAACTAACTGAATTGATGAGGTTGAATATAGAGAAAATGTGCGATATATGCAATGGCGGACCTTAAAAATAAGTTGAGGGGGGGTAAAAATGCTAAGGTTGTGTTTGATTTCTGAAAAATACTAAGGAAAAAAAAGCCAAGGAAAATGATTTTCTCATGTTTAGTTGTCTAAAAAAAAAAGAAATTTAGGTTGTGTTTGGTTCTCAAAAAATACTAATGAAATAAATAAATGCTAAGGAAAATAATTTTCTTGTGTTTGATTGCCTACTAAAAAAATTCCAAGAAAATTCAAATATAAATAAAGTTACTTAGAACTAATTTAAAATTATTAATCTTTATATTGATGAGTTTAATTAAATAAATTTGATATGAGGTAAAATAAAAAATATTACATAGAATCTCTAATTCTATTTATATTCCTTCATTTTTTCCTACTTTATTTCTTTTTTTTCCTATTTTCCTCAAATTTATCGGAACCAAACATAGCCATAAAGAAAATCAAATATAAATAAAATTATTTAAAATTTTACCAATTCTAAATTATTTAATCGTTATATTAATGAGTTAAATAATAAATTTGTTTGAAGTAGTAAGTAAAAATAATATGTGAGATTTAACTCATTTTATTTTCCTCTATTTTCTTTCATATTTTCTTTCCTTACATTTTCCTCGAAACCAAACATAGCCTGATTAATTTCAGGAGTACAAATTGACTAAACATTTGGCTAATATAAATATTTTTACAAAATTTGCAAGCTCTTGCCAGTCTCATTCCTCCTTATGGATACATTAAATTTGCAATCAATGTAAACATTTAATAGGGACAATTATTTTTACAAATCTTTTTAAGTGATTAGCATTAGGAATCCAAGTTAAATAATTTTGATAAATTAAAATAAAACTACCAAGGTAAGTTTTGTAATGTGAATTGTTTGTTTATCAGACTTACTCTCTAAATCTTTAATTTTAAACTCATAAATTATAGTTTATCTAATTTAGAAATAAAAATTTGCATAGATCCAAGATAAATAACGAATACCTCAATTTTTTTTAAAAACATCGAATACCTCAAAATAGGGGTGTAAAGGAGTCCAACTACTCGAATTTGGCTCAAAGTTAATCGAGTCGAGCTCGAGTAGTTTGTCGAGTCGAGCTCAAGTATCATAATACCTGACTCGAGTGGAAAGGTTTTTGGTCCCTTCACAAAATAATAGTAAGAATAGCTTATCAAAGAGTCTACTTTTTGGTGTGATGAGTGCTCCTTTTATAGGCCATCTTGGTGGCCACGTATCGGATCGTACCGGTAGGAGTTAGAGATCATTAGGTGGCGATTTGCACAACACTCAAGTATAGGTAGGGCGTTGTTAGGCTCTTATGTCGCACTTGGAGTGCTACAATGGAGTTGGTTCCATATGGTGTGTTTGTGAGGACACACTGAGGACTTCCTATGTTGTCGTGTCCATTGTTCCGCCTTGGCTGATCTCCAAACCCATCTAGAATCTTCATGTCTGAGCTGGTTATCCGAGGTAGCTCACTTGTCTTTATTCGAGGTGGTCTCTTCTTCGTCCCCAAGCTGGTTGTCCAAGGTAGCTCGTTTTCTTTTTCCCGAGGTGGTCATTTTGAGTTGTTATCCTTCCTTCTATTCTTCTCTGCTCGAGTTCAAATGCTTGTAACTGGGTTAGATCCGGATCAGCACCAATTGAGTCCTGGCCCCGGGCTCCTATCAACCGCTAACTACATGGCACATATCCCGACTTATCCCACTCCACTAGCTCCCCAGTCGCTTCGGCCACTGAGTTCAAATGACGCTAAACTCATTGGTCGTCCAAGGCCAAAGGGCCAAGTGAGCAACATCTCCTAGAGAACATCTCAAGGAGGCTTGTAAAGACTTACACTGCCCGAGGCCAAGGACTATCCAGGGCCAGCCGCCTAAGGCATCATATAATGGAGTATTCTCTAGGGAACTGCTTGAGTACTAGGCTCATCTCATAGAGGTCATCTCAAGGAGGTTGCCCGAGTACAGGGCTGATCTCATGGAGAACATCTCAATGAGGTCGCCGAGTATCGCTCATCTCATGGAGATAATCTCGCGACTCCGCCACATCAGTTTATCTCATGGAGGACATCTCAATGAGGTCGTCCGAGTACTGGGCTCATCTCATGGAGAACATCTTAAGGAGGTCGTCCGAGTACTAGGCTCATCTGATGGAGAACATCTCAAGGGAGCTGCCCGAGTATTGGGCCCACTCATGATGAAGGACTTTTACAGGAGGAATCTCGAGTAGAAGGCTCATCTCATGGAGGACATCTCAAGGAGGTCACCTAAGTACATGGCTCGTCTCATGTAGCATCTCAAGGGAGTTGCTCGAGTACATGGCTTAGCTCATGGAGAACATCTTAAGGAGGTCGTCCAAGTACAGGCTCATCTCATGGAGAACATCTCAAGGGAGCTGCCCGAATATTAGGCTCATCTCATGGAGAACATCTCAAGGGAGCTGCTCGAGTACATGGCTCATCTCATGGAAAACATCTCAAGGGAGTTGCTTGAATGTTGAGCTCATTTCATGGAGAACATCTCAAGGGAGTTGCTCGAATGCTGGGCTCATTTCATGGAGGACATCTTAAGGAGGTCACCTGAATACCAAGCTAAGTGAGAAGTTTGCAGTGTGAGCTACTTCCCAAAAATTTTCATTTAACATCCCCACAGCGTAAATATTTATTTAGCAGCACAAGTAAATCTATTAGAAATAATTTTTTCGATATAGAGAGCTCCCAGGCTAAGGCTCTAATTAAGCCTCCCGTGATTGTATTTTGTGAGTGCGCCAAGGTCCATCGTCGGGCGTATAACGTAGGGTCCTTCCTAGCATGGCTGGAATTTCCCTATTCAAAGGTTCGTCAAGGATGAATCAATTATTGAGCGCCTCGCTCGACACAAGCCTCTGTACTTACCGAGGGGCTCAACGTTGGTACTCAGCTATTCGAATGGCGGCTCATTCCCTTTTTTCCTCAAGCTCCTTTAGAGCCTGTACAAGTTTGGTAAGGTTGTTGGAGCGGAGCGGGTCGAGTCCATATTTGATAGGTATCCGAGCTTTTGCACCATAGGCCAGGGCTTATGGTGTCTCCCTTGTTAGCTATCTTGGAGTTGTTTGGTAGGCCTAAAGGGCTATTGGTAACTCATCTACCCATTTCCCTTTTCCATGGTTAAGCGCTTTTTCAAGTATCCGAGCAGTGTTTTGTTCATGACCTCAGCCTTCCCATTTGATTGGGGATACCGAGGTGATGAATAGACATTCTTGATCCTGTACTTGGTACATAATTGTTGAAATGCCTTGCTAATGAATTGCCACCCATTGTCCTAGATCAAGGAATGAGGAAGCCCGAACCTACACACTATGTTCTTTTTCACAAACTGGACGAGTTGTGTTGTCGTGACCTACGCATAAGCCTCAGCCTCCGCCCACTTGGTGAAGTAATTGGTAGCAACCAACATGAACTTCCACTGGCCCATAGCTAAAGGTAGAGGTCCTACAATATCTATCCCCTACTTATAGAAAGGCCAAGGGCTTGTCAAGGAATGGAGTGCTTCGGCTGGAACATGAATGAAATTTCCAAACTTTTGGCACACATCACACTTGCGCACAAAATCCTGAGACTCCTGCCTCATCGTTGGCCAGTAGTAACCCTGAGTTATAATTCGGTGGCATAACGCCCGTCCCCCAATATGCGTTCCACATATGCCTTGGTGAACTTTCTCAATGACCTTCTCGGCCTCTCCGTGGGGTAAACACTTTAAGTACGGCCCCGAGAATGAATGTCTATACAACATTCTATCGATGAGAGAGTATCTTGTTGCTTGGGCATTTACCTTGACAGCCTTGGCTCTGTTCTCAGGCAGCGTTCCATGTGATAGATACTCTAAGATGGGAGTCATCTAAGATGGCCCAACCTGCTGATCTCTGGCCATGACCATTGTGCCTTGGATGGAAGGTTTATCTGTGACACTTATCTCGATGTTACACGGGTGGAAAGCGTTCGTTTCCAGATTAGCAAGTGTGTCTGTCATTTGATTTTCAATCCTGGGTATGTGCGTTACCTCGATAAATTTAAATGAAGTAAGCATGGGCTTGGCTATCTATAGGTACTATTCCATTCTCTCATTCTAGCTTCTCAGATTTCCCTCAGCCAGTCGCCACCACCGAGAGTCACACTGAAGATCTATGTCTACTATTGAGAGATATTTCGCCAACATTAACCCCAATATGACTGCCTAGTATTTGGGTTCATTGTTGTAGATCAGGAAGGGTGGAGCTTGACAGCTGCGGGCAATGGTCGCACCAAGTGAGGATGATTTTAGGATTATCCCGACGCCTCCGCCTTGAGCTTGGGATGACCCATCAGTTTCAAGTACCCACTTTTCGTTATCCACCTCCTACTTTTGCACTTTTGATCTCTCCACAATGAAGTCGGCCAACACTTACCCCTTGATAGCAGTTTTGGGCTGATACTATGTCGAACTTGCTCAATTCCACCACCCACTTTAGTAGTCTCCCGAATGTGTCCAGTTTGTGGAGTGATGGTTCGATCGGTGATTCTTGAGCACCACTATGATGGGGGCCTCGAAAATATGGTTGGAGCTTCGCTCCATTCTGAGAGCTACTGCCACTCCTCAACGCCCGAGTGCACATGACTTCGACTGAGAGGGCCTTATCGGGACAAAAATAAATCGGGCCTTTGCCCCATTTTCGAATCCAACCTTACTAGAGTGGCGCTAACTACACTTTCCGAGGAAGACAAGTACAGATAGAGTTCTTCCCCTTCGATCGAATGGGAGAGTGATAGAAGGGAAGCAATGTATTCCTTTATGGTTCGGAAGGCCTCATCGCACTCGGGCCCCTAGCCCTTTGCATTCATCGCTTTCAACGCTTTGAAGAAAGGCTGCAAATAGTCCGAGTACCATGAGATAAACTTGTTCAGGGCTGCCAATCGCCCGATGAGAGATTGTATTTCCTTCTTTGTTGTTGAGGCTTCATCTAACAAATAGCTCGGATCTTCCCTGGTGCCATCTCGATCCCTCTTTGGCTGACTGGGAAGCCCAATAAATTGCCCGAGCCTACCTCGAAAGCGCATTTGGCATGTTCAATCGCAACCGATGTTGTCGAAGTAAGGTGAATGCTTCCTTCAGGTGATCCCTTCGAGCCTTAGACTTTACCAGGATGTCATCAATATAAGCCACCAATATTTTTCCTAGCAGAGGTTAAAAAATCCGAGACATCATGCGTTGATAGGTGGACCCGACATTCTTTAATCCAAACGACATTACCCTATAGCAATACATGTCGTATGGGGTTATGAAAGCGGTCTTTGCCTTAATTCGATCTAGTTGGAGTAGCTCGAGTAGGCGTTGAGGAAGGATAAGAGCTCATGGTCGGCTATCGTATCAACAATCTGATCAATCTGGGGGAGGGGAAAAGTGTCCTCCGGGAAGGCGTCATTCAAATTTGTATAATCCACACACATTCGCCACAATTGTTAATGCATGAAAATTCTAGTGTTAACATTTAGTATTCAATTATATAAATATAATTGTTCGAGCCATCGGAATTAAATTGATTATCGATTAGCCCATGAAATAATTTTGATGTTATTGATGAATAAATGACATGTGATTAGTATGTAATTGTTAATATAGAATGATTGAGATATATTAGCATGTGTTGTATGGAAATGGCATAATGCATTTCATATGCACCGGGGCAACCTAGAATAATAGGTGGAGCGCATGAGACACGCAAAGAAAATGAAAAAGGAAAATGGTTGTGAAAGAATTTCAATGGAAGATTTTCGGAGGGTGGAGTTGGGAGATTGTCCAGCAATTCACGTCGGGGAGGAGCCCATGGGTGTTTCGGAGAGTTATCAACAAATTCGCCTCGGAGGGGTTGTCGATGGATTTCAGAAACTTCGGTAGTATGTTTCGAGGAATAAAATCTTTTGTTTTGAAAGCAGTGTTTTCTCACATTTGGCTTAAGCATGCGTGAGGTCGATGGGGCTTGAGAGAGTGGGAAAGGGTGGGTGGCATTGTCATCCATATGCGTAGACATTCCAGTAGGATTATGTATTTTTCTTGGGTGTGTTTGGTTGCCATTACATGTGCACTTAGGTGGGAGTAGCCCATGCTTAGAAATTATCACTGCTGGGCATTTGCTCACCCTGTTGAGGAGAACATCATTTCGAGTACGAGTGTTCGGAAGATGGGCGCTCATTAGAATTAAAACCTTTTGAGAAGAAAGCCGGATTGGCCAAGCTTTGATATAATTTGTAAAACATGTATTAGAAATTCTAGAGATTTTAATATATGTTTGTGTTAAGAAATGATCTGATAACTCTCTTGAACTATTGTAATATAGTTGGTTAGATTTTGGTGAGTATTGATGTATGGGCCCTAGTGGCCAGTTTTCCTCATGTATGGGTCTCATGATATGAGACACATAGGTTTTCCACGGGATGATGGGTGGTCAACGGACCCCCTGGATTTGGGGCGTCACATATTTGGCCTGAGTAAGATAATAACCATTTTCAGAAGAAGAGACTTCTAGACCAAGAAAGTAATTAAGAGGGCCGAGATCTTTCATTTCAAATTGACGACCAAGAAAGTGCTTTAGATTCTGAATACCCTGCATATCATCACCTGTAATAATCATATCATCGACATCTGAGAGGAAAAGTAATACCATGGTATTTGTCTCAAAAAAGAGCATCAAAAGAGCTGCTGAAAAACCATGTTGAGAGAGATAAAGTAGAATGAACTTTGCAAACCATGCTCGAGGAGGAGTCTTTTTTAAGACCATAAAGTGTCGTCGTGTCGACATACTCTGATGAGGAACCGAGAAGGTGAGGAAGTAACGAGGAAGCTTCATAGACTTCCTCACGAGAGTTCACCATTAAGAAAAGCATTTTGACATCCACCATCCCCGAAAGAGTGGCCATTTGCGGCCGTAGAAAGCGACAATAAGAGTCTGTGAAGAAAGTCAAGCCCGCAAGGCAAGATACTCCTCATAATCAATCCCATTACTCTTAGGTAAAACCCCTGCGACAAAGCCGAGCCTTCGCCTTAGCGATCAAACGATGCCATTGTTCAGTCTTGATCTTATAAACCCATTTACAACCGATAGTAGTTTTTATAGAGGGGAGATCAACTAGATCCCATATTCCAGTCTTATGCGGTGCATCGACTCTTCTTTCATAGCTTAACCGCAAAGAGGTTAGAGAAGCCTCCACGAAAAGTGAGGTTCTACGGAGAGAGGCAAAGCGAGAGAGAAAGCAATGGAAGTCATGAAAGTGAAGGAAGAGTAGTTGCAGATTAGGAACGACCAGAAGTGCATAAGTCGGAAAAATGGTAGGGATCCGCGATTGGGAGGCGGTATCAATGGGTACGTCAATGATCGATCACGAAGCTTATTAGATGCATGAGGAAGAAACATCATAAAGTAGGAGGGAGACTTGAGGCAGAGGAGGGGTGCTCAAACATAGAATCAGCTTTGTGGAACCGTGGCCCAAATTGAATGACACCACCAGAGCTGCTTTGCCGCTCTCTTCGCAGCGGCGCGGAGAAGCCCGGCGCCTGCCCAGCATTTGCACCACGTCGGTGGTGATACGCCACGTTAGCCTCGTTGGCCAGATTGGTAGAAAATTTGACTAGGTGCATTCTGACTTATTTTCGAGTTGCTGATTCCATTTTTGCTGTCTGTTTTTTGATTCGGAATTTAGATATGCTAGGTGATGAGATTTCTCGTCCGATTCACGTTATTTTTTATGGAGATAATTTTGCGGTGGTCTGAGCCATGCCTTGATTATCTCAAAACAGGCTGTGGATTTATATTTGGTGTGCGTCCTATTCTAGAAAAGATGACAAGAAGCGGATTACGCCTGTCATCATTTGGATTGAGGATTGGGAGAGTGCTAATCATCAGATAGTCACTTGGTTTTGTAATACTTCTATTTCATCCATTGTTGATGAGTTTGGAAACAGTGATATTGCCAAAGAAGTTGGGGACTTACTTGTTACTTGGTATGCTAGACCAAGTGGTGCTCGCAACTTCAAACTCACATGCAAACTTTGCTCCAGTTCATCGGGAACCGGGTGGGCGGAATTGATTATATCCTGGTAAATTTGAAATCCATTTGGGGATCAACTAATTGCCCGAACGGATACTTGAGTTACGTGACACCAAATTGGTTTATGCTCACCATGAACAGAATGGTACATTTCGGTTTCTAATGGGGTTTGCATTGAAGAGTTTAAAGTAAAGCCGAAAGTCATTCACCATTAGGATCCTTTACCCGATAGTCTCCTGACTATTCCTGAGTTAGTTGATGATGAGACCACGTCTTGAACATCCCATTTCTTATCAGACCATGGTTCACCTTCTCCAGTTCTTTGTTCATTTATTGCTACTCTGTTTTCCCTTTGCTAGTTCATCTACCTATGTTTCCAGACAAAGGCAATAATGTTAAACTGACATAACAATAAGAAGTCTCTTCCTTATTTGTTCTATAGAACAAGAGTCATTAGATTTGAAACACCTTTATAAGTCAGCATCATTCTTCAAAAACTCTGCTTCTTTGACGATGGGTATGACTATGGACTCTCATTCCAAGAAGTCTAATCTTTACTCCATCTCTCTATACTTAAGCGAGATCTACGAGATATGGATAATCCGGTTTCATCTTCCATCTTCAGGTGCATCAAGAACCGTGCTCTTTCTCTGATACTCAGGTACTCCTCCTATGTGGCTTCTTGATTCTGCTTGCTGCAATCATATGACTTATTCTCCTAATGTTGTCTCTTCACCTTCTGCCTCTCTTACCATATATCACTTTGTGAATGGTTTCTCACATGCATGTCTCTCATCTTGGTAATGTCTCTACACCATCCTTGTCTATTTCTAATGTTTACCAGATTCCCCAACTAACTCATAATCTTCTATCTGTTGGGCAACTCATTAAACTTGGTTTTTCTCTAACCTTTTCTTCTCTCACGAGGTGTGAAGTTTGTGCGAGTTCTTAGGCAGACGGATCGTTGGGACTATTTGTAGACCCGGAAGTTGTTTGAGCTCATATTTCTTTATCTATCGTCCTCTCATCTCTCCGCTTCTGTCGTCTAAGGACAAAGTACCTCCTCTCTTGCTTTCTGGTATTCTCGCCTTGGTTATGCATCTATCTCTATGGTTAAACAACTAGTTTCAAGGGGTTTGTTAGGTTCAGTTTCAAATAAGAGTTTGGGATTATATGCACTTTTAAGATTTGTGATAAGTACATTTTACCATTCCAATAACGATTTCTCATGCTCTCTCCCTTTGATCTTATTCATTATGATGTATGGTCCCTCTCCCATTACTACTCGGTGGAGTCACGTTATTTGTTATTTTTATGGATGATTTTCTATATGCTTGGGTTTATCTCTTGAAAATCATTCGAGGAGCTTTATCGAATATATCGAAGTGACTTTGCAAAATGATTGAAACCTTACATTTTTTCTGGCTATCAAAGTGTTAAGATCTAATAATGGCCAAGAATATAAAGCCCATGAATTTACCTCTATTCTACATCAATTTGAAACCTATTACACTCATTAGCGTATTCTTCAGAACATTACTGCTTTGACCCAGTCGCTATGGACTCTCATTCCAAGTTTGATCCTACCTCATCTCTCTCTATAGCAGATCTACAGGATATGGTTAATCAGGTTCATCTTGTGAAACCCCGAGAAAATCCAATTTTCTCAAAAAAGGGTAAAATAGAAATTTCGGTTGAAAATCCGAATTTTTTTTCTAGATCTCGGTGTTGACGGACTTCCAGTTGAACTCGTCTCATGAGATTGAGCTACCACGTCGAATTTCGTTAGATTCCGAGGTGATCGGGATTTCACGTTTTTCGAGGCATAGGGTGTCGGATGACACATGGCAAGTTAAGGGGATGCCACTTGGCACCATAGAAGTGTGACACTTGGCATCAAAGGTAGTGGCTCACAATTAAGCCATGTGTGGGAAAGGGATCCCATGGCTCACATTGAGCCATGTGATGTCATAAAGGGCATTAAGAAATAAAAGAAAGAATGGGAAAAGGAGATTTTAATTGGTTTGAGGAAGGAGAGGAGAATTTCATCCCAGATTCCAGCCGGATGAGGACTTCTCGAAAGGTGAGAAAAGGACCCAAGGAGAGAAAGAGAAGAAGGAGGAAAATGAGGAGAAAATGAGAGGAGAAAGGAGAAAGAGGAAAAAGAAAAGCAAAGTAAAGCCAAAAGGAAAAGAATTCGTGGAGAGGAGAAGATACGGTGACGAGCATGGAAATCACAGAGAAGAACGTCTTCCTTCTCTCTGAATTGTAAGCGATCCAGGCCAGTCGGGTTCTTCGAGAGCAAAAGGGGGAAGTGTTACGGAGAGGGACAAGCGTGGACTCGGTTTTGGAAGTTTCTTCAGCTTCCAAGAGTGAGATATTTTCCTACTTGGTTTACTTACAACTACAAAGGCTTTATAATGGTAGGGGTTGCTTAGGGAGATACATGAGGGTATGTATATTAGTTCAAGCTTTGGAATTAATGGGTATGAATTCATGACCGGTTGCATGAATTTGTGTAAGTTAGGGTTTAAATTAGAGCGAAAGTTTCTAGGTATCATAGTTGTTTGATGTGAAGATAAGGATTGGAACGGAAATGGTTCATGTTGCTAAAGTAGCAGTGAGGTACCACATTGAGTGGTCCCAAGTTGAGACCTTGTTGTGTGGTGTTATGGCTTGCTTGAATAACATGCTAAGTTTAAAATGTGATATTGATGCATGCTTTTGATGTATTAATATATTGCATGGAAATTAGATTATATGTATAAATTATAATTTCCATGGTTTGTAAATGTTTCATGTAGTGCTTATTCATGCATGTAACATGAGGAAAATACGTGGCATCATGCATTTCATATGCTGCAGTCACATCGCGTGGTCGGGTGTAGGTGCAAAGGTAAGGTTTATTCATCGGTATTGGTGGAGTGGAGTCGTGAACTGGGAAAAATGGGACAAGAATCAAGGTAGAGATTCACGAGTGTGTAAATGATCAAAATGATAAATTACATGTTTTGGGGCGGAGCAAGTTAGGAGTAGATCCCCGAGTGAAAGTCCACATATTATTCAGATTGGGCATGAATCCGGCGATGTAAGTTCGTGAAAATGTTGTTGAAAAGGCGTGCGGCGTCCTACGGTGTAAACGTCAAGTGGCCTGAAAATAAAGGAAAAGAATCAAAATCAGTTTTTGTCGATAAATTGGAGGAGTTTTCAATGGGTTAGTCGGGTGTGTGACTAGTTTCATTTCACATTTGGCATTCCAGTGTGAAGTCGGTTAAGGACTCGGTGGTGAGCATGAGGGTTGCATCATGCATGATAGACATTTCATATAGAAAATAATTGTATGAAATGTGATTGATTCAATTTATATATGCCATTGCATATGCATTTTAGGTGGGGAGTAACCCTTGTAGGAGAATTTTCTCTTTGGGCTTTGTCTGCCCAGTGAGTGGACCCCCTTTCCAGGTGCGGGGACTATCCGGGGGCCAGTGCAGCGATGGGAGTACTTTTTGAGAAGAAAGCCGAAATGTGGCTTTAAGAAAATATTTGTAAATATGTATAAATCTTTTTGTAGAACAAACATGAAAACTATGAGAATATAGTTGATTATTTTGTTATATGAGTATGGATGTATGAGCCCCATGTGGCTATTTTACTCAGGTATGCGTCTCGTGATACGAGATGTATAGAATTTCCGCAGGTTGACGGGTAGTCAACGGACCCCCGGGATTTGGGGCGTCACACATCTTCCATTTTCCGGTGCATCCAGCACTACTCTTTCCACTATATCATAAATGGGAGGGGGCTCATAGACCAAGGCGGGGGGTGTGCTCGGACATAGAGTGGGAGACTCCTCGAGAAAAGGTCGGGGAGGATCAATATAGGGAATAGGGAAAGCAGAGACATGAGGTAGTTGGTAAAACATTTTTGTGTTCCCAAAGACCACATGCCGAGAAACACAAAGACGTTTTCTAATGGGATCATAACACCTATAAGCATACTGCAAGTCCATACCCGAAAACAACCTGAATGAGAATGGGGGTAGTTTGTTTCTTTCATGATCTTGAAGAGGAATAAAACATATACATCCAAGACTAAAATAAGTCATAGGAGAGGGAGGGAAGAACGAACAACGGATCATGAGGAGTTTGATTCTAAACAATGGGAGAAGGACAACGATTGATGGTGTAAGCGCGGTAAAACGACTTCCCCCAAAACTTAGTAGGAGTAGGGAAAGCTGACTCACAGTGGTTGCCTGAAACGACATCGAGAATATGTCGAGGATTTCTGCGCTCGATCTTTTGCCATTTTGCTGAGAAGTGCTAGCCTGAGAGGAATAAGGAAACGATGCCAAATTGATGTAGAATAGAGTAAATTTCAGGGCTTTATATTCTTAGGCATTATCGAATCTGAAAACTTTGATAGAGTTTAGAAAGCATGTTTCAATCATTTTAGTAAAATCCACGATATATTTGTTAAAGCTTCGGAAGCAGTTTTGAAGAAGATAAATCAAGTATATTTGGAAAAAATCATCACAAAAATAACAAAATAACGTGACCCACCCTGAGTAGTAATGGAAGAGAGGATCCCATACATCGGAATGAATAAGATCAAAGGGAGAGAGCATGAGAACATTATTAAATGGTAAAGCAATTTGTTTGCCAAATTGACAAGGCATACAATCAAAACTCTTATTTGAAACTGAACCTAAGAAACCCCTTGAAACTAGTTGTTTAACTCTAGAGATATAACCAAGGCGAGAATGCCAGAAAGCAAGAGAGGTGATGCTCTATCCTGAGACGGTAGAAGCAGAGAGATGAGAGGACGATAGATGAAGAAAGATGGGCTCAGGCAACCTTGGAGCCTTGCGAGGCGATTCGACGATCTATCATGCGAAATCACGCACAACCACACCAATAGAAGAAAAGGTTAGAGAAAAACCAAGTTCAATGAGTTGCCCAACAGATAGAAGATTATAGGTAAGGTTGGGGGTCGTAAACATTGGCAGAGCAAGGTGGTGTAGAGACATTACCAAGATGAGGAGACATGTATAAAGACCATTTTAAGTATATGGTAGGGAGAGAAGTAGAAGTGTGAAGAGACAACATTAAGAGAAGAAGTCATATGATTGCAGCAAGCAAAATCAAGAAGCCATGTAGGAGAAGTTCCTGATATCATAGAAAGAGCAGTGTTGGATGCACTGGAATATGGAAGATGAACCTAATTAACCATATCCTATAGATCTGCTATAGAGAGAGATGGGGCAGGATCAGACTTGGAATGAGAGTCCATAACTGATAATTCAGACTGGATCAAAGCAGCAATGTTCTGAAGAATACGTTCACAAGTGTAGCAGGTTTCAACGGAATGACCTAAGTTCTTACAAAAACTGCAGATAAGAAGAGACTTCTTATCGTTATGTCGTCTAACATTTTTCCCTTTGCCTTTGGAAACATAGGTAAATGAACTAGCAAAGGGAAAAATAGGAGTAAAAATACAGAACTAGCGGTGAATTAACAAGAACCATGAATGCGGATAGAAATGGGATCGATCACGAAGGCGTGTCTCATCATCAACTAACTTGTGAATAGCTTGTGAGACTGTTGGCAAAGGATCCTGATGTAGAATATGACTTCTAGCTGATTCAAACTCATCACGAAGCCCTATTATAAACTGAAATAACCGTCCTTGTTCACAGTGAGCATAAACCAATTTGGTGTCAGCGGAATTGGAGAGAATTGGTGCATAAGCAATTACTTGATCCTAAATGGATTTCAGCCGGCTGTGATATACAGGTTGATGACACGCTTTGGTGCAGGCGCTGTGTGGGACAACGCGTGGACTTCAAGTGACGCGTGACGACGCGTAAGAGCTTTTCCAGCGACTTGCTGCACATCGGTGTGATCATCTCGACAAGATCTACCTCTAAATGACCTGTAACTTCAGTTTTAGGCTAGCGAAGGTAGGAAATAAGGAGCAAACGGTGGTGTTCACCAAAAATAAGGAGCAAACGGTGGTTTTCCAGCGACTTGTTTGTTTTTTGACTTAATGTTGAAAGCTAAATTACCTAAGTTTTAAGTTTTGTAATGTGAATTGTTTGATATTTTGTTTATTGCACCACACAAGAGGGTTGTTTGTTTTTTTGACATAATCTTTGAAAGCTTAATAGCTTTCGGCATTAAGTTTATTTTAAATTTTCTGACTTATTCTGAAATTTTAAAGTTATGAATAGAAAGAGTAGAAATGTTTTTCTATTCGAGAAAAATGTATTCACTAAAAGAAGAAAAACTCCATCATTATCCAATAAGAATAATGACTAGCAACACTTACTATTAAGGATGATAACGGGAAGTTTTGGGATGAGCGTAATCTTGATCTGGATTCATTTATTTTTCAATTCCCCAGACCTATCTCATTTAAAAAATTAAGCAGTGAGGCGGAGATGTGAAAATTCCCAAGCACATCCTGTTACATTTAATTTTTGTTTTTATTTATTTTTACTTATTCTCTTTTTATTTTTATTATATTAAAATTAATATATTTCATAAAAATAAAATATTATGAATTTTTATAAATTATTTATTAAAATCATTATATTTTTAGAAATTCTAATTATTATTATTATTTATATTAAAGTATAAAATAAAATAATAAAAAATATTTTTAAAAATATAATCGGGGTTGGATGGAATGGCAATGCCTGAACCGTCTCGAACGTCTCAGTTGAAAATAAACTGAGTCAGCTAAAAAGCACACGATTCTGATTAAGCCCAGGCAGATTTGCATATTAAGAGCGGCGAGAGCAAAATAATCCCAGATCCACATTGCCATTTCCTACTTAATGCTCAGTATTTAAAAAACAAACAATTTAATACTTAATGCTATTAAGTATTCAACATTAAGCTCAAATAGAAGTTTATAGTTAAGTAAAAATAAAGCACCACCTAAATCTTTAAATTTAAACTCATAAATTATAGTTTAATTGAGGAAATAAAATTTGCATATATCCAAGATAAATATTAAGATACCTCAAATTAGGGGTGTAAAATGGAGTGCTATGAATTTAACAAAGTTAATTAAATTAGAGGAGTTGAGTAGTTTGTCGAGTCGAATTTGGGGTATCATAATACCCGAACTCGAGTTGTTAACGAGTTTAAGTAATCTAGTTTTACTACTTTATTAATCGCGTCAATTTCGAGTTGAGTTCAAACATAATTATTTATTAATTTTTTAATTGATTCGAGTTTTCTTAAGTCGCGTTCGAGTAGCTCGATTATTTTTCGAGTCAAGTTTCAAATATCATGGAAAAAAAAAAAAAAAAAGCAAGCTCGTTCTTCTGTCGAGGTTTACGGGCTTTAGTTTTTGTCCCGGTCGACTGACCGGAGCCTCAAGTTGAGCTGCGTATCGACTCGGTTACGCCCGCCCTACCTCGAATCCTTCGAGATCATAGAATGACTTGGTAAAGGGTTGATTTTTCAAATCTTTCAATTTATATAGTGGGTGGCATTGCATGCGGGCACGCCGTGCATAGACTCTCTCTGCTGATAGGTCAAATGTAGAGTGGGAATCATGATAAAGTCAATCATGTCAAATCCTTAGATCATTGATAGGATGAACCTTTATTCCTCCCACAACCGTCACTACATTAGTGGTATTATTATTTATTGGTGAAGTGATGGTGGGCCTAAAATAGTTGGTTGACTTTTGACTCTTGGTAGGAAATAAATATTAAATACACACGCACTTCGAAATTCAGACCATTCCGTGGGCATCAGATGAAAAATGAAGATGGGCCTAGTTTGAGGTTTGGGCTCTGCCGTATATGCAAACTAGCCCGTCAAAAGAACAGGATATTGAATAAGACCATGTCTGGCTGAGTAGAGTTTAAATACTTAAAACTTAAAATTTTAAATAGTTTTCAAACCTCCAATAAAGTTTGATTTAGTAGTTAAAAGAGGTTCGATAGGCCAAAAGGCGGCCAATTCGAACCTCCATGAGAACATATACTATAACATCATAATTCCAATTAAATAAATGTCAAAATCATTATTTTTTATATTTATCTTTCTAGGAACTTTAATATTTTATACATTATTAATGTATGATTTAAAAATAAAAGTAAAGTGTATCCAACAAAGTTTTAGACACATTACACATCTATTACATAATATAAAAAAATTATATGAAGGTATACATCAATTATAAATTTGCATTTATGGATGATTTAATCTAAAATTGTTGAAGTGATTGAGATTTAGAAATTATAACCCATCTAAAATCTAGATTGATCCAAAATTTTGTTTTACTTTACGTTTCTTGGCAATATTCTATATATATACTAATTTTGCTTAACATTGTGATTCATATATGCCATGGCTTATGCAATTACAATATCGTTTTGAAACGAACATGAAGACCTTCGTTATCTCCTAAATCTAGTGGAGGCAAAAATCATGACTAGACCATATAAATCGTCTGAGTTTTTTATCCCCCAGTTTTTATGTTTCATGAGAACTACTACTCCAAATGTCTTCCCTGGAATTTTGCATGCATGGTAACTATATTCACCTTTACTTGCTTCCCACACGGAAATTGAGTAGTTTTTTGTGTTATAAATATCATATTATATGATTAAAATAGTTTTTATTATACATGAAGTATTTAAGAAAAATCTAATAAGTTTTCCTTGTATCCAAACATTCAAGATATTTATTTGTTGTCTTTCCATTCAATAGGTAATTAATAAGAGATTTGCATCTCATCGAGGCTTTAAGATAGAGTTATATCCTATTAATAAGATTTGCATTCTATCAGTGAATTTGTGATTAATGATCTTTGACCTAGTAATTTGTATATCTACATAATCTCAGGATATCTGCATAATATTTTTTTTACAAAGTATTAGACACCAATTTACCCTTTCTAGATTTTCTCATCAATTATAGATAGAAGGTGAAGAAGATGGCACAATGTGTTTGATTGTTAAGTTCTTAATTATTAAATTATCTAATGATAGATCGACTAGATCTATTTTATATTGAACATTTTGAATAAAATGAGAGTCGATTCATACTCTATTGTATTCCACGTACACATGATTAATAAGAAAAAAAAGAACAAGAAATTTGGACTTTGAGTTGGAATGGCCCAAATTGTCAATGTAATGATTTAAGTTATAGAGTAATAATTTACTTCTCTAAAACATACTATATCTAAATCATTGAGTTATAATTCAACTTCTTTAAAGTAAAGTCTAATATTTTTATTAATTTGACTTAGTTCATTGAGAAAACTTGATCAATTTAAGCTTTTTATTTTCCAATGGGATCTAATATCTAGTTATATATATATATATATATATTAGCATAACAATGACTTATCCCATCCCATATAAAAAGATTGTCTAGGATTTGGTTAGAGTTTCCCTTACCTTAAAGATACATTTATGTCATTGAGAACAACTTCAAAACCTTCTTTCTAAGAATATAATAAAATTTTGAAAATTAGATGCATAAGATGCTTTTAATAGAGTATAAGAGCAATATCGTGTGTTTGTGTGAATGTAAACGGTGTAGATCCAATAAATTTGTGCACATGATGCAATAATAATATTAGCAATAATAATAATAAAGTCATAATTGACTTCTTATGATTATATATAATTTATACACTACTATTATTGTAGAATTTGATCAAATATAGAAATAATAAATTCTTAGTAATATTCATCAAACATGAATGTCAATAAATTCTCATTGATTAAAACATTTGCCTAATAAGTTTGTGACACATTATCTGTTCATTCCTAACATGTCCATCAACTACGTTTATCACAATTAATGCATTATGATGATGATGGTAATAAAATATATATTTTAAATAACAACCAATTTATTTCTGAAAATAATAATAGATGATGAAGTTATTATTTAGCCACTTAGCTAAGCATGTGCTGAGACCCAAAAATAAGTTAAGGGGGGCAAAAATGTTAGGCTTGTGTTTGATTTCTGACAAATATTAAATATAAAAAAAATTAAGGAAAATGATTTTTTCATGTTTAATTGTCTAATAAAAATAATTTAGGTTATGTTTGATTCTCAAAAAATAGTAATGAAAGAAAAAAATGCTAATGAAAATAATTTTGTTATGTTTGATTGCCTATTAAAAAATTCCAAAAAATTAAATATAAATAAAGTTTCTTATAAATTTAAGTATTTTAAAATTATTTAATATTTATATTGATGAGTTTAAATAAAATAAATTTGATGAGGTTAGCAAATAAAAATATTATAGAATTAATTTTATTTTTATGTTCCTTCTATTTTTTTTCCTTTCTACTTTTTTCCTATTTTTCTTTTCTTTGATTTTCCCTCAAATTTATCGGGACTCAAACATAGCCCTAAAGAAAATCAAATACAAATAAAATTACTTACAAACTTACCAATTCTTAAATTATTTAATCGTTATATTAATGAGTTAAAGTAAAAATAATACGTAAGATTTAACTCTATTTTTACTTTTCTTCATTTTTTTTTCCTCCATGTTTTTTTTTCCTTACATTATTTAGAAACCAAACATTACTTAGATTAATTTTAGGAGGAGGGGAAAATCAAAGGACAAATTACTTAAATAGTTTAATATTACTTTGAATTAAGCATCTAATATAAATATATATTTTTTCCAAAATTTGAGGGGCTATTGGCCCTTCAGAAACCTTTACTAGGTTAGCCCCTGACTATTATTGTAGAACTTGATCAAATATATAAATATTAAATTCATAGTAATATTCATCAAACTTGTGGATATCGAGAGTAGAGATTACCATTGATTAAAACATTTGCCTAATAAGTTTGTGACATATAATCTGTACATACCATGATATGGACCTTTACTTGACTATCATAGTATGGACCTTTATGTGTAAGTTTGTGACTATCATAGTATGGACCTTTATGCTCGAGGGTATTTTAGATTATATAAACACATTAGGAGTTTATTATCTATCGCCCGCACTTTGTAATTCTCTCTAAAATTAGTGATGGCTTTCCTCCTCTCTGCCCATAGTTTTCCCACAAAAGAGGTTTCAACGTAAATCATGTTTTTCCCATATTTAAATTATTTCTTTATTGTGCCTTTGATCATAACAAGTGGTACTGAAGGCCATTGAGTTTTTAGATTTTATCAATGGCAACCATGAAATTCAAAATTCCACTTGTTGGATCGCGATCTGGATTTTCGTTGTAGCAAAGTTAAGATTGGGTGTGTTCTCGCGCAAATTAATTTGGATGAAGCGTGCTAGAGCTTGTCAAATGCCATCACATCATTGACAAAAGAGGAGAAAGCGTAAGAGTTGTAAAGAACTATCTCAAATTCAACTTCATTTATCGAACGGATTTTGCAAGGCGTTTTGAAGGGAGAAGACTACAGATGCGTTATGGCGAAGTTGAAGGAGTTATGTATGTGAAAAAATCTTACAAGTAAGTTGTACTTGGAAATGCTTGATTGTAGTCGCATCGTATGGCGAAGTCGTCTTTGAAGATCATCTTATGACCTTTAAAGAAATTATTTGCGAATCCCGAAAACTTTGGAGAGTTAAATATGAAAAGAAGAAGATAAAGGGTTAATGTTATTTGTGTTGGCTTCCTAATTAGGTATGCGATTTTCGGAGATACGATTTTATATAGTGTCGTGATACCCTAACCTAAAATGGAAGTCACATGGGGTTTATGTTTTCTAAGGAAAATCAAACCCAAAAAGGTGTGTAGGGCAGAGGGCATGGAATGGCACTCTTTGTACATGGTAGGTCGCGAAGTGCAGTGAAACAGGAGGAAAATGTCAAAATCCAGGAATTATAATAAAATCTGCAATTACTGCAAGAAAAATGGTCACATCAAGAAGGAGTGTTTCAAGTTGCAGAATAAGGAGAAGAAATTTGAGAACAAACAAGGAGAGAAATCTAGGAAATTCGATGAGACCAGTGTTATGGAATCAGATCATACTAATGGAGAACTTTTGGTTGCATGAATCTGATTTGAAGCTGGTTAAGAATTAGATTTTAGATTACATTTGTATATTTCACATGACTCTAATTGGAATTTGGTTCTCTACATACGAACACATGCATAAAGGTCTTGATTTTGATGGGAAACAGTAAATCACAATAAGATGCGGAGTGTGAGATGGTTATTAGATGTTTTGGTGGATGTAGTTGTGCTCTTCTAGTGATGTCAAACATATTCATGATTAAAAGGAATTTGATATCCCTAAGTACTCTTGATGCAAAAAGTGCAAATACGAGTGAAGGTGGAGTTACGAAGAGATTAGTAAAGGAGCCCTAGTTGTGATGAGGGGTCATCAAAAGACAACCATGTTATATGTTATGCAGGGTTCTACTGTTACAAGAGATGTTGTTGTTGCATCTCGTTCATTATTAGAGGATGATATTACGAAACTCTGGCACATGCATCTTAGGCACATGAGTGAAAACGGTATGGCAAAGTTGAGTAGAAAGGACTTCCTAAATGCAGGCGGAAAAAAAGTAGAGATTCTGATTTGTGAGCATTGTGTTTTTAGGAAACATAAGTGAGTTAAGATTCTCTTCAAAATTCATAAGTCAGAGTAAAACGACTATCTACATTCGGACAACTAGGGACACGCAAAGTCTCTTCTATGGGAGGTACTACTTATATGTTGACAATCATTGATAATTTCTCACGTAAGGTATGGGTATTCTTTTTGAAACATGAAAGTGATGTGGTTTCAACATTCAAGGATTGGAAGACAAAGATTGAGAAGCAAACAAGGAGGCAGGTGAAGTGTTTTTTCACAACGATAATGGAGTTAGAGTTTTTGTTAAATTAGGTTTAACACTCTTGCAGAAAGAGGGAATTATTAGACATCGTACAATTCATCATACTCCACAATAGAATGGTGTAGCGGAGCGTATGAATAGGACTTTGATGGAGAAGGTCATATGCATGCTCTCTAATGCTCAGTTGCCGAAGTCTTTTTAGGCAGAAGTCGCGTCCACTGCATGTTATTTGATCAATTGTTCTTTCCCTCGATTCACTTTATAGAAGACTCCTCGAGAAGGTATGGTCTAGTAGTCTTCCTACTTATTCAAATTTGAAATTTTTTGGATGCCCATGTTGATAATGGGAAGTTAGAACCTAGATCAATGAAGTGTATATTTCTTGGTTATAAATTTGGTGTGAAAGGCTATAAATTGTGGTGTCCGGAAACCAAGAAATTGGAAATTAGCAAAGATGTGATTTTTGATGAGACTTCCATGATTCAGGTCTTAGCTTCTAAAGACTCTAGTGTTGAGACTATGTAGAGAGTTGATAAACAGGTGGAGTTTCAGACTTGTTTGGTTCCCAATTCAGATGAGCAAAGTGCTCCTCTGACAAGTTCCGATTGTGATGTTCTATTGCTAGAGATAGAGAGGAGGACTATTAAGCCACCACATAAATATGGTGAAGCTGATATGGTTGCATATGCCTTAAGTGTAGCAGATAATATTAAGTCCAATGAAGAGCCATCCACTTATGAAGAGGCAGTAAGTTGCAATGATTAAGGTAAGTGAATGATTGCTATGTAAGAAGAGATAGAGTCCCTTTATAAAAATGAGACATGAGACGTGGTGAGGCTACCTAAAGGGAAGAAATCCATTCGATGCAAATGTGTGTTTAAGAAGAAAGAAAGCACACTGGGAGTTGAGAATGCAAGGTACAAGGCAAGACTAGTTGCAAAAGGTTATAGTCAGATTCCAGGTGTTGACTTCACATATGTATTCTCTCAAGTGGTGAAGCATAGCTCAATTCGAGCTTTGCTTGGGATTGTGGCTTTTCATGATTATGAGCTTGAGCAGATGGATGTGAAGATTGCATTTTTAAATGGGGAGCTTGAGGAGGACATCTATATGTGCGACGGAGGGTTTATGGCTTAGGTGAGGAATATGTTTGCTTACTTAAGAGACCACCACATAGTTTGAAACAATCTCTAGACAACGGTATAAAATTGACTCATTCGTGATCTCTCATGATTTTAAGAATGCTTTGATGGTTGTGTCTACTTCAAGCGATGCAATGAGTCATACGTATTTACTCATATATGTTGATGACATGCTAATGTGCCAAGGTAAAGAAAAGACAAGGCGTAAAAAGTATTTGTAATAATAAGTTTGAGATGGAAAGGATCTGGGATGACCTAGAAGATTCTTAGGTTGTTGATTACGAGGGATAAATTAATGAGAAGATTATCCTTGAGTCGAGAAAAATATATTGAAAGGTGCTTACGTGGGTTCAACATGCGAGTCCTGAAGCTTGTTACTACTCCACTTGCAGCTCATTTTAGACTTTCATATGTCCTATGTCCACAGTCAGATAGGGAGGTTGACTACATGTCTAGAGTACCATATTCTAGTGTTGTGGGTTCTTTGATGTATGCCATGGTGTGTTCGCGTCCAGATTTGGCCTATGCAGTCAGTGCGGTTAGTAGGTATGTGGAAAAACCTAGCAAGGAACATTGGAAAGCAATTCAATGGATCATGTGATACTAGCGTGGATCCAGTAGTGTTTGTTTGCATTTTGGTAAAGGCCCAGAGAGGAGTTGTAGGGTATATTGATTCTGATTATCTTTGAAGATCCCTTACGGGATATGTATTTCACCATTGGAGTTGTGCTGTGGATTCAGAAGCTACTCTTGATCCAGTAAGCTTTAATATTAACTACAAGGTTGAGTACATGGTAGTTAGAAGCTTGTAAAAGGCCCTTTGGTTGAAGGGATAGTTTGGGGAGCTAAGTGATGGAGTTAATAGATCGATTACATTGTTTTGCTTGATAGCCAGTACTATATTTTCTCACCAAAGATAAGATGTTTTATGAGGACGAAGCATATCGATGTGAGGTATCATTTTTGTGCATGAGATTATTGCTCGTGGTGGCGTTCTTTTATTGAGTAAAGTTGGAACCCCGAGACAATCATGCGAGACATGATGACTAAGTCACTTCCTATAGCCAAGTTTGTGCATTGTTCAAACTTGGTGGGACTTAGTTGCTAAGTTTTGCCCTATAGGGCTTTGTTGTGGAAGATGAATATGGTTTTGATCTTGTTTTGAGATATAGAGTTCGTTAGCATTTTTAACACGTATTATGAAAATTAAGTGTCAAGGATTGTTGTTTTGTATTGAATTTGGTTTGGGGTTATGTCAGCTTCGAAGGTCGTAGTGCGAGCTTTGTGAAAATAAAAGTTGAAAAAATTCGGGTTACATTGTGGTAGTAGAGAGGCTAGGCCGTTAAGCCCAAGGTCGTAGCCCGTAACTGATCTCGAGGGGTGCGGGGGATTTGCCCTCCGCGAGTATAAACCTTTACGTTCGGATATTTGGGTATATAAAACATTAGGGGTTTATTCCTTATCGCCGCACTTTGTAATTCTCTCTCAAATTGATGGTAAAGTTTTTCTTCTCTTGCGTAGTTTTTCCCTCAAGGGTTTCCATGCAAATCTTGTGTTTTCCTTATTTTTATAATTCTTTGTGTGTCATTGATCATACCAAGAGATTGGTAACCACATTAGTAGGAAAAGATTGATTCAAATTACTTGACTTTTGGGGTTAATGGCGGATTAGTCCAATTTGAATACACGGAAAGGCGTGATGCCATGGCTTATGCGGATACAACAACAAAGATCTTTGGACTTCATGAGAGTGAGTGTGTGTGTGTGTGAGAGAGAGAGAGAGTGTTACGTGCACATGCGTCTGTTTGTGTGTATGTGAAAAAAGTGTGAATAACTATAATTGATTTCTTTTGAGTATAATTATACATTACTATTCTTGTAGAAGTTGATCAAATATAGAAATAATAAACTTATAGTAATATATTCATACAAACTTGAGGGTGTGAATGGGAGTGAGTTCCTATTGGCCAAAACATTTGCCCAATAAGTTTTTAATATATAATTTGTACACACCTATAACACGTCTAGCTCCTATGCTTAGTACAATTGCACGATGATGATAAGGATGATGTTAGATGATGACGATGGTATTATTAAGAGTAATAACAATTTTTTTAAATAACAATAATTTATACTGAAAATAATAATAGATGATGAAATTATTAATTTGCAGCTGCTTGGTTACAGTCAATTTTCAACTATCGAATTATAATTTATTAAAACGTAAAGCAACAAAATGTTATTGAAAACTGTATTATAATCAAGGATCAAAATATCGATAAATATGGATATATCGGTAATTATATTTTACGGAAATATCGGAAATATCGGTAGATATTTTTACAAAAATATAGATTCGATTAAAATTTTTCATATTTTAATTATATAGATGATGAAATGATTAAGGTAGATTAAAATCAAAAAATGGATTAGTAATTATTAAATTAAATATGTTATATTTAATACATTATTCATATATTATTATGTTAAAGAGATATTATTTATTTGTTTTTGTTATTATTATAAATATTATGTAGATATTGAGGAGATTCAAAATATTATATATTATAATTTTAAATTTTTAAATGATATTATTTTCCTTCTTTTCCTTTTCAAATTAATATTTGATTTAAAAATATTATAAGTTGCCAAATAGTAAAAAATAAAAAATAAAATAAAATATTATAATCGAATGATTGAAAGTAGGGATTATGAACAAATAAATAATAGAGAATATAAAAAAGTTTGCACTATATATAATAGAAGTGCGATCAAGGCTTGGTGGTTGGAGAGTGGCACTTCCCGGGTATTTTGGGTGGGTTGAGCCCTCACAGAAGCTTTTTTTTGAGATTTTTTGGAGCCAAAAGAACAAAGGAAAAACTCGAGAAAATGTCGAAATTAGAAAAAGTCAGAAATTATCGGAAAAATCGGAAGAATCCAGGAATTTCGGTGGAATGTTATCAATCCTCACTTAGATACTTGGAATATTTCAAGCGAAATATCGGAAATTTTGTTCCTTGATTATAATTGGTTGGTGATGAAGTTAATTATTGACTACACGCCACAGCTCCACCTTAAGCCAGAGTGCCAGGCGAATACTTAAGCGAGAGTTTTTTTAGGTGATCTTCCAGAATAATGAAACTTTATCAGCCGGACTCCACCTTACACACCAGCACCAGTAGTGTGGTGAGAATGACATAAACCAAACCTTGTCGGACTTGGTAGGGTTTATGATGGGCAAGGCAGGATCTACTCCTAGTCACTTTTAGAGGTATGCACATGAGACTCTTGTTTAAGTGTTAAACAAAAGTCAATCAAGTCAATTAAGGTTACTCCATATAGGATATGGACTATGAAACCTTATCTTTCTCAGCCCGAAAATATGGGGTTATCGACTCATAAGAGTGAACTTTGTTAGGCAATTTGGAGCTAAATCTAACAGGTGTATGTTTGTATGATATCTTAAAGAAATTTTGGATATCAATTCTATAACACGATGGAACAAAAGTTGTTTGTTTCAAAGTATACAATATTCTTAGAGAAAGAGTTTCTTCTAAGAGAAGACAGTGGGAGCAAGGGTAAACTTGGTGAAGTTCAAAGTGTTCGAACAAACACATATCCAACTAGCAATCCAAGGAATAAAGAGATTAAGGACACAACTAGCAAGGTGAAGTGGTTGAGAAACATCTCAAAGTTTATAAGAATTGTGCTAAGCTAGACATCGGAAACCACTAAGGCGAAAACCATCAATCAATAATTATAAAAAACAAAGATTTTATTTCACATTTTGTAATATATATATATATATATATATATATATATATATATATATATATTATTCCTATCCTAAAATTTTTTGAAGCCCTAAGAGAATGGCCTAGTCCACTAGTTATATGCTCAAAATCTAAAGATTCCATATTGTTTTACTTAAATAGGCCTCCTAGTTGTGGCAAAATAACCTCCATGTTTGCCTGACATTTGTATACATGCAATAGGCCTAGATCATGCTCCAAATCATTTGATCTTGTAGTTTCTAAAGTTCATATGCAACCCGATTATAAAACTCACATGCTTTGACATTGTAAATGTGACACCCAAAAACCAGGGTCCTGTGACCACCCAGTCGACCTGCGAGCTTTGTGTGTCTCATACCGTGAGACCCATTACTTAGTAAAGTGACCCGATAGGGCCCATCATCCATACTCATCCATGCACGGTTACAAGACCATACATTTCTATAGGTCGAGGATTATTACATCACTCTTAATACAAAACATATATTAAAACTAGTTCGTTCTAATATATACATAGAAACAGAATCAAGGCCACGATGCGGCCCGGCGCAATCCGGTCTCTAAGGAGCGCGGAGTCATGCAATACCTGTCTGTGTACGAAAGGGGGTCCCACGGCCAAGGGTGAGCTAACGCCAGTGAGATAAATCCTACAAGGGCTATTTCCCACCTAGTGCACATGCAAATGATCATTTCACAGTCAAACTAACAACCAATGTGCATACACATGTTGTCTATCATGGAAAAAATCTACATGCATGTATGAGACGACACACTCTACATGCCCAAATGCAAGGTCAACCTCGAACCCACCACAATCTGGTACCCGATGAAATCAATAATGAGTCAGTTCCGACTCCCATCTCACAACCGTAGTCTATGTGATATTTATTTAATCGTTTCGTGTCTTTTTGGGCAACTGAACTTTTTGGGGTCTCACTGCGGGTCTCTTACACCCTCCGACATTTTTCGGGCTTTCAGCTGGTGGATCTGTTGTCTAACTAAGGTTTCGGGCTTTTCACACGGGGGTATCTATCCTACTTTCACGCTAGACACATTTCATTTTCCATTTCGTTTAACCTTTGTGGAACTGGTGGACTTGTCCCATTCCCGAAGCCCACACGATTCAACCGTGATCTCTTAGAATCGGTACCATGAACACACTTTCATGTAATGTGGGTACACATACCAATCTGATACAATTTGTGCCTTGCACTCAAACCCATGACCAATGTATAGAAGACGCCTCTACATGGACATTCTACACCATACACTATGTGTGTGCTATGGTTTCCTCATGTCTAATGCACCACTGACATTTCATATATTTAACATATATCTGATCATGTTAATATTCCACATATTCAAATCAATACATCACATAAGCATGCACTACATCTTTTCTATCATTGATTTATTCATGTCAACACATCATTCAAGCATGTATTAAAATAATTCCAACCATTACTTAGGCAAGTAATATAATTCATATTCTTGAAATGAGACATAGTATATCGATCCGTCTGATGATGCATATAATTATTTCGATCTTTGTACATAATTTCACATATTCGACAAGTCATTGAATCCATGGCAATACATGTTAGCCATTCCCGGCCATAAATCCGGCCATGCTTGGCCTAAGAAATAATCTGGACTTAGTCCAGAAAGTCCAGTTTTTGTAAATACTTCACAAAATATCAACACACAATTCCACCTTTCGGACCGTATGCAATCCCGAGCCGGTTCGAAACGAGGAAGTTAAGTGAAACGGACTATTCCTCAACTATCCGTGATCCAGCCCAATGTTTAGCCTACATTTTGGTTGAGAACTTTATTTTATTAAATTCTATACTCAATGAGCTTTCCGTAGAATCCAAGAACGCGCGAATCGAAGTTCGGACGAGAGGATTATGGCGAATCGAGGATTGGCGTGGCCGATTCACAGGGTGTGCGGAAATTTAGGCACACCCCCGTTTGTCATTCTGCTCGGGATTTTGCCATCCAAGAACACAGTGTTCGGTCTCGGACAGTCCCAAAACCCTGTAAAACTGGTCTTTGACCATCACACAATCACAAACAAACCACATCACATCCAAATTCGCGGAGCAAGCGAAACGTAGGCCATTACATGGCCTAGGCGATAAAATAGCAGTAGGAGGAAGCCTACCTCTTGTAAGCGCGATTCTGAGTTTCTTTATGCGTCCCGAGTCGCTCAACTGCATAACCTCCTTCCTTTTCCTCTTTCTTTTTCCTCTCTTCCTCCCCTTTCTTCTTCTCTTTTCTTCTTTCCTTTTCCTCCCTTCTCCTCCCTTTCTCCTTTCTTTTCCTCCCTTTCTCTTCTCCTTTCCTCCCTTCCTCCTCCTTCTCCTTGCTGCTCCCACGGATTGAAGCTTGTTCTTTGTATGAAATGGTACTTATGCCCATATTCCTGCTTCATTGAGCCATGCATGTTGACACATGGCATCCCTTTATGTGTCACACACATGGCTTGCCATGTGTCACACATGTATGTCTTTACCATGCATTGTGACACATGGCTTGCCATGTGTCACTCACATGGCTTGCCATTTGTCACCACATGGTTCGCCATGTGTCATCCACATGGCTCGCCATGTGTCGCCCGACACGTGTTTCCTGGCTCAATGGGTGTATCTCAAAATTCAACGAAATTGGTGGGTAGCTAATTTTCACTAGACGATTCAGCCGGTGTCAGATTTTAGTCATCAGAGATCTAGAAAAATCTCAGCTTTTCTTCCAGGACTATTTCGATAAGTGCAGTTTGCCCCTTTGTCTGAAAAATTTAAAATTAAAATTTTCAGGTTTTACTCTCCCCATAAAAGAATTTAGATCGAAATTACTTTTGCTCTACCGCAAATCAAACACATGCATATCGATAGTCATTTAAAACATTAATGACTAGAGCGCACCTTCCGTCGAACAAGAAGGATAGTTAGCGCGCCACGGTGTCCTCGGCGCTTCCATGTAGCCTCCTCGACTCCTCGATCTTTGCCCGCAACCTTATTTACAAACCTTACGGTCTTCTGCATAAAACTGCTCTCGGTATCCATGATACGCGGTCCCTCCTCGAAGGTCCCATCGCATTAACAACAAGTTCTCCCCAATCCACTATATGAGTTGGATGCGGGTGTACTTAGAGCATAGGACGTGAAACACCTCATGAGCTCGTGAGCTTGGACGACACTAGCCGATCACATGGCAGCGCCCACCTCAGTGCCTCGAAGGGTCCGATGTACCTCGACGACGGCTTCCCTCGTTTCAAGATCGATCACTCCTCTCTTAGGCATCACCTTGAGAAGACATGATCTGCCTTAAACTCTAGAGGTTGTCGTCGTACATCGGCGTATTAACTGCTTACGTCGGCTGCGGGCGTCAAGGAGGCGGCCGGGATCATACCCGCCTTGTCAGGGGTGTTTCTAATCAAATCACGGACCCCGATGATGGAGCTCTCTCCCACCCTACGTCAACATATCGGTGGTCGACATGGCCTCCCAGTAGAGAGCCTCATAGGCGCCATGAGATACTCGCGATAGCGTGTGTAGGCGGGCTCTACGAGACGAGTGCTGTCGGCCTATCCTTGAGATCTGGAGGCCAACGTGCTCGCGGCATGTCCTCTAAAATATGAATAGTCGCTCGATTTGACCATCGATCACGAGGATGAAAAGCGTGCCTCATGACCCATTTGTGTCCCCGTGGCCTTAGAACTCTTCAGATGAGTCGTGCAGGGATCTCGTCGAAGCCCATGGGGCCCGGAACTCCGATGCAAATTGTGCTATCTCCTGTATATACAACTGCGGAATTCCTGCAGTGCTTGAAGGTCATCATACGGCCCCGGAAAATGTCTTGAACGGTGAGTCGATCCACTTTATAACCCACACCGCATCATGTAGTGATGTCGAGTGGCCGTGAGTCCTGAAGTCCATCGTGATGTGCTCCGCTTAAACTCAGCTATCTCCAGTATTTGGAGTAGCCTGTTGTATTCTCGGTGCTCGACCTTGACCTGGCGGCGCGTGAGACAGGTCGAGCTGAAAATCCGGCGTGCCTCTTCGTAAAAGCTCGTTATCGCGGCGAAGGTCATGATACATCTTCGTGCCACACGGATGCCACGGCGAATTGGGGAGCAATGGAACTCCACGAGGATCTCCTCCTCCGTCCATCGATTGGGGGGACCATGACCCGAATCCCCTTTATGCAGACTACCATCTGTGGATGGCCCGATAGCAAATCATTTGTGCACAGTGGCCTCGGTCCTCGATGGATACTTGTTCTACATCTATGGCCCGGGATTTATCACTCTGCTCAGTAGAGGCGGCTTAGCCATCATACTTCCCAAGGTACCTGACGCGCTCCATCGTGCTGATGCAGATTATTGCCTCTCGAGCATCCACCACTCAGGGAAGCTATACTAGCGGTACTCCACGTGACTTTTTGCTAAGCGCATCAGCCCTTACATTTGCCTGAGATGGTAATGCAAAGTGAAGTAAATAATCTTCAAAAACTCCATCCACCTATTGCTTCATGTTGAGGTCACCATTGCGTGGTGTATTTCAAGCATAATTAAGAAAACACCTCATTGCTCACCATATAAGTAGTGGCGCCAAATCTTCAAGGAAAAGACTACGGCTGCCAACTCCATGTCATGCGTGGGGTAATTCTACTCGTGATTCTTCAACTTCTTAGAACCATAAGCCACCACTTTCCGGGAGCGCATCGGAACATCCCGAGTTCGTCGCCCGAGCATCACGATTGCACGTATTTTCATCACTTTTAAGGACTATTAGAATAGGAGCTGAAGTAAGCCTCCTCTTCAATTCCTGGAACGCTCGCTCACATGAGTCATCCCACATAAACTTGACCTCCTTTCGGGTCAATCTCGTCATAGGCGCTGCTAGCCGGGAGAAATCCTCTATAAACCTCCTGTAATACCTCCTTGATCCCGAAACTACGTATCTCGGGGCGGCTTAGTCTCTCCTAGCTCATCACGACCTCAGGCTTCCCGGGGTGCGACGCTGAGTTGATACCACATGTCCCAGAAACCCACCTTAGTGGCCAAAACTCACACTTCTTGAACTTGGCATACAATTGATAATCCCTCGAAAGGCTGTGAAATACGATTCTCGAGTGATCCTGCATGCTCACCCTGGTAGGAGTAGATGGGGATGTCTTCGACAAAGACCACCCCAAATTGATCTAAATAGGGTTGGAACACCTATTCATGAGGATCCATGAATGTTGTCATTATTACGTCAAATCCAAAGGAGCATCACCAGTAAACTTAAAGTGCCCACATCACGGCGTCTGAGCATTTATCTTAAGGTCTGCCTCACAACTCTCAATGATGGTAACTAGTGCGAAGTACACATCTTGGAGTAGACTGCATCCCTCTCGACTGATCAAATAAGTCATCAATCCTCGATAATGGATCTTAGATTCTTGAAGTTGTAACCTGTTATTTGTCTGTGTCGATGCATAGTCGAAAAGTCTTACCACTTCTTATGAAATAGAGCAGGAGCACCACATGGTGAAGTGCGATCACAATAAACCCTTGCCCGGTAACTCCTGTATACGGACCTTGAATCACGCAACTCAGCAGGTGCCATCCTATGTGGAGTCATAGAAATGGGCGTACGGGATCTAACTCAATGAAAGTCATCCCTCGGTGGAGTAATCGAGTAGCTCATTCGGAAAAACATCCTCGTACTCGCAAACCCTCGAGGTAGACTCATATCTGTCTCACCTCGTCACTCCAGTGAAATTTAGCTAACCAACTCGTCAGCGCAGCCATCGTGAATCTTGCAGTGTGGGGTAAACATGATGCCTATTCACGAAACACAACCTGATGTAGTCGATGTGTGGCGGTGGCTCTCATGCGATCACAATCTATGACAACCGGAGTAATGCGAGTCAACCGATCCATCCAGAGGATGACTCTCTTCTGACATGTCCATGACAGAAGGTCCACGAGTGAGTAGAATCTCGGAGATCTCTAACTCACGTCCCACGGGCATATCAGGTCGATTCTGGCAGTCCACAGGGAGATTCACGTGTAGTGGCTCATCTAAGGTTTTACGACCTCTAAGCCCCCTTCCTCTGCTTGCCATCCATAGGTCAAACTGACAAGTTTAGAATCTGTTTTAGGTGTCCCTCTTAGTGGCGCACATGCCCGACCAATAATGAACTCAATATCTCGAACCATCAGTTGGTTTCTGAACTCTAAGATTATGTTTTCTCGTGGTGTTGCATTTATATATCGATCTACAGCGTATATAATTCCGCAATTTGTAACACCGATCACGCACTTACAATCCGGCATACATAAGAAAACACACAATGCATCTGTTTGTGATCTAATCTGTCCCAGTGGACTCTGAAACCTCCTACTTTAGACCTTGATACCAAACTATGATCACGGATATCAATTTCAGAACCTTTAGGTAATTCTAACCCAAACTCGGAGCACTAAGCTATACCTGTTTGTGTGCTCTTATGCCTTAATAACCATGGCTGGCTTCCTAAGTCCTCAAGCCCTAGGTACTGGTATTTTGTGCTCTGATCTGTTGTGACACCCAAAGGCAGGGGTCTGATGACCCTTGGGTTAACTGCGGAAACATTGTGTCTCATACCATGGACCCATACTTGGAAGTAAGTGACCCCGATAGGGCCCATCATCCATACTCATCCATACGGTTACAAGACCATACATTTCTATAGAGTCGAGAGTTATTACATCACTCTTAATACAAACATATATTAAAACTAGTTCATTCTAATATATACATAAAGCAAGAATCAAGGCACGATCGCGCTTCATAATCCGGTCTGAGGCTTAGATGCATGCATACTGTCACATGCACGAAAGGGGTCCCGGCCCGGGGTGAGCTAACGCCAGTAAGATAAATCTACGAGGGCTATTTCCGCCTAAGGTGCACATGCAAATGATCATTTCAGTCAAACCCGGCTTAACTTGTCGGAATTGCATACATGTTGTCACATCATGGAAAAATCTACATGCATGTATGAGGCATTTTCACATGCCCCAATGCAGGGTCGACCTCAGGCCCACACCACCCAATCTGAAGTGCCCGATGGGAAATCAATAATGATCGATCCAGACTCCATCTCTAACCGTAGTCTATGTGATATTTATTTAATCGTTTCATGTCTTTTTGGGCAACAGAACTTTTCGAGGTCTCACCGCGGGTCTCTTACACCCTCCGACATTTTTCGGGCTTTCATCGGTGGATACGCTGTCTAACTAGGTTTTCAGGCTTTTCACCTGAGGGGGTATCTATCCCCTACTTGCTACGCCCGACACATTTCATTTTCCATTTTTCGTTTTAACAACATGGAACTCAATTGGACTTTGTCATTCCCGAAACCCATGAGATTGACGCTGACAGCGATCTTCATCGATCACCATGAACACACTTTCATGTAATGTGGTGTTACCACATACCAATCTGGTAATTTGTGCCCACTTTGCCTCAAACCCATGACGATGTATGAAGACCTCTACATGGACATTCTACACCACTTTACTATGTGGCGTGCTATGAACACTCATGTCTAATGCACCACGACATTTCATATATTTAACATACATGTAGTCATTAATATTCCACATATTCAAATCAATACATCACATAAGCATGCACTACATCTTTTCTATCATTCGGTTTATTCATGTCGACACATCATTCAAGCATATATTAAAATAATTCCAACCATTACTTAACGAGTAATGCCATAATTCATATTCTTGGCGTGACATAGTATGGTAGTCATACAACCCAATGCATATAATTATTTCGATCTTTATCACACATAATTTCATATTGACCGTCATTGAATCCATAGCAATAACACATGTTAATTTCGACCATAAATCGGCCATGCTTAGCTTTCAGAAATATCCCCGGACTTAGTCCACAAAGTCGGATTTTTGTAAATACTTCACAAAACATCCACTTTTTAATTTCTGCTCCGGACCATATGCAATCCCCGAGCCGGTTCAGAAAGCGAGAAGTTAAAACAAAAGCGGACTATTCCTCAACTATCGTGATCATTGATGTTTAGCCAACATTTTGGTTGAAATTTATTTTATTAAATTCTATACTCAATAGAGCTTTAGTAGGGGAGTCAAGGCTTGCGAATATTGAAGTTCGGGCGAAAGTTATGGCGATCCCAGGTGGCGTGGCCGATTCACAGGTGTGCTGAAATTTGGGCACACCCCGGGTTTATCGATACGCTCGGGATTTTGCCATCCCAGAACACAATGTTCGGTCTCGGGCCAGTCCAAAACCTGTAAAGCGGTCTTTGACCATCCACACAATCACAAACAAACCACATCACATCCAAGTGTGAAAACTAGACGAAACGTAGGCCATTCACATGGCCCCCAAATCAAAACGAGTAGGAAACCTACCTCTTGCAGCCTTGATTCAGGGTTCTTTTCGATCGAGTGCAACTCACTACAACACTCCTTCCTTTTCCTCTTTCTTTTCCTCTCTTCCTCCCTTTCTTCTTCTCTTTCTTCTTTCCTTTTTCCTCCGCTTCTCCTCAGCTCTCCTTTCTTTTCCTGGCTTTCTCTTCTCCTTTCCTCATTCCTCCTCCGCCTCGCTAGCTGCTCCCATGGTGGAGCTTGCCTCTTTGTATAAATGAAGCTGCCGCCTGCCCATATTTATAGCCTTCATTGTGAGCCATGCATGACACATGGCATCTTAGCGTGTCCACGCACATGGCTGCCATGTGTCACCCACTCATGCTATAGCCATTGTGACACATGGCTTTCCATGTGTCACTCACATGGCTTGCCATGTGTCACTCACATGGCTTGCCATATGTCACTCACATGGTTCGCCATGTGTCATCCTATGTGGCTCCATGTGTCGCGATATAACGTTTACTCGAGAAATACGTGAAATTAGGCTATCTAAATTCAAACGAAATTCATTGGGTAAGCTAATTTTCTTGAAACGGTCAACGGTGCAATCAGTTTGTCATTCGAGATCTAGAAAAATCTCAACTTTTCTCCAGACTATTTCGATAAAGTGCAGTTTTGTCCCTTTTATTAAAGAAGGAATTTAAAAATTAAAATTTTCAAGGGTTTCTGATAAAGCCATAGACAAAAAACATGAAATAACGATGGCACCATCCTCCTAAAACTCAAACAAGCCCAACCGGATGAATATATACTAACAATATAAGTAAAAAATGGCACATCGGTAATCGTCGAAAATGCAAGCGTCTGCCCGAATAGGGCCACATTCATTAAATCCCCAATAAAATTTCATTGTCTTAAGATAGCATATAAAGAGAAAAAATACTAATGTTTCTTACCAATATCAACAAAAATTATCATGTCTTGAAGTGACATGAGTAAATTCAAATATATTTTCTTCTTTATATTGATTAATGGAGAAAAGAGGTGAATTAAAGGAATTTTAAGCAGTCTTAAGATTCCAAGCGAATAAGCTTGACGGCCCCATGATGGAATATCAGATCCCATAGCCATAGATTCCAAATCGGCATCACGATTCGCCCTCTTTATTTTTTAAGATGCTTCTCCTTCTCCGTCAATTGTTTTTGTTAGATGAAAACCACAACATACGATATTGCTTCAAAGGAAAGATTGGAAACCAAAATTCTCTAATAGCGTTGATCTTCATCTTCCGTTCAATCCCCAATCAAATTTGGCGCCTAGCATCTTGGATCGTGTTAGCAAAATCACACAAATACATAATCTGTGAAAAAAAAATTGAAAGGACCTGAGATTTTACGCCTTTGGATATCCTTGGTATTACGAGGCGAAATTTTGAAGTCTTTGAAGAATGTTTAAGATTTTGAAACCCTACATGTGGCTGATATAACAGGAAACATACGTATGGAAAGAATACTTATATATATATATATATATATATATATATATATATATATATATATATATATATATATATATATATATATATATAATATATATATATATGGAAAAAAAAAGCGATTGGAGGAGAAAAGAGGAGGGTATCACATCGAATTTGAGATGTTGTGACATCTCACATTTGACATCGATGGATCCTTTATTTAATTTATTTCCTTTCAAATCTCAGCCATTCAGTCCTAATCTCCTCACCTTCTTCTTCCTCATTCTATAGAGGGGTCCTTATTTTATAGAGGGGTTTCTCTGTCGTGACATCATCGCTGAGACCACTACTTGTGAAGAGATCTGATCGTGTATTTTGTTTCCATTAAAATCTCCATCTATCAGCCCTAATCACCTTACCCTTCTTCTCCTCCTTTCCTAAAGTATTTTCTCTATCGCGAAGTCATAACTGCCAACATCATCTCAGCCATTCAGACCTAATCTCCTTACCTTCTTCTTCCTTATTCTATAAAGGGGTTTCTACTGAAGTGACTTATCGTATTTGAGATAAGTACTTGTGAAGAATCCGATCTTGTATTTTTGTTTCCTTTCAAATCTCCATCTATCAGCCCTAATCACCTTACCCTTCTTCTCCTCCTTTCCACAAAAGTATTTTCTATCCTTGAAGTCATAGCGCCAACATCATCTCGACCATTCGATCCCCAATCTCATACCTTCTTCTTCCTTATTCTATAGAGGGTTTCTCTGTAGTGACATCATCGTTTGGACCACTACTTGTGAAGATCTGATCATGTATTTTGTTTCCTTTTCAAATCTCCATCTATCGGCCCTAATCACCTTACCCTTCTCCTCCTTTCTTAAAGTATTTTCTCGAAGTCGCGAAGTCATAAGCGCTGACATCATCTCGACCATTGATCCTAATCTCCTTACCTTCTTCTTCCTTGTTCTATAGAGGGTTTCTGCTTGAAGTGACATCATCATTTGAGACCACTACTTGTGAAGAGATCGTCGTGTATTTTGTTTCTTTCAAATCTCCATCCTAATAGCCCTAATCACCTTACCCTTCTTCTCCCTCCTTTCCTAAAGTATTTTCTGTCCTTGAAGTCATAGCCCCTTGACATCATCACCGACCCGTTTCATTTCCTAATCTCCTTACCTTCTTGTATTCTATAGAGGGGTTTCTCTGGTGACATCATTCTTTGAGACCCTTGCTGTGAAGAGATCTGATCGTGTATTTGTTTCCTTTCAAATCTCTATCTATAGGCCACAATCACCTTACCCTTCTTGTCACGCCCGGGTTCCGGTCAGGCCAGTTAGCGAGAATGTCAGAGGCAGGTTCGAGTCTTGAGCTCATATCTTTGGGACTCTTTACCCTTTTTTTTTTAAAAAAAAAACCTGTAATACCTATAATTTATCTGAACAATTTCTATAATAACAAAAATCGTTCTGTCTGCTTAGAAAAACCTGCCGGAATTGGTGTCCGTAATCTATACACATATACTAAGTCCCATTTATTTACAAATACATATATATTTAATACAATTATCGAGAGATCGCGGAGCAGTCTTTGAGTGAGCACCTATCTACGAGATGGCCCATCTTATTGGTGTGGAATGTCTGTCTCTTTATCTCCTCTTCCGATACCTACAGGATTGAACACGTGCTAAGCTTTGCGGCAGTGGGAACATATAGACGATGCGACTAATAACGATAATCGTCGTCACAATCTTTTTACATTTACTTTCCTTATGCATATAACGAAGCCTATTCTTATGTGACTTCTAACTCATATCATATTATACATGTAGACTTTATTCTTTTCAGATTCAATATCATTATCTTATTCGTATTACTTCCATGTGTCATGTCTTTTACAATTTTCAATTCATATCTTCTACATGTATGGCGTAATCGGATCATATTGAAAACAAGCTTATACATCTGATAGCGAATCAGGCGGATCTGCATACACATCAAATTCATACGAGGAGTCAAATCAAACTAATACCAATACATATAGACTCTTATCACTATCACGGTAAAACCATTAATCAACTCCCTTTAACGATTACGTTTCATGATGCGGGATGCGGGTTTAAAACATTTTGTTTCGTTATATTAAATTTTCATTTTCAAAAGTGTCGCGACCAGAATCTGAAACTTGACAGGTTGGAGGATCAAAAGTGGGCAAGTTTTACTCAGGCATTTTCAATCAAAACATTTTGTTTCGTTTATTAAGTTTTATTTTTCAAAGTGTAAGCGACCAGAATCGAATGAGTGGGTTGACGGATCCCATGGGCCAGGTTTACTCAGAGCATTTTCAATTATCTTCCCGAAACATTTTGTTGTTTATTCCATTTGACTTTTAATTACGAAAACACTTCTTTTTGGACAATCCCATAATCATTTACTAAATAATACCTTTTTACTATGTATGTGTAATGTGAAAGATGCTTAAACAAATACAATTTTCAATACCGTTGTTTCGATTTTCGGTTTGTGATTTCAAATATGGCTATAGAATTCGACATCCACAGATTCGAGTTGGTGAATAACATTTACGTATGTCATTCCCGAGTGAGTGGTTTCACACTCAATATTACCACACTACAAGAAATTTGGTTTTTTGCGTCCAAAGTTTTTATGATCAGTTAATACTAGTCATTGATTCCAATTTTCAACGATGAACTTTGACAATTGATCACTAATTTTAATAGATAGACAATTTAAATATTTTATTTATTTACGATCAACAATTTTATTTATAGCAACCATTGCTTGGTCGTAGATATTATAACAGACCGATTATTGATTGGGTTGTAAAATGTACATTATATTTTATGATAAATCTTATGTGGTCACAAAAAATGCTATATATAAAAATTATTATAGCTCATCTTGGAAGTTTGATATTTTGTGGACTAGTTATTTTAATCTCAAAACATCTTATAATCTGTGACCACTTATTGAAGTTGGTGATGACGAGTATATTATTATATATGATGAGCTTTTTATGTTAGTCTCGAAAAATTATAATTTATGAGAAATATTGTAATGCGTATTTAAAAGTATGATATTTTGTGAGGACGATAAAAGTGGTCTAAAATGTCTTATGATCTGAGTCACTCATTGATTGGTCGTGGCCTTGAGTAAAATAATTGTGGTGAAACTTATGTTAGTCTCAAAAAAAAAACCTGAGAAATATTATAAGATGTCTCTGAAGTATGATATTTTGTGAGGAATATGGTAAAAGTGGTCTGAAATGTCCTATGATCTATGATCATATTGATTGGCTAGTAGGCCAGTATAATAATTGTGACAAAACTTATGTTAGTATAAAAAAAAATATAATCTATGAGAAATATTATAACGCGTCTCTAAAAGTATGACATTTTTTGAGGAACGGTAAAAGTGGTCATAACATGCCCTCGATCTATGACCGCTCATTGATTAGTCATTGAAAAGAGTATATTAATTGTGATGAAACTTATGTTAGTCTAAAAAATATATATAATAAATAGAAATATTATAACATGTCTCTAAAAGTATGATGTTTGAGGAAAAATAAAATTGTTCACCTAGATACCACATGATCTATGATCACTCATTGACTAGTCATAGAAATGTGTATTATTACAATACACCTTGTGTTGATTCACAAACTTCATTAGCAAGACCACGAATTTAATGTTTCCATGAATAGTAGAATTTCATTTCGATAAGTAGGTATTTGTTGAAGCATTTAAAATAAATAGTAATTTTCGAAAAATGAGCCTGAAAAAGAATCGAAATGTTCAAAATAATGTATTGAGGCTAAAGGAATTGGAAGCTTCAGTTAAAAAGCAGAGAGGTATTTTGGGGTGAGAATGTAAAACCACGGAAAAATGTATTTTAAAAGAATTAAAACGGTAATTTGCTGCGAAAAAAAGTTGTAATTTCTAGATCTCGGGATGATGAAGCGGACTTTGTAGTTGAATTTTTTCTCGCGAAAATCTAGCTGGGTCGATTTAGTTGAATTTCGAGATAGTCGGAATTTCATATTTTTCGAGATACAGGGTGTCGGGTGCCACATGACATAGCTATGTGGCTTCCACATGGCTCCGTATGAGGAAGACGCATGGCAAGTGGAGAGAGAGAGAGAGGATAAGAGTGAGATGAAGATATTTTGCCAAAATGTCTTATAAAAAAAAAGAAAAAAAGAAAAGAATATTGGAAAGTGAAAGGAAGTTTTTCTCACTTGCTTAAAGTCAAACCCATTTTTGGTCCCAATTCGTTGGAGGAGTGGAGAGAAAACAAAAAGAAAATGGAAAAAGGAAAGAGAAAAGGAAAAGTGAAAATAAAGGGAAAAGTCAAAAAAAGAAAAAAAGAAAAAAATGAAAGAGAAGGCAGTGGCGTAGAGAAAGTGGGGAAATGAAACTCTGTTCCATTTCATGAGTTTTTGTTGAGCCGAAACTGACGTGAGATTAAAGTTGTTCTCATGACGAGGACTCAGCGTAGGTACCCGAATGCAAATTTTCCAAAGCCCCGAGTTGGTTTTTGAAACGAAAGTGGGTGTCGGAAATCACGCGCATTTTTGGGTAAGGGTTTTTCTCCTCTTTGGTTAATTTTGTCTGAGGCGTGTGTGTGTGTTGAAGTGTGTTTCATTTTCCTTCGACCCCCATGAAACGGTGTGTAAGACCGAAAGTCGATTTAAAATAAAAGCCCAAAATCGTAATTTCGATTAAAGTGTAATTTCGGTTTAAAAAATCAAATTAATTCTCTGATCTTGGATGACAAAGCAGTTTCATAGATTTAGGAATCATCTCGCGAAATCTAGTTATACGTGAAATTTCGTAATTTTAGAGGCGGTCGGAGTTGACACGTTTTTCGGCATCGCGTTTGATCTTGAGTAAAGCGGTTTAAGTGTGACGAAAGCCACATATAACATATGCTCATGTACCATAAGTGGTATGGTAAATGGTAATGAATGGTGAGATAGTCACAGAATATCAATCGGGAAATGAAAGGGGACATATTAGGCATTTTTAAAAGTTTGATTTTAAGTCACGAAGATGACAAAATAATAAGCATTAGCCATCTACTTCATTAGACGAGGCAACGTGAAAGGCCCAGGGATTTTCTTGCGGTCGAAATGGAGAAATTTTAGTGAGAGAGGTCTTCCTTATATACAAGATCGACGTCAGGCCGGATTGGATTTTTACGGGCGAAGGAAATTGTTCTCGTGGGGCGTAGCGTGGACTGCAGTTTTAGGAGTTTTGACAAATTAGTGAGGTAGGGGTTTCTTCCTACTTGTGTTTTATTCCCATTTTAAGTGTTTTTCGATGTTTAGGTTGGTTTGGTAGTGAGGGCCGTTTGATGCAATCCCCAGGAAACCTTGGGGCCGGGTGTTGAATTTATTGAAACCATTAATTGAAAGCGTGGTTATTCACGGGCTGTTGGGTGTTTTAAATTCATAAAAAATTGCTTTAAATCATGTATTGATATGTGGCTAGGGAATGGGTAGTATGATCGATCGAAAACAGCAGGACAAGTGTGGAATTGTTTAGACTTTTTTTGGACGGTAGTGAACCTCAGTAAGTGTCGTGGTACATTGTGTAGGAATTTAATGCATTAAATTCTATTTGGTGAGTGGGAGGCAGGAAATGGGAATGGAAATCGGTTCCACCAAGAGGCAGAATGTAGGAAGATGTGGGCTGCTTTCATTGGACCCCACTTGCTCACGTTTTGGGATGTAAAAGCAGGTCCCGATTTATTATGAAATGGATTGTAAATGTCCATTTGTTTTGTATGAAATTGTTGATGTGAATGGCTTGGTATGTGTGGAAATAGATAGGTTAAGACATTATTGTAATGTGTTAGTACAATGTATGATGCGGAATTAAATTGTGTTGTAAGCCATTGGAAATTGAGATTATGATTTGCTCAATTCCCAGGCTAAATTGGGTGATGATTGATGTGTTGAATTACATCGTGTAATTGTAGTTGATTGAAAATGTATATTGATATTGTGTAAATGATTTGAAAATGACATAATGCATTTTCATATGCCTTTAGGTAACTAGAATTAGGTGTGAGTGCATGGCAGTATTTTCTTAAACGGATATGGTTGCGAAAGGAATTTCACGGGATAATATTCGGAGAATTGGGTTGGGAGATGGGCGTGGATCATTTCGGATGAGGACCATAGTATTTGAGCTTCGCCCAGCAGATTCGCGCCTCGGAGAACAATCTGTTTCTTGAATGTTGGTAGTATATTTTCGAAACAAAATAGGTTTTGTTTTGAAAATGATTATTTTCTCATACATGGCTTAGGCAAGTGTGAGTGAGTCGGTGAGGACTCGTGACATGGGGCGATCATGTAGACATTCAAGTAGGATCATGTATTTACTTGAGTATGTGTTTACTTTGGAGCATTGCCTTGCATAGGTGGTGAGTGGCCATGGGGCGATTCTCCTGCGAGCTTTAACTCACCGATCGATAGGACCCCCTTATTTCAGATGCGGGCGCTCAGAAGACAATTCATTTTGAAGAAGCCGGTTCATGATTTTGATGGTTTTGGACATAACATGTATTAGACTTATAGATGTTAATATATGTTTGTATAAAAAGTGTAATCAACTATTGAATTATTGGAATGGTGGAGAATAGTTGTGATATTTTTATGAGTATTAGTTTATGAGCCGAGGGCATTTTACTCATGTATACGGATTTTGATGTTGTTAGGACGGGTGTTGTATTTGGGTGAGCTCCGTTACAAAGGGACTGCAGATTTTACGAGTGGTGTCGAGTAACTTGAGCCTCCACTTGTATTCATGGGTTGTGGTGGTCTGATGGACCCGGGTTTGGGCGTCCTGACTTGGTGTAGGCTTAGGTGCTTGATTACCTTGGGAGCTCGGTGGGTGTAGTTATAAGTGTAGTTACGTCTGACTACTGGCTTGGTATCGGAGCTTGGGTTTATAAATACCTAGAGCTTAGTGTGGATAAATGGGTATCACAGGTTACCCTAGGGCTTGAGGTTGGGTTTAGGCTATAGTCTTTGAAGTGTAAGAACATCGCCACTAGGTGTGGTTCGATGTTAAGTTTAGGTATGAGATTACCTAGGAAATCACAGAACAAAACTAGGACACTACATGCATGTGTTGATGTGTTTTGTGTGATTTGATGAATTATTGTATGATGGTGTGTTTGCCATGTTGTATGTGAGTTGTGAAATGTTGTGTGCTTAGTACTTAGCACATGGATGTGTTAGAAAAATGGTGAAGTTTAATAGTGAGCAAAAACTGGAACAAAATGAAGAAATAAAATAAATTGGAATAAATTTATTTGGTTTAGAGGTAAAGAAATTTAATTTTTAAGGTTTCTGGTGTAAGCTGAAGAAAGTCAAATAAAATAGAACCTACTAAATTTATTTGGGTTGTTGGAAAATATGAGAAGAATTTTAAAGTCAAGAAAATAAATTTTTAAAATTTATTTTGAATTTATGAAAGGTAATAATTTTCTAAGGTTTTATATGGTGTAAGCGAAGAAAGAGTGAAGAAAATAAATTTTTAGAAATTTATTTGTGTATTAAGAAAAATGAAAAAAAAATGAAGAAAATAAATTTTTAGAAATTTATTTGAGTATTATAAAAAATAAAAAATAAAAAAATAAAAAAATAAAAAAATTTGGAGTCTGGCTTGGATTTGAATGTTTCTGCTTGAAACTGTGTGTGAAAAAAAAAATATATTTTGTATTCTGAGTTCGATTAATATTCTGACCTTGGTTGTGTAGTGTGTGAATGATTGTATTGCAAGAGATGGAGAATTGTATTGCAATATGGTAGGCTTGAAGAGGCTTGAAGGGATAGAAATTGTATTCTGATACTGCTAAGTTTATTGTGACATGAGGAGGGTGAGGTTGTGAGGCATTGTGTTGCGTACACAAGAATTGTATTGGGAGAAGAAGAGCTTGAGGGTTGAGTTTGTGACTACTTGTCTGAGAGTGTATTGCAAGAGTTGGCTAAATATGACAATGGAAAGGGTTTGTATTGCAAGGTACCAAATTAATATTGCCATAGGTTGGTGGCTAAGGAAGTGTATTGCAATATAACTTGTAGGTTAAAATTTTTGTTACCACACCTTTTGTGTATTGTGAACAAAAAAGTTTAGGGTTGAAGTGTATTACAATACAATTTTTGTATTGTGACCAACGGTAACATACGGGTCAAAAATTTGTGAGTGATGCTTGATCCAGCGGTCAGCGTGAGATGTGATCAGCAGTGAACGTGCTTAGATTGGCCAGGTCAAGCTGTGAACAGTAAATTCAGAAAAAAAATTTAAAAACAATAAAATAAAATAAAATAAAATAAAATGAGACAAAATTTTTGGAAAAATGGAATTTTCTAAAAATAAAATTTTGTTGATAAAATGATTGATATATTGAATAAATTGTCTTTATTGCCTATAAGTTGGGACATAAGCATGGTGTAATGCGTATGGGAAAAGGGTACGTTTCTACTCTTGAAATTATTGACTAGAGTAGCGTTTGAATGGGATGCATCATGTTCATTCATTAATGCATCTTGTGTGATAAGTTTGGGCATAGAGGTGTAGGCCTTTAGAAGCGAAGTAATATGATGGAAAATTCTTCCACCAGGATGTAGGTGAGATTTGATTTTCTAAAAGATCGAGGTTGCGCAGCGGGCGTGGTGGACCTTAAGGTGGTGACATATTGGTTGTTGATGTCGGGCTTGACATGGATGAGATGACAACCGTCGGGTTATCGATAGTGGGACCTTAGCAGGGTGCATCATACGAACGGTCTTGGAGTTAGAGTAAGGTTACATATGCACATGGTTGGATGTGTATGCGCGTGCGAATTTTAAGACGAAATTCCTTTTAAGAGAGGGAGAATGTAAGGCGAAATTAAGATTTACGAAATAAGAGGCCCAATCAGTAATTTCGATTACAAAATTGTAATTTCGGTTAAAAATCCAGAATTAATTCTCTAGATCTTGGATGACAAAACGGATTTCACCGTTGGAATCGTCTCGCGAAATCTAGTTAGCACGTAAAATTTCGTAATTTTCCGAGACAGTCGGAGTTGACACGTTTTCGAGGGCATCGTTTCCCGATCTTGATAAAAAAGCGGTTTGATGACAACCGCATAACATGTATGCTCATGTACCATAAGTGGTATGAGTGATAATGATGAAAATGGACCCGGGCGAGATAGTCTTAGGAATATCAAATCTGAAATGAAGGGGCCTTATTAGGCATTTTAAGTTTGATTTTAAGTCCGCAGATGACAAAATAGCAAACAGTAGCCATCTCCTTCATTAAACCAAGGCTAAGAACGTGAAAGCTAGGGATTTTCTTGCGAATCAAAAATGGAGAAATTTTAGTGAGGGTCTTGTACTCTCACAGATCGAGCGATCGGATAGTTGGATTTAGCGAACAAGAAGGAAGCGTTCTCGTGGCGAGGGACGGCCTTGGACTCGAGTTTAGGAGTTTTTGACAAATTACGTGGTAGGGGTTTCTCCTACATGTGTTTTATTCCATTTAAGTGTTTTTCGATGTTTCGGTTGGTTTGGTAGGTGAGTAGTTTGATCAGTCCTGAAACAGGGCCAGATTGTTTGGTTATTGAAACCCTGATGGTGAAGCTTGAGTGGTTATTCTGGGCTGTTTGGGTGTTTTAAATTCATAAAAATTGCTTTAAATCATGTATTGATATGTGAGCGGGAATGGGCCGTATGATCGATCCCGAAGTATGGGACCAAATTATTGGAATTGTTTAGACTTTTTTTGGACGGTAGTGAACCTCATAAAGCGTCGTGGGCTGTTGTGTAGGGTATGCATTAAAATTCTATTTTGGTGAGTGGGAGGCTAGAATGGGAATGGAAATTGGTTCCACCAAGAGGAGCCGTGTAGGAAATAATGAGTACGCTTTCGTGGACAGCTACTTATATTTTGGGACGTAAAAAGCAGTCGATTTGTATGAAGAAATGGACCGTAAATGTCAAGTTTGTTTTGGCGTGAAATTGTTGATGTGAATGGCTTGGTATGTGTGAAATAGATAGGTTAAGACATTATTGTAATGTGTTAGTACAATAGCATAATTACTTGGAATTAAATTGTGTTGTAAGCCATTGGAGATGATTATGGTTGCTCGATTGAGCTAGGTCAGGTGATGATTGATGTGTTGAATTACGTGCGTGTAATTGTAGTTGATTGAAAATATGCATATTGACATATTGTGTAATGATTTCGAAAATGACATAATGCATTTTCATATGCCTTTGGGTAACCTAAATTAGGTGTGAGTGCATGTGAGGTATTTTGTAAAAACGGATATGGTTGCGAAAGGAATTTCACAGGATGATATTCAGGAGAATTGGGTTGGGAGATAGACCTTGGATCATTTCGGATGAGGACCATGGCCCCATTTCGGAAAGCTCCTGACCAATTCGCCTCGGAGGGTAGTCCATATTTTCTTGAATATTTCGGTAGTATATTTTCAAACGGAAATAGGTTTTGTTTGAAAATGATTATTTTCTCGTACATGGCTTGAGCGAGTGTGGTGAGTCGGTCGAGGACTCGTGACATGGGGTGATCATGTAGACATTCAAGTAGAATCATGTATTTACTTGAGTGTGTATTTACTAGACATTCTTGTTTTGCACTTAGGTGGTGAGTAGCCCACTTAGGGCGATTCTCCCTCTTTGAGCTTTAGCTACCTTGATCGTGGGACCCCCTTATTTCAGAAATCTGAGGAATGCTCGAAGACAATTCATTTGAAGAAGCCGGAGTTCATGATTTTGATGGTTTTTGACATAACATGTGATAGACTTATAGATGTTAATATATGTTTGTATAAAAGTGTAATCGACTATTGAATGTGGGAGATAATTGGAGAATAGTTGTGATATTTGTTTTTATGAGTATTAGGTTGCATGAGCCCGAGAGGCATTTTTACTCATATGTACGGATTTTGATGTTGTTGGGACGGTGTTGTATTTGGGGTAGAGCTCCACAGTACAAGGAGACTACGCCGATTTTCTAAAGTGGTGTCGGGTAACTTGGAGCCTCTGTATTCAGCGGGTTGGCCGGGTAGTCAACGGACCCCGGGTTTGGGGCGTCACCACGGTGTTTGACCCAACCTGACCATCACTCCACTTGAATTAGGTGGTGATTTAAATTAAGGTAAACTAGACTCATAAGAGAACATATCTCCGTGAAATTGGTATATCCAAATTCCGACATCTTGGATTTCAGAAATTCAGTCAAAGTGCAGAACACACTAATTCTCGGGTGGGACACAATGGTCATTTTTCCGATTGTTGTCCTCCAACTTCGGACATCCATAACTTCTTCGTCCGAACTCTGTTTTGGATGTTTTTGGACTCTATGGAAAACCCATTGAGTCAAGATTCCATCCATATTCCTGTAGAGAACAGTGGCTGATCAGAAAGTGGCTGAAAATTTATGTTATGCACCAAGTGTGCAGGTTGCTTGGTTATGTCAATGTGAATAGCCTGGTTTTGACATGACCATTTCATGGCATGTTGTGGGCTATTGTATTGGGTAGTAATGGCCATGAGTTAGCCTAAGAAAAGCATGAAAAAAAAAGAGGTTGAGTTCGATTGATTTTAATCAATTGGAAGTGATTAAATGCTTAATGATTGCTTGAAAGTATATTATAGTTAATGGTTTAATTGAACATGATTAAGGTATGGATGTTAATGGATTTTATGGATAATGTGACTTGTAGGAGAAAAGTGATTAAGGACAAGGGTAGAGGTGGAAAGTTTTTAAAGGAGGAAAAAGGGCTTAAATAACTAAGATGAGGGAAAATGTAAATGTTTATGAAAAAATATATATATTAATGTTAACCAATGTATATGTTTTCTGTATATTATAAATGTTAAAATGAAAAAAAAAAAAAAGAAATGTGGTTTTCTTGACTTTAAATTATGTTGAGAAAATATGAAATGATTATGATTTTCATGATTTATAAAGCATGTGTTGAGAAAATATAAAATGATTATAATTTCCTTAGTTTGATAGAACATAATTTATGGTTTCCATATTAAATGAAATGTTTATGAACACACACACACACACACACACACACACACACATATATATATATATATATATATATATATATATATATATGTTTATATGATTATATGAAAATGTTTGAATCCATGGTTACCCTATTTTACAAAGATAAAGTTTAACGGAAAGTAGACTAAAGTACTTTACGAGTGCATGATACATGGAAAAGAGATAGGATCTTGTTTATAGAGGGAAGGAAAGAGTGATGCATATTGTCATGCACGTGAAAAGTATGAAAAGGTTACCAACGCATAATGTGATTTATTCCATAATGCAATGGTATTTAAAAGAAAGACATGATTTATCGGAGGTTCCTTTTTGGGCCATCGGTGATCGTAGGCTTTGTTTTCTTGTGGGTTCTTTTATGGGCGGTGGTTAACGATAGGCGGGTTCCGTGGATATAGTGATTCAAAAAGGAAAAAGAAAGTAAAGTAAATGTTTATTAGTGATATGTTTATACAATTGTTTTGCACATTGTATTTGAACTATATGGAAAAGAAAGTAAAGTAAATGTTTATTGAAAGGATATGTTTTATACAATTTTTACCGTTGTATTTATTTATATGGAAAAGTAAGTAAAGTAAATGTTTATTGAAATGATATGTTTATACAAATGTTTTACACATTGTATTTGAATTATATGGAAAAGTAAGTAAAGTAAATGTTTATTGAAATGAGATGGTTATACAATTGTTTTACACATTATATTTGAACTATATACGAAACATTATTTTCATGAAGCTATCTTCGTTGAGAACAAACTCCATTCATTGGCTTTCCGATGTTTATAAAATTGAATGTTTTTGGAATGGTAGTGACGATTGAGCATCTCAGGGCCAATGACATAGCCTCACGTGGCTGACTACTTTTTGAAAATGTATAGACGTAGTTTTAAATAACTACTTGTGCACCTTTATTTTGTAATGTATATATGTTTTAAAATATTGTTTATATTTCTATTGTGTTTAGAAAAGGATATTAAATTTTGATTTGAAATTGTTGTGGTGGACTTAATGTCCCATTGTTGGATGTGAAGTAAATTAAATTCTTTTATTACAGGTGTTATAAATTGGGAAATGTTCGAAAAACAGAGGAAACTCTGCCCGATTTTCTATAAAATGTTTAAGTGTTTAAAAAGGGTTTGATGAATTTTTTTTCCCCACCATGTTTCATAAGATTTTAAATGAAAAACATAACTGTATAAATAAGTTCGCTCTTAGGATTCACTTTAAAAAAAAAGGTTTAAAAGAAATGTTTTTTTTCGAATCTGTAGGAGTGCCGGGAGGGTCCGCCGGGTTAGGAAAAGGAAACCCGGGTTGGGTCCCTTCATATATATTCTACGAGAAATAATTTAACTTATCCCTAAAAGTTTGATTTATTATAAGAAACTGAAAAATAGTGGCAAAAATGTTATATTATTTGCTATTAGTCATTGGTTGGTCTAAAAAATCTTTATTATTTGCAACAACTCTTATGTTGATCACATGAAAGACTTTAACATGTGAGAAAATTCATAATTAATTCACTTTTGAAATTTTAGTATTTTTGAGGACTGATAATTGTAGTTTCAAATGTCTAATTATTTGGGATCACTGTTTTTGTGACTTTTTCAAAACACACTTTCTAGTTTAAACAATTTTATATTATTATCAAAAGTTACCTTCTTAAAATACACATTTCATGAGGCTTTTTAAACATATTAAAATATTACTCTCAATATAAACCAATCTGCTAAAAAATATTTATAAAAACTTTTTCTATAATTTTTCAATTAATTATATGTTTTTCCATGTACTTATATAAAATAATTACAAAAAAAAAAATCTTAAAAAATAATTTAATTTTTTATGAGATTTTGGACCGATTGTAATAATTAAATCGATAAAATATATTATCAAATTATTTTGATAAAAATCTATAAAATATTTATTATTTTTAGTTAGACAATGATATGAAATTGAGTTTTATTTTTATATAAGCTATATTAACACAATTTTAAAACTATCTTAAGCTCTAAATCATATACAGTGTTTTATTATTAATATTTTCTATTTATAAGATAATTTAAAATTATTCAATGATTAAGTAAAGCGAACAATATAATGATTGGAAAACTATATTTATAGATAAATAATATATATATATATATATATATATATATACGAATATTACTTAAAATATTAGTATTTTTTTATTTATTAAAATTATAATTATTATGAATACATATATTTTTATATTAAAATTTAACTAATTTTAGTATTTTAGTTACATACAATATCAAAATAAAATTTAATAAATTATACTTTCAAGAAATAAATTTTACTTTTTAAATAAAAAGATTTTCAAAAATAATAAAAATAAATGCTTCACTGTTCTATTCTTCTTATACTCCGCACCCACACAAAAGAAAAAGAAAAAGCAAACACATCATTATGCAGGAAAACATTCTCCAAGAGAAAACACTATCAATCTACCAAATAGTGAATAGTTTCAAGAGGATCCTTTGTATGACTAGTAGTTGACATACATAACCATGGTATCTTTGAAAAAAATGATACTAATTGGTCTAATTATAACATAATAAATTTAATAATAAATCATAATCCTACAAATATTTTTGAGGGAAAAAAATGCCTCAAAAGTGACATATAATGAAAGTAAATTTTTTTACCTCAATCATCTAAGTCAGTGTCATCATCACAATCTAAAATTGGTTCTTCCTCATCATGATCACTCAATGCTTCATCTTCATCACTAGAATCATCTATGAATTCTGAATTGTCATCTTGTAAGGTGCATTCTGTGCAAACATGATATTCAGATCTAAAATAGCTTGACTCTACATCTTGCCTATTAAATAATCGTGTCTCAAGATTAATATCCTCTTCAACAACATGGATAGGTGTTTCATTATTGCTTATATCACCTTCTTCATTGCCTCCCATCTCAAGACTTTCCATCTCTAGAACATCCCAAATATGCCTATGATGTGATTTTTCTACTACTTTCCGCTAGATCCAAATTTAGATCATTCATAAAAATACTTGTCATGGCTTGAGATGCCAAAATAAATGGATCATTCCTATACCATGTATTCGACACATTTATGCAAATTAAGTTGTGATATTTTTTAATTCTTTTTCTCTTTGCATTTGTGTCAAACCACTCACACTTAAATAATATTACCTTATGGTTAAACAAATATTGAAACTCAAGCACATCAACTAAGACACCATAAATTTCTACTTCTTCATTGTCATGTTCCCTAGCCACAGTAATGCCATTATTTTGAGTTGTCAACCGATTATCACGGTTGTAGGGGTGATATCGCACTCCATTCACATCACAACCTGAGTATGATGTAACTCGAGGATCAGGTCCACATGCTAATGCATACAACCTAAAAATCGCGAATCGAAGCCCATGATGCAACGATATCATCTACATGAAAGGAAAGACAAGATAGAATCATACATATGAAGTTTTATGATATTTTATTTCATTCCAAATTTTAAGAGGCATACTTACATGATCTTTAAACCAATTAGGAAAAAGCTTTTGTTGTATCTGTGATAAATTAGCATAACTCTCAGTGTTCAACTGATGCATGTGTTCACTGCATATACACTTAGGTAAGAATCACAGTTCTATTGAAATAATTATTAATTACAAAAATGAGCTACACGTCGCACTTTCCTTAGGTATGGTTGCAACTCTTCAAAGTTATTCAAGATATACCAGTATGCTACTTCAAGATCCCGTCCATGCAATTCGATTAAAATCTTTCCGCCAAATGGGTAAGCCTTTTGAGAAAAAAATAATAATTTATCAACATTTTGCTCATCTTCAAATTCGACTTCAAAATGTCGATCACGGTTAAACTTTGTTTCAATGTTACGAAGATACATTGAGCAGAATGTCATAGATTTATTTACTATATAAGCCTCAACAATTGAACCTTCGGGACGAGCTTTATTTTTCACAAAATGCTTCAAGGTACCTAAATACCTGTAATAATAAATGCATATTAATGAATATACTATATAAAAGAAGAGTCAATATTTAATAAGTAACTATAGAAAATTATATAATACTTTCAATAGATACATCCAGCCTATAAATCAACCGTGCATCGTTTTGCTTCACGAGGCAAGTGAACAACCAAGAACCATCACATCAAAAATACCGGTGGATAAATCCTTTCAAGCTTACATAAAATCAAAACAATCCCATTATCTAATCTGTCTAAATCTGAAACATTTAAGGTCCTTGAACATAAATCTTGAAATAATTTACACAACTCTACCAAGACAGTACACACATCCTTGCGCAAAAAGGCACGTATTCCAATTGGAAGAAATCTCTGCAACAAAACACGACAATCATGACTTTTTGAGCCTAATATTTTACCTTCATTTATGCTCACACATCTACTAATATTTGATGTGTAACCCTGTGGAGGTTTAACATATATGTTTCCATGTTGTTGCAAGTGTAATTCCTTTCTAATATTCAAATCTTTCAAATCCAAACGAGATTTATCTGTGTCTTTCTTCTTTCCCACTATATTCAATAATGTTCCTAAAACACTATCACAAATATTCTTCTCTATGTGCATGATATCAAGTTTGTGTCTCAATTTCAAGGATGACCAATATGGCAGCTCAAAAAATATACTTTTTTTTGTCCAATTTAGTTCAATAGGAGAACGTTTCCCTATTCTATCTAAGTTATTATTATTATTTCCAAACTTACCACAATGAACATCTTGTAGTTGGTGCAAAATATCATTTCCTGTGAAAATTTTAGGAGGAGACGCATATTCTGGTTTACCATCATATTATTTACTTTTTCTCCAACTATGCTCACCATCTAAGTAACGATGATGATCCATATAACATATTTTGTTTCTTAATCTTTGTGATTTGGTGTGTTCATTACAAACGGGACATGCCTTATACCCTTTTGTACTCCATCCAGACAAGTCCAATACGTAGGAAAGTCATTTACATTATTCCATAACACTGCTACGTGCATGCGAAAATGTTGTCCCTTAGAAACATCGTAAGTAGCTACACCCACATCCCATAATTCCTTTAGTTCTTTGACTAATGGACGTAGATATACATCAATATCTTTTCCAGGTGATTTAGGTCCAGGAATTAGTAATGACATCATAAGAAAGGGTTCTTTCATGCACTTCCAAGGAGGGAGATTGTAAGGAAATACAATTACTGGCCACATACTATATGAGTTATTCATATTTCCAAAAGGATTGAACCCATCAGTGGCAAGTCCCAATCTAACATTTCGAGGGTCTTGAGCAAACCAAGAATGTTTTTTATCAAAATCCTTCCACCCTTCTGCATCTGCAAGATGTCTCAAAACCCCATCCACGTTGATTCGTTTTTCTTTATGCCATCGCATATCAACAACAACATATTTAGATATAAATAATCTCCTTAATCTTGGTTTTAATGGAAAATAACGTAACACCTTTTGAGGAATCTTCTTACCTTTACCATCATTGTGTTTATATCTTGGCTCACCACATGTTGGACAATCATCTCTACCCTCATTTTCTCTCCAGAATAAAGCACAATCATACTTGCACACATGAATAAGCCATATCCTAACCCCAAATCCCGTAGCATTTTTTTAGCATCATAATAAGATGCCGAAATGTTTGCACCTTCTGGAAAAGCCTTTTTCAATATTTGCAACAACATGTCAAAAGATTTATTACTCCATCTACTCAACACTTTAACATGCATCAACTTCACTAAAAAAGTAAATACTGAAAAAGTCTTGCACCCAGAATAAAGTTCCTTTTTAGCTTGATCAAACAAATCATCATATTTGTCTACATTTATATGTACACCAGATTCGTAATTCTCATTCGACTCTCCCCAACCAGTATTTATTGGCATTGTCCCCCCTATATCATGTAACATCTCTATCATTTCATCGTCTTCTACCTCTTCAACATGAGAATTCTCATTATCATTCACTGAACTTTGAGTTGGAATATAACTAGAGAAATCAATTTCTTCACCATGGAACACCCATTTTGTAAAGAAAGGACAAACCATTTTTATATAAATGACGCTCAACATCATCTAATGATTTCCAATCCATGTTCAGACAATTTCGACATGGAAATCGAGTTTTCCCATCCTTAATTAAGTGATTTTGTGAAACCCTGGAAAATTCGAATTTTTGAAAAATGGTAGAGAGGTAAAATTCGGTCAAAATCTGGATTTTTTTTTTAGATATCGGATGACGAAACATACTTCACCGCGTAATCGCTCTCGCAAAATCTGAGTTTACCGTCGAATTTCATCACCGAGACAAATAAATTTCACGCTCTTCGAGGCGCCGAGAGTGACGCGACATGGCAAGGTCGAATGGCCTACATCAAGACATGTCAAGTTGTGATCAAGTCAAACAATGAGCTCAAGTATGAGCTATAGGTGACATGTACATCATGTCATCGAGGGAAATCCAGGTAGATGGATAAGAGGATAAGGAATTAAGAGTCAATGAGAAATGACACGCTACAAGGAAAGGACGTAAGCCTAGCCCATCTTGGACCAAGCAGCATGAGAAAGAAAAGAGCAGAAAAGAAAGACGAAAAAAAGAGAGTTTTAGAGAGAGAGAATCTTAAGATTCTCTCTAAATTCCTGACGATCGGACTGCATTGCGAAGTGAGCAAGAGGAAGAGTTCAAATTTCATGGTAAGGGCTTGCATAGAGACCGAGTCGGGGAGTTTGAAAAACTCCAAGAGGTAGGGTTTTCTCCCACTTGGTTTAATCTCGTTTAAGGGCCATTCAAATGGCATGGGTCAGGGAGGCCGTGGAGGGTCAGGCGAACCACCCCAAGACTTTCGGGAGCAAGCAGTCGAGACGGACTGTTTTGACAAACCGAGGACCACTTTGTGGGACTAAGTAATTGTCCTTGTGTGCCATTTTTATGTGTTAGAGTTAAAATGAAAGAAGGTGTGGTTGTCTTTCCCTAAGGGAAATGTTTGGTTGTGTTTTGAACCATGGGAAGTTGCCATATTGTGGTGGTACACATTAACCGGACTTTAGAACTGGTTTTTGGGTAGGAAATAAAGGGATTTTGGTAGTGAGTCCTTCAGGTAAATTTTAGCCACATCAGTGAACTTGATGTTAGGATTTTGAATTTCTCAAATCGGACCTCTTTAGCCCAAGTTATGGTCTGTTTACCAGAATAGTCTAGTTGAAGGGCTGTCCGACTTGGTTAGCCGGCCCTGAATGGGTTCAGTTGGCCCCGGATGGGTTCTGTCCGGCTAGGATCATGCATGACCTCCAACTTCGAAAGGTCATAACTTCTTTGTCCGAACTCCGATTTTGGTGTTCTTGGACTCTATGGAAAGCCCATTGAGTCAAGTTTCCAGCCGGATTCCTTTGGAGGGTAGTGGGTTCTAGATCTAGCCGGAAAGGAATTTGGGTAGGTATTGTAGGCTAGCCGGGTCGGGCTGCCTATTCACGTGTGACTTCTAACTTAAGGTCATAACTTCTTCGTCCAAATTCCGATTCGGGTGTTCTTAGACTCTATGGAAAGCCCATTGAGTCAAGATTTTATCTGTATACCTATGGAGGGAATTAGGTATTGGATTTGGTAGGAGAGGGGCTCTCGGGCAAGTAAGGTAGGCTTTCCGGGTAGGACTACCTAGTCATGTGTGACCTCCAACTTCGTAAGGTCATAACTTCTTCGTCCAAACTCCGTTTTGAGTGTTCTTGGACTCAATGGAAAGCCCATTGAGTCAATATTCCAGCTGTATGCTTATGGAGGGCATTGGGTACTGGAGCTGGCTGGAAAGGGTTCTCGGGCAAGTAAGGTAGGCTGTCTGGGTAGGACTGCCTAGTCATGTGTGACCTCCAACTTCGGAAGGTCATAACTTTCTCGTTCGAACTCCGTTTCGGGTGTTCTTGGACTCTATGGAAAGCCCATTGAGTCAAGATTGCAGCCATATTCCTATGGAGGACATTGGCCAATCGAGCAGGTTAGTGCTGGCCAGTTAGGTTGTGTGTTATGGCTTGTGTGAATATGCAATGAATATGACATGTTAATACGCCAGATGATGTATTAACATGGTTGTGTACGGAGGAGAATTATATGTATCAATTATAATTATCCATGTTATGTTGATGTTGCTCGTTAATATATTTATGCATGCTTACATATTAACATGTATGATGATTGTATAACGGTTAGTATATGCATGATTAATATGCTAACATGGAATTGTCGTGGAAATGGAATATTGCATTTCATATGCACCAGGGAACCTAGAGTGATAAAGCGTGAGTGCATGACATGAAATAAAAAGGAAAATGGTTTGAAAGGAATTCAAGGGAAAATTTTCCGAAGAATCGTTTGAGTTGTCCAACTAAGCTCATCTTTGTGGAGGTCGACCCATGACCTAAGCTTTAAAACATCCAAAGAATTCGCCCCGCAGGGCAGCCCAATATAGCTATGAACCCAGAGGTACGCTGAGAACAAAATCTTTGTTTTGAAACGATGTTTTTCTCACACTCGACTTAGGCATGAGGGAGCTTTGAGGTGGCTCGAGACACGGGAGTGGGGTGGGTCACATTCTCATCCATATCATGTAGACATTTGAGTAGGGAACATATATGTTTTGCTTGAATGTTGGTGCTACTGCATTTGAAGACTACTTTAGGAACCCATTAGAAAATTCCACCACGCTGGGCCGCCACCCCGCCGCGATCCCCTTTCGTACTCGGATAGGTACAGTAGACGCTTTCCCGAAAATAGGTTAAGGGACGATTCGAGACCGGTAGAGGGCGAAGAAATGGCCAAACCGGTATTATTTCCCAGATTTTGTAAATTCGAAAGACGATCCATTTTTTTGTGTAAATTGTACTAAATACAATTATAAATTAACTCTCAGTATAAAATATACATTTTGTGAGTATGGATGTATGTGGGCCAATGTGGCCATTTTACTACGATAGGTCTCATGATACGGTATTAATAAGTATTCCGCAAAGTCGACGATGGTCAACGACCCTGGAATCGGGCGTCACAAATTTCTAGCAAAATCCAAAAATTCTTTAACCCTATATGCACACTCTTGGCACAAACGATTTGAAAGTCGCATCTAACTTTTATCCATAGTTGATCTTCTATTAATATTATTTTAGAAAAAAAAAGTTATTTCATTTAAAAAAAAATTGATAATCAAATCACAAAACTAATTTATATTTTTTAGTCGTGATAAACATCCTCACTCTTGAAAATAACTAACCAAATCATATTTATATATTCTATAAACTCAATTTATTTATATCTCTATTATATAGAAGATAAAAATAATTTTCAAAACAAGTATTTATGAAGAGTTTTAATTATATCTATTTTTCTTATATTTCTTCAGAAGAAAACCAAATATGTTAAAAATCAAACGACTAAGATAACCATGTCTTCGAAAATATATCCAAACATACTCTCTAGTATAGAATGGTTCAAGGATTTTATAGGTAACAAGAAAAAAACCATATATTATAATTAATATATTAAAATTCAAATATAATTCATTGATTCAGATACTAAGGAAAATTAGGATTTAAACAATGTTCACATAATTAGCTAAAATACTAAAAGTAATGATAGAAAAATATCTTAGGAAATATAAGATGGAATTAAGAAAAATGATATAATAAAAAAATCAAATAATTTAATCTTTTCTATAGTATATTTGTTTTTTTATCAAATACAAATTAAATTAAGTATTGGAAAATGATGATGTTTTATCTAACCTTATCTTTGTATAAAGTATCATTATAATATATCATATCATAAAATATAAGTGAATAATAAAAATTTAACTTTATTACTTATAAATTTGAATATTCTACTTTAATTATATAATCACTAAGCAAAATTGTCTTTAAAATAATAATTGAATAATACTAACAAAACAAAAAGTTCAAAATTTAAGGTAAAATAAATATAAAGAAAAAATATGCATACATATTAACTTATGAGTTATGGACATTTGAAATTGCATTATTTTTCTTCATGAAACTACTAAAATTGATTATATAAATTCAAGCTCCCCTTCTTTACTAAGCCAAACAATGACACTCAAAAGTCATGCAAGACCCACACAATCTATAAAACTTTACAAATTCACAAAAAAAAAAAAATCCTAGAAATTTTCTAAGTAGGAAAAAAACTAAGTCATTTGAATTTATTATCATTTTATTTATTTTGGGTTGACATACATATTTTGTATTAGTGCATTTGGCGAAAGAGGATCTTCATTTACAAAGATCCAATAAGGGTAGTTAACTGGAGATCTGATGAATAGGATTGTCGAGGCTATAGAGTCTTCTCAAAACAATCAAATAAAATCCACATTGATTGTTTTGAGCAAAAGTTTATATCCATCGGAGCCGTATGCCCCCTGCCCGGAGGTTAACTGTGCTGGGATCCTTCAACGGGTATCGTGAGCCACTGGTTTGGAAAATGTTATAAAGATTTGAAATTTGATTTTCATATGATTGTTTTTAATGTTTTATTTTAAATTAGCAATTATTTATGTGATTTGTAAAATCATATATGCATTACTATGACACAGAAATTTCTTTGAGTTCACGTAGGAATGCGCCGTCATAGCCGACCCGCCACCAGGAGAGCTCCTGAGGCATTAGTACCACCACCCGAAATACCGAGGTTTCATTTATAGGAAATAATACTAGATCTTTTGAGTTGGAAGGTCTAGGCAAAAAGGAGTCTTGACTTTAATTTCCAGATTATACTGAGACAGAGAATAGTGAGGAAAAGATCATAAATGTTGGGAAAAAATCTGTGGTAAAATGTAGAAGAGTCCTACTCATCATCAAACACCCAGGAGGAATATTAATGTACTTTAAATCAGACTTGTCCAAATTCGGGAGTCTATCTTGGTTTGAATGAAAATCGTTACTACTTCAACATGGAAATGATAATGTTCCTACGTGCTCAAATTGCTATGATAAATTGCCAACACAAATTTTGTTAATGTTTTACTTATCAGGCTTTATTTCCACAAGACTATGAAATTGAGAACATTTGGTCGGGTACAATTATGGATAAAGGTCGTGATACATTCAATCTTCAAACAAGGATGAGCAATTAGAGGACATGGGAGATCGATATTTCGAGGAATCAGTGTCAAGATTATTGTTGAAAAAGGTTGAAGAAGACGATTCTAATGATAGATTAACATATAAAATGCATGATCTTATACATAATCGTGCACAATCAATTGTAGGATATGAGGTCCTTATTCCAAGAAATGCCACAAGTCATGTATCAAGAGTAGTTAGTCATGTATCATTGCTTGAAAAGCTTATTAATCAAAAGAATAAAGACTACAATGGAAAAAACTCAAAAGGTCCATATCATGGTCAAGAGGTTTGCCGAGGGTCTTAGTCCGTAGATTCGACCACAAGAGCGTCGATGCCACACGCACCCGCTGCGTAGCAGGCGCCGCAGCTGGTATGCAGTATGAAAGATGGTATTGAATCCCAGCTACGCATAGTCAGCACGTAACTGAGGGTCAACTGGTTCAGGAGGTTCCAAAGAAGCAATTAGGATTTCATGATTATTTATCTAAACTCTCAATGGAGTTACATTAAGGCTTTGTTGGGGTAAATTGATATAATTTAGAAGGATTTGCTAAGAAATTGAAAAGAAAGAATGATATAAGGATTGTCAATTTAGGTAAACTTTGGATGTTAATAAAGTGATGTTGTTTGGATTGGTTTTAATTGATTTAATGACATTACTGGAATGTTCAAGGACTTAATGAATTAATGGAATTAAAAGTTGAATAGAAAAATGAGATGAGAGGGTTAGACCAAGAAAGGGTTTAATTAGGAAATGCATTGGTTTACTAGTTTAAGTAAATCAACGATTATCGATGAATTATCAAATATAATTTGTTGAAAGAAACTGCAAATCAAGAAATAATTATGAATGTGTGACATGGTGGATTTGAAACACCTTAGGAGAAGTATGGAAAAGTTGAGTTTCCATTAATTTTAATCAATTGGAAGTGATTAGCGGCCTACCGAATGTGTTAAATTAATGTGTTAAGAAGAAGAATCATTAAGATATAAAATGTAATTTTTGCTAAGGTGAAGGGCATTATGGGTTTTTCACTTTAAGGATGGCTTTATGTTTGGTATCAGGATGCCTCTAGGCGTATTCTAGGGTTGTATATTAATGCACGACAAGGCAATTGCATATGCTTCTAGGCAATTGAAGAAGCATGAACAGATTATCCTACACACGACTGGAAGCTAGCAAAATTAGTATTTGCCTTGTATATGGGAGACATTACTTATATGGAGGCCTGTAGATTTTTAATGCGATCATAAGAGCTGCGATCTGCTACGTGCATGAACCGAACATAAGATGCAGGAGATGGATTGAACTCGATCAAGGATTATGAATGTACCATTGAATATCATCCTCCGAAAGGCGAACGTGGTGCGCATGCCTAAGAGAAGACCCATGAGTTCCCTATCGCACTCGAGGGCCGTGCATCTCCTCACTCATAGAATCGAGGTCCTCAGCGTAGACCTGAACCGGCGTATTCAGGAGCACGGCTAGGCCACATTTCATGTAATGTCCCAGATTGATAGACAGGATTAGAGAACTTCAGATTCAGTCTACAGATAAATGCTTGAGAGGTGAAGTGGCAGTCCGGTAACGAGGAGATTTTATCATCGAGAGGACGGTAATCGTGGTCAAGGGACGTAGGTCAGGTACCGATGGGTGGGTGAGGTGGAGGAGAGAGATTATGGAGGAAGCCCATTCCTCCGCTTTATGCTATAATCTGAAGTACAAAGATGTATCATACCCTAAAGGAACACTACTGATGGAGTTTCGTGATAATAACGCTTATTAGCCAAGATAGTACGGCCTCTTGGCGAGGCTCTTTACGGATCTTAAAATGTCAAACTCCAAATTCATTGATGAGGTAGGTGAAAGGAAATTAGTAGGTCCTGGAATTGTTCAAGGGACGGTGATAAGATCAAAGTTATAAGGGATAGACGTAAAATCGCACAAGACTGATCCAGCAAACAGCTAGGACACCGCCGTATGACCTGAAGGTTCGGAGGTAGGGGATATGGTATTTACAGGATTTCCCCATGGAAGGGCGTACTAAGATTTGGGAAACGTGGAAAGCCGAAATGTCCACTCGTGATATTGACCATACAGGATTGTTGAGAGGATTGGAGGAGGTGGTACATCACTGAGCATCCGACTCAATCGCATCCACGATAAGCCTATGTTTCTATGCTTCTGGGGTACATACCGCACTTCTTCACATGTATCGACGTAGCAACCAAAGTGGGAAATACAGGAGAATTTGACATAATAAGAGGAACTAGCTGCGCATCCTCGACCGTCGAGGAGCCCAAGGCAGAACAAGACTATTCCACTGGTAAAGGTATCGCTGGAGGAGTCATACTAGAGGAAGCCATACGGGAGTACGAGCGTATGAAGAGGCATTATTCCCATCTCTTTCGATGTGTGCATGAATGTTTTAATTTCGAGGACGTAAATTTTTATAAGGAGGTGATTGTAAAACCCCAACCCGATTGAATGTTATAATAAAAGAGTGATTGAGACTAAAATAGGAAAGGATAATTCTATGGAAACCTGAGAGGGTGGTATGAGTATACAAGGGTATAATGGTTACTAAGTAAAGTGGGATATGAAAATTTTGAAATCAAATTAGAGATGGTAATAAAATAGAATTCTCAAAAGTTAAATTTCAATATTTAAGAGATGAGGCAAATTTACACCAAGGAAAAGTTGATATTATAAAGAAAATGAAAAAAACAAAGCCAAATTTCCATTTGGTCTCCAAAGGGCTAGGGCTCCACTAAGTAGAAGAAGAGAGCCAAGAGGGAGAGAAGGAAGAAGAAGGAGGAGGAGAAGTCCCAAGATTAAGGTATGGTTGTCTCTTTGAATCAAATGTTTTTTTGATGTCTGTGGTTTTTGTGGTGAATTTATGAGATTGCCCTCCTCGTCTTAGGTTTTGTGTAAAGGCCGCGCCAAACCTAGATGTTTGTGGGGATTATGAGAGTTTGCCCCACTGGTGTAAAGGAAGCATGAATCATCAAAAGCATGGTTTTAAAAGAATTGGTGACCTAGGTTGAGTTCTTGGATGCATTCCATGATGCACCATGGAATTAAATTCATGGGTTCCATAGCACCAATTTAAGTGTCAGGAGTTGGTTTTAGATGCATTCCATGATGTTTCTTGAGGTTAAGGAATTATAGATGTTATATGAAGTGAATTGCAGCAAAAGTGGCAAAATGGAAGCAAAACACAAAACTGAAAAATCTGCTGGATCACGGCACAGAAATACTGCTTTCCCTCGTTTTCAACGCTTTTCAGATTTTGGATCATAACTTGCCTATTTCAGATCTGATTTATGGATTCAAAATCTGGGTAAAATATACTCTAGGGGAAAACGTTATCTGAAGGAATTTTGTGCAAATTGTAAACTTAAAGTGCCCAAAAATTTACTCAAAGTAGGTCATGTGTGTTTAACGTCTGGTTCTCGGTACAAGAAATGCTCTGTTTTCCTTTTCGAATTAAGGTAGTCGATTTGACCATAACTTGCTCATTTCAATCTGATTTGAGGATTCAAGTTTCTGGCTAAAATAGACTTCTTTAGGAAAAATTTCTATATGAAGGAAGTTCAAGCAAATTTTAATCCCAAAGTTCCCAGAAAATGTTTCAAAGTGGGCTATGTGCAGATTCTGTTCTGCTAAATCGAGCTATCCACAGTGACAGTTATGTGGTTGAGGGCTTTAGAGAAGGACTTAAATTGAAAATTTGAAAGATGTCAGCTGGAGTATATAAAGGACTGATCTGGAGAGTTTTGCAAATTTTGAAGACCGTTTGAATAATTTTTGAGTCATAAAGTCTATAGAGTATTGTTGGCAAGGTTGGCCAAATGAATGGGTTTTTAGTGCCTAAGGGTAAATTGTTCATTTGGCTTTAAAATGAGTGTTTAGTGGTGGATTAAAATGGAAATTATGGTTAATGTGTAATTGTGGATTTTCTTGGAAAAGGTGAAAAGACCATCGGACGGAACGGAACTCAACGGGAAGCAAGCGATTGATGTGGGTGAACTCGTGGAGCCGTAAAACGACGCTTAAAATCGAGTTTTAAAAGTGAATTATTTTGATGTTAAAATGAAAAGTTTAATGTAAATGTTTATATTGCCTAATGAAAGTTTGATGTAAATGAAAAATTAATGTACATGTTTATCTTGCATCAATATATATATATATTTATATTAAATTATATATGCATATGTTAAGGCATTATGAAAGTTTAAAAACGTGTAAAGAATGGTATATGTATATTTATTATATGAGTTTTCATGATAAAGTAAAAGGGATTTAAAATGGATTTATAAACGTATTTTGATAAATGTTTTACCGATGGTTACTCTAACCATACGATCAAGTATGACCGAGCATCGTCTATGGCATCTAAGCGTTGCAAGGATTTAGAGGGTAAAAGTTATAGGCTACAACCGAGGGAGGGAATTAGGGTGTCTAGAGTAATATCCTTACACGTGATAAGGTGTTATGACTGAACCCTATGCAAAGCTGCGTGATTCGCAAAGATAGTGGTTATGACTGAATGCGACTGGCCCTCACCGCTGCATTCTGGAACTGCCTTGTGTTTATTTCCGGGTTCCATCAGAAGGAAAGAAAGAAAGAAAGAAAGTTTAAGGCATAATGGATTTTTGTGTAATTGCAGGCATGTATTAGAAGGAAAGAAATAAAGTTTAAGGTATAAATGTTTCCAAAGCATAAATGGATTTTAAATGTATAAGTATTTATTGAAAGAAAGTTTAAGGCATAAATGTTTCAAAGCATAAAATTGATTTTAAATGTATAAGTATTTATTGAAAGAAAGTTTAAGGCATAAATGTTTAAGGTATAAATGGATTTTAGTCGATAAGTACGTATTATTTTGGTATATACTCAAATGCTATTTACTGAAATGTACACTCACTCCGGGGTCTTCTTTTAGCCTATTCTTTTCCATGTGTTTCAAACATTTTCAGACCTGAGATGTAAAATGATAGAGACCCTCTGGTATGTGCTGAGTCGAGCCATTGATGAGACGACGACCGTGGATTTCATTGTATATATAATTTTGCATATTGTTTATGTTGAATATTTCACAGATATATGTATACGTGATAAAGTCAAAATAACTACGTGGCTTTGATCCCCGTGATGAGGTACGTAGGCGGTCGGCTTAAGTCCGGCTCAAGCCCAAAATGCTTTGATAAAAATGTGCATGGAATTTAAGAGGGTTTGAATGTTTTGATGATTTGAAGTAAACAAATGTATATGTATGTATATTGTGTTGATTGGGTTGTGGACGAGAAGTCCACAGCAAAGCAGCAAATCAGTTTATGCCAAATGCCATCAGGTCTGTGAATTTGGGAAAGTCCAAAACGTAGGAAACTCCGGCCAATTTTTTCTCGAAAATCCAAGTGTTTGAAACAAAAGAAAAGAAAAAAATTTTATCACTTCGCTCGCATTATTTTCTAAAGATATGTTAAAGATTGTATGGGTTCGCCCATGGATTTTATTTGACGCTTTTAAGGAAAAGTTTCTATATCCATTGAGGCTCTGAGGTCCCCACCATGAGGTTAATCCGGCCGGGATCCTTCACTGGTATGCCACTTGAGTCTGGATCCTTCAACGCGAGCTTGGTTTACGATTCCACGACAAGCTTTGAGGCGCATGAATTATGTATGTTATACGGGCTGAATTGGTAGCAAAAGTGGCAAAAATGGAAGCAAAACACAAAACTGAAAATTCAAGGGATCGCTTCGCATGTGAAATACTGCTTTCCCGCTTTCTCGACCAGTTTTCGTATTTTGATCATAACTTGCTCATTTCAGATCTGATTTGAGTGATTCAAAATTCTGGGTAAAATATACTTCTAGGGGAAAAAGTTATCGGAAGGAAGTTTGTGCAAATTGTAACCCTAAAGTGCCCAAAAATACCAAAGTGGGCTACTATGTAGTTCACCGCCCGTTCTCGTACAGAAATGCTCGTTTTCCTCGCTTCGACCATTTGTCGTGATTTTGACCATAACTTGCTTATTTCTGATCCGATTTTAGTGATTCAAGTTTCTGCTAAAATAGACTTAAAATTTATCCGAATGCTTCAAGCAAATTTTAATCCCAAAGTTCTTAAAATGTTTCAAAGCTGAAATGATAAAGCAGATTCGTTTCGCTAAACTGAGTCATCTGTCAGGCAGATTGTGTTATGTGGTCGAGGGCTTTAGAGAAGAATTTTAAATTGAAAATTTAAAGAGATGTCATTGATATATAAAGGACTGATCTGAGAGTTTCATAAATTTGAAGACCGTTTGAATAATTTTTGAGTCATAAAGTCTATAGAGTATTGTTGGAAAAAGGTTGGCCAAAATGAATGGGTTTTTAGTGCCTAAGGGTAAATTGTTCATTTGGCTTTAAATGAGTGTTTATGGTGGATTAAATGGAAATTATGGTTAATGTGTAATTGTGATTTTCTTGGAAAAGGTGAAAAGGACTATCTGGACGTGAAACTGAACTCAACTGAAGCAAGCGATTGAGCTGAACTGTGATTTAAAAAACATGTTTTGTGCAAATCGAGTTTTAAAAGTGAATGGTTTTAATGTTAAAATGAAAAGTTTAATGGAAATGTTTATATAAATGTTAAGGCATATGAAAATGTTTTATCTTGCCTTTTTATTGTGGGGTCCACACCCTTCGTGACCAGGGGGTGCCCTTCAGGTGGCCCATAATCGTGGGGTCCACCTTCAGAATCCACTGGTGCCCTGTGTGGGTCCCACCACAGAATATCATGCCCTCCCTAGGCATTTTCTTTCGCTCCAGAGGAGACGAGTTAGGCTGCTAATCAGATAAGCAGCATGGTGTGTTACCATTGCCAAGAAACCGGACATATGATGAGAGGGATCAGCCTCGCAGACAAAGGGATCCTGCCAGGACATGGTCTCGGGCCAACAGATCTTATAAGACACATGAGCCCTCCACACCCTAGTACTGCCGAGGAGCTTTAGTTTCCCTGGGTGTTATACGAGCGCTTCTAAGAAGACGATAGGCCGAGGGGCCAGAGCGGTCGGGTCAGGATGTGATCGTGAGTTGCGCAATGGGTTAAAGTGGTGGACTTTGTAAGGTGGTGTAATTTATCGTCATTGATGTCAGTTGACATGGATGAGCCGGGACAACCATCTGGGTTGTCGCAATGGGAGACCTAGGCCGGTTGTCATACCCGACACGACATCGGGATTTCAGCTAGAGGTTAAGGCCTTTGCAGAGCCAAGTATAGATGTTCTTCCTAGGACGTAGGTGAGAGTTGAACTGAGAGATGAGATTAAGGAGCGTAGCTTATCTCTAAGATTTTGCCATGGACTTCGGGATTTCGGGTGCCATAATATGGCATAATTGCATTATACATGCACAAAACATCGCATAACATGGGTGTGAGTGCATAGTTGAGATCGACACTGTGTTAAGTGTTCGATGGTGTGTCGTGAGTACACTGGCCAGAGGTCAACACGTGGTAGGGTGCTGATTAGTAGGCTCGACTGATAAGACGACATCTAAATGAGTCGCACGGTTAAGAAAAATGGAAATAGCTCATTGCAATTATATGCACTAGTGGCACCCTAGAACATTAGGAGTGAGTGCATGGTGGGGGTTTCGAGAGAATCATTCAAGGGTCGACTCAACAATATTATTTATCGGAGTGTGTCCACTACAATATCGGAGGGTAGTCCATATGATTTATATCGGAGGGTTGTCCACATATAATATCAATCGTCGGAGTACGCCCAATTGATATACATCGGAGGGTTGTCCATATCTAATATCAATCGTCGGAGTATGCCCAATTGATATACATCGGAGGGTTGTCCATATCTAATATCAACTGCCTGAGTATGCCCAATCATATACACTGAGGGTTGTCCACAAGATAGATTATCGAGGTGTCCAATTATTTATATCGGAGGGCTGCCCACGCTTTAAAAAAAACAAATACTTTTGTTGGAATGGTTATCACCCGCACTTAGAGTCGGTTTGATGTGAGCTCCGGGGTGACTCGAGATGAAAACAAATCCAGCCGGTTATCACGTAGACTTGTATCGAAAGGATAGAGTCGAGTGACTCGAGATTTGGGTACCCATTGAAATTTCATTGACGATGGTGAACCGGTCAAGGGCTCGTGGATAGATGTCATTCGTGACATGGATTAGTTGACGGCCCATTAGGTTGTCGCGATCGCGACTCGGGAAGCCCGCATACACCAAGCAGAATTTGGTCAGGTAAGGTCAGATATGCACGGTCGATGCGTGATAGCGCGTGGGAATCGGGACGAAATTCTTTTAAGGGGGGAAGAATGTGAGACCCCGGAAAATCTAGATTCCCTCAAGGAGGGTAAAACGGTAATTTCGGTCAAAATCCGGAATTTTTATAGATCTCGGATGACGAAACGAACGACACCGTTGGAATCGTCTTCGCACCCAAATGCCTACCACGTCGACTGGTCGACCTCAGACATCAATTTCACGCTTTTCGAGGCAATCGAGAGGGATGGTGGACACTTGGCACGCTTGAGTGTTTCAAAGAGGCGCCAATGGTCAAGCTGAGATGTACAAACATGGAGCCTGGGCGTGGGCTTCACATGCTGGCTACACGGCTGCCATTTGATAGAAATCTCAAGGTGTATGGATATGATAAGGGTATGTAATCCCTGCCATTCAAATGATAACTACACGTGTGATGAGAGGACTTGTCTCGACTCAACCTTGACCCAAACTGCCTGGGAGGTGTTATATGGCAGACCAACCGAGAAAGGAGGAGTCGAGAGCAGAGTAAGCAGAGAGATACCCACCTTCTCTCTAAAATTCCCATGACGGACCGTTGGCTTCCGAAGCAGGCAATGAGTAAAGCTTTCGTTCCCACCCGCAAGGACTACACGCGGTACTAGTCGGAGTTTCGACAACTCCTGAAAAGGTAGGTTTTTCTCCTACTTGTTTTACTTTTCGCTAAGGGTCTTGGTAATGGGCGGATTTGTCGGCGCCGGACGCAAGCGCGATTTCTCTGCTCCAAAGATTTGGACCGGAATGAATAAATCCTTGGTGGGAAGTTCGAGCATCACCTGACCGCTTCAGGTGATTTGTGTGATGTGTGTTGTTGCCATGGGTGGGTGAATAACATGTCGATTAGAAATTACGGGTCGCTCCAAGACGAACCGCCTGGATTGCTTCTTATCTAAGGAGCTAAGTTTGTGTTATTATTATAAAATGAATAACAGATGTATGTGATTTAAATTGTTAATATATGCATGAGTGATATATTAGTACGAAGTTGTATTGCTTCAGGTGCCACGTATCGCACTTAGTAATAGGAGTAACCCAAGAGGTAGCCCCACTACCGGGCTTTGCTCACCTGGCCGCGACGATATTTTCGTGCAAGAAAGACGCGAATGGGGATCGGACGCATCCTGACCTTAGAGGCGAAGAAATGGCCAAATCTCCATTTTACCTTGTATTTTCTGTTTTTTTTTAAATTCTGGGCAAGAAACCCAGTTTTGTATAATTGTAATTAAATACAATTGTAAATAAATGCTTTTTGTATAAAATATACATTTTATGAGCATGACGTGCAGGCCCAAGTGGCCATTTTTGAACATGTACGTGCCTCACGACGTGAGACACGTGATTCTCGCTGTCGACGGTATCAACCCGACACTCGGATTACACACAAAGAAACAAGATTTACTAACTGCTTATGGGCTGCACAGATGATCAGAGGGTCCTGTTTTCAAGTTTTCTAATGGAATACAGGGCTAAGGATTGGTAGGATGCCATGGATAGGAGGTATCCTGATGGTATGTCATGGGACCAGCCAGCAGTTAGCCATCGATGTATTCTTTCCTCGCAGTCACAAGGATTCAAAAGATCGGTGAGTTCTTCAAATTAGAGTAGATGAACATGTCGTCGAGTATGAAGAGGTTCTCAGAGCCAGTCCCCGAATAGATCTGGGGACGAAATGGTACCACTCGAGGGTTGAGAAGAGTACTACAGATATGTATCAAAGTAGGCAGGAAAGTAAGAGGAGTGCACCAGGCACTTCGACTACAAGAAATTTGGTTTTCTGCGTCCAAAGTTTTTGCGATCAGCTAATAATAGTCATTGATTCCAATTTTCTACGATGAACTTTAACAATTGGTCGCTAATTTTAATAGATAGACAATTTAAATATTTTATTTATTTACGACCAACAATTTTATTTATAGCAACCATTGCTTGGTCATAGATATTAAAACTTGTGACCAGTTATTGATTGGTTGTAAAATGTATTACTATTTATGAGAAATCTTATATTGTCACAAAAATACCAGATATATAAAAATTATTATAGCTCATCTGGTTTGATATTTTGTGAGGACTAGTTATTTTAGTCTCAAACATCTTATAACTGCGGACCACTTATTGATTGGTCGTTGACGAGTATATTAATTATGATGAACTTTATGTTAGTCTCAAAAAAATTATAATTTATGAGAAATATCGTAACACGTCTCTGAAAGTATGATATTTTGTGAGGAGGGTTAAAAGTGATCATAGAAAAGTGATCATTGATTGGTCATAGATGAGTATAATAATTGTGACGAAACTTATGTTAGTCTCAAAAAAAAAATATAATCTATGAGAAATATTATAACGCGTCTCTAAAAGTATGACATTTTGTAAGGAGCGGTAAAGGGTCACAAATCCTATGATCTATGATCACTCATTGATTGTCACGAGACGAGTATAATAATCGTGACGAAACTTGGCGTTAGTCTAAAAATATAATCTGGTGAGAAATATCAGAATGCTGCTCTAAAAGATGACATTTTGTAAGGAGCTTGCAGTGGTCACAAAATTTCTCTCGATCATGATCGATACTTATTTATCGGTCGTAGACGAGTATAATAATTCAAGCATTTAAACTTACGTTGGGCTTCAAAAAAATATAATTTATGAGAAATATTATAATGCGTCTCTAAAAGTATGACATTTTGTAAGGAGCGGTAAAAGTGGTCATAAGATACCCTCCGATCTATGACCACTCATTTATTAGTTGTAGAAAAGTATATTAATTGTGATGAAACTTATGTTAGTCTAAAAAATATATATAATAAATGAGAAATATTATAACATGTCTCTAAAAGTATGATATTTTGTGAGGAAAAGTAAAATTTCACAAAGATAATCTCTATGATCTATGATCACTCATTGATCGGAATATAGAAAGGTATTATTTACAATACACCTTATGTTGCAAAACTTATATATTCTACAATAAATAATTTAACTTATCCCCAAAAGTTTGATAGATTATATGGAATTGAAAGATAGTGGCAAAAATGTTATATTATTTGGTATTAGTCATTGGTTACCTAAAAATCTTATTATTTGCAAATAACTCTTCTCAAGTTGGATCACATGAAAGACTTTAACATGTGAGAAAAGTCATAATTAATTCACCTTTCAAATATTAGTATTTTTGAGGACTGATAATTGTAGTGGAAAATGTCTAATAATTTGGGATCACTATTTTTGTGACTTTTTCAAAATACACTTTCTAGTTTAAACAATTTTCTATTATTAAAAGTTACCTTCTTAAAATACACATTTCATGAGGCTTTTTAAACACATTAAAATATTACTCTCAATATAAACCAATTTATTAAAAAATATTTATAAAAATTATTTCTATAACTTTTCAATTAATTTTATGTTTTTCCATGTACTTATATAAAATAATTACAAAAAATATCTTTAAAAATAATTCAATTTTTTATGAGCTTTTGGACCGATTGTAATAATTAAATCGATAAAATATATTATCAAATTATTTTGATAAAAATCTATAAAATATTTATTATTTTTAGTTAGACAATGATACAAAATTGGGTTTTTAAATTTTTATATAAGTTTATATTAACACCTTTTAAACTATCTTAAGCTCCTATCCAAGGTTTAATTAATATTTTCCATTGGTAAGATAATTTAAAATTAATTAATGATTAAGTAAAGAGAACAATAGATAATGATTGGAAAACTATATTTATATTGTATAAATAATATATATATTATTTTGATAAAAATCTATAAAATATTTATTTTTTTTAGTTAGACAATGATATAAAATTGGGTTTTTAAATTTTTATAAAAGTTTATATTAACACCTTTTAAAACTATCTTAAGCTCCTTAAATCATATCCAGTGTTTTATTAATATTTTCCATTTGTAAGATAATTTAAAATTAATTAATGATTACAGTTTAACAATAGATAATGATTGGAAACTATATTTATATTGTATAATAATATATATATATATATATATATATATATATAATGAATATTAGTTTTTATTTATTTATTAAAATTTTAATTATTATGAATACATATATTTTTATATTAAAATTTAACTTATTTTGGTATATTAATTACATACAATATCAAAATAAAATTTAATAAATTATACTTTCAAGAAATAAATTTTACTTTTTAAATAAAAAGATTTTCAAAAATAATAAAAATAAATGCTTCATATATTCCTCTGTTCTTCTTATACTCCGCACCCTCACAAAAGAAGAAGAAGCACTACAACAAAAATGACTTTAAAGGACACTATCTAATGCCTCAACACGTGACTTTTGAGGCACTTTAAAATTTTTGTAATAAAATAAAATATCCTAAAAGCAAAACCCCTCATTTTGCCGCCCAGCTTTCCCGCTTCTCCCATCAACCAAAACCCTTGCCGCCTTGTTCCAGCTTTCCCTCCTTTCCCATTTCCCTCTTCTCCCATCAACCAAAACCCTTGCCGCACTGTTCCAGCTTTCCCTCTTCTCGCATCAACCAATTTTGCCGCCCCACTACTACACGTCCACCCACAAACCATTTCCCTCTTCTCCCATCAACCAAAACCCTTGCCGCACTGTTCCAGCCTATTCCCCACTGCTCGTCCACCTCTGATCACCGGTCGAGCAAACGTACGGCAGCGATAGTGGCAGCGACAGCGGCAGCCAGCGAACATACGTCGACAGTGAGTACACGAAGAGAATATTTGTTTGACAAAATCAATATTTTTTTTTTATTTTTAATTATTATTTTAATTTTGGTGGAGATTGTTAAGAGAAAAATTGAAATAAAATAAAAAGTAAAAAAAGGTGGGGAGCCAGAAACGGAGAGAGGGAAGGAGTGGGAGGAGAGGAGAGAAACGGAAAAAAACAAAAAGGGAAGAAGAGGTAGAGAGTGAAGGAAGGGGCAAAAAAAAAAAAAAGGGAAGATTTGGGAGGCAAAGTCCCTGGGTGCTGTGTTCTCCTAGGTAATTTTTTTAAATTCATATTTGATTTTTCTTTTTGTTTGCTTTCCTAGAAATTGGTAGGTTTTCAGTTTATTTCTAGAATTTTTAATTTTTATCTTTGGTATATTAAAAATAGTTCCGAGTTTTTTTTTTTTTTTCTGTATTGATTTTTGTTTCAAACTCATAAAACATTGCAGAATTGAAACAAGATGAGTTTCTTTTAATTGCTGAAATGTACAAAAAAAAAAAAATTTATATACATACATATATATATATATATATATATATATATATATATATATATATATATATATATATATATATATATATAGATCTTGAAATCATGCAGCTGGGTTTCTGAGATCTTGAAAAACGGAAGAAGGAAATTTTTAAAGCAAATGTGTTGTGAAGAAAACTGGTGCAGGAAGGGTTTTGAAGGCTCAAACTGCAGACCTCGAAAAGCAGTTTTTTTATTTTATTTTATTATTATATTGTATTATTTTATTATTTTATTGTTTTTTTGAGAGAGATGAAGCAGTGGGGTATATTAATGTCAAATGTTATTGAGAGAGATGAAGAAGTGAGGTATATTAATGGTAGTGGGTGTTTACTCAGAAATTTGTACCAATGTTTCTTTTTCTTTTCCTAATTCGGGTATCAACATTAAAGAATATTAATATATTTGTATCCATTTGAGTTGATTAGGATTAATACATTGATATATATTCGGGTATTTGTAATCATTTAGGGATATTGATATATATTCGGGTATTTGTATTCTTTTTCTAATTAGGATTAATATGAATATTTGTTGATATATTAATCATCTTATCTCTTTTTTTATTTAAGTTGGGTTTGTACTGTTTTCTGGTATGAATTGTCTGTTTTTATGGATGAGAATGGGTTTTCCGAGATTAGATTTATCATTTATTTATGTATATGTATAGTTTTGTTTTGTATTAATAATGATTTTTCTGGGAATGAATGATACTGTTGTTTAATTTGCTGGGTATGATGAATGACGTGCAGTCCAAATGTTGTTTTGTATTGATCTTGATTTTTGTTTTGTAGAGATTTATTTCATGTTGTAATAGTTCTGGCAATCATGTTTTCATATGGGATTGCTTCAATTATAAATATGCTTCTGCAAACATGTTTGTTATTAAACCCTTAAACCAAATCCATAAGTCCAAGCCCAACATATTTAGGCCCATCAACTTTAGGCCCAACCCAACCTATTATGACCAAAACCCACTTCATAGGTCCAACCCATTTACCTTAGGCCCAATCCAACCTATTAGGACCAACCCCACTTCCTGCGCTCCAACCCATTTACTCCAGCCTAACCCAACCTATTGCACCAACCCACTCGCTTAAAACCCAACCAGTTCACTTCATGCGCCCAATCCATTTACCCAGCCATTCACTGTAATTCCATTCCATATTTAGAAACTCATCAAATTAGATCCAATTAGGCCCATCCATTTAGGTCCAATACATTAGTTTATGCCCAACCCACTTAGGCATATCCTATACTTATAGGCTCATCCAATTAGGTCCAATTTATTAATTTAGAAGCCCAACATAATATCCTCAACCCCTTTAGGTTAATTTACCGACCCTTAGGTCATTCGACCAAGCCTCTTTGCCACTTATTCTTATTAGCTCTTTAGCTTGTCAAATTCCACTCTTAATTTATTCACACCATCATTTAAAGGAAGTCTTAAAAAATCCATTTCTAAAATTTTTTTTCCTAATTTTTAATTTTTACTTTTTAAGTTTTTTTAATTTCAAAATAACATTTTTCTAATTTCTCAAAATTCAAGATATATAATTTCAAAAGTCATTTTCCTCTTGTATTTTTTTATTTTTTATTTTATTTTATTTTATTTTTTATTTTTTATTTTTATTTTGACTCCTATGACTTTGATAATTTATTCAGGCATAAATAGCTGATTAGCAAGGATTAGGCATTCGACATATGCTTGAGTCGTTAGGTACATTTCTGTCTTATTGTGACTTTCTCCCGACATACACATGCAATTAAATGATGTCGATTCTCCTGCTTTTGACTCGTTCGCCAAAACCGGTCAAGCTCCTTCAATCCAAATCACGATATCAATCTTTGTTGGGATTTATTGTTGATTGTTGAGCCACTGTTATGGTTCAAGGCCCGTGTTTTTGGCTCGAGGGCTGGTTTTCCTGCTTCAAGTGTGAATATGATCAATATTTTTGCGGCCGCACTCGACTATTTTGGGTGTTAAATGATGAATATGCTTTCACCAATTGTAATTTTTGTTTTTTTGCTTCTCATGTTAGAATCAAGTAAACTGGGCAGAAGTCTTACTTGGTCATGGATAAAGCTGGATGTATGTTTAGAGGAAGTAAGGAATATGAGAATGGTTTGGATAAATTACTGGACATTGCATTTGAAAAGGAAAGCGTGAATGGAAAAATCGCTTTGTCCATAAAAATTGCAAACTTGGTGATTTGCTGATAGAGGATCGCAAAAGATCATTTAACATATCATGGTTTTCTCTCGAACGGGTATGCAAGATGGTTTGTTCATGGTGAAGCATCTTCTCGCTTCACTGCCCCACTTATGACTTAGGAGATAATTTTGATAATAACAATGACATGTGCAAGGGATTTACATGATGGAATTTGCTTGGGATTTGTTGAAAATTACATTGATGACAATGACGGGATGGTGTTCCAAGAGACGAGGAACCAAATAATGATGCAAATGTTTTTATGAGTTGCTAAAAACACGAAAAGGAACTTTATCCTGGTTGTAAGAAGTATTCTCAATTATCCGCAATTATTAGGCTATTTCACATAAAGTGTCTTAATAGAGTGAGCAACAAAGGATTTACTGATTTGCTCAAACTTATAAAAGATGCTTTCCCCCGTTGAGAGACATTTCTCAAGTCATACCATATGAGGCGTAACATGATAGGGGGCTTGGGACTTTCTTAATAAGATCCATGCATGTCCAAACGACTGCATGTTGTATAGAAAGGAGTATGAGAATGATACGGAATGTCATGTTTGCAAAACATCTAGGTACTCGAGGACAAAGACAATGATGCAAATAGAAGCTTTATCTAAAAAAAAAAGTTCTGCTTAAGGTTTAGCTGGCATTTTGATTCCTCGACAGCCGTTTATTCATGTCTTCGAAAAACAAAGATCTTTCATGAGGTGGCATAAGGAAGGCTCTGAATGTATATTTGTTATAAGGAGACACCCATTCATTTCCTGATGGAACATTCGACTTTAGAAATGTAGATTTTGTCAAGAAACTAGAACATTAGGCTCGCTTAACATCGATGGTTTTTAACTCTTTAAGTCTTTAAACGTTCAACATAGTACATGGCCGTCATCTTGATACCTTATAATTACCGGATGTGTATGAAGCAAGAATATTTTTTCTTTCGTTATTGATTCCCCGCCCAACAATGCCCTGAAATTAACTGATGTATACTTAGAGCCCTCGATGTAGGAGTTAAAATTAGTTGCGGGAGGTCGGGGGTAAATACTTATGATGCATCGATGAATCGGAATTTCAACATGCGTGCAATTTTTGCTTTCGACAATTAGGGTGACTTTCCAAAATTTCTCAAGTAAATTTGCCTGGATGGGAGCACTAAGGGTGAATTTGCATGTCCTTCACATAAGGGACACATGTTCTAAATGGTTAAGGTATATAAGTGTAAAGCATTGTTATATGGGGTACTGCCGTTTAGCAAGTGATCATCCTTTTCGTGAAAGATAAGAGATCATTCAACGGGTTTGAAGAACATGATAAGGCACCATCACAATTGATGAGATATGGTCTGAGAGAGCTTGACTGGCCATACACACACGCTTATGCATTAAATAATGACAATAGAAATTTGATCTTATAATTGGAAAGCAGAGGATATTTCGAAGTTACCATATTGGAAAGGAAATATATTAAGGCCATAATTGATGTGATGGCACATTGAGAGAATGTGGTGTAAAGCGTTTCGCAACTACATACTAGGGCCTTGATAAATCAAAAGATCATGCGAAAGCACGTGATTTACTTGCAAGAAATGGGAATTAGGCTCGAGTTACATCCTATCAGAGATGAGTTCCTGTAACGCATTATCCACTCCTGTTTTCCGATGAATGTGCGTAAAAGGAGATTTTTCGTGGGTGTGTTGAAACAAATCAAAGTCCTGCATGGTTATTCATCAAATATATCGAAATGCATAAGAAGAAACCACCGAAGATCTTCTGCTTGAAGAGTCATGATAACCATATATTGATGCATCAATTGCTCCTCTAAATTTCAGAGTCCTCGCCAAAGCAAGCGAGCACCTTTAATTGATTTGTGTAATTTTTAGTGTTTATGTCTCGAAAGTCTTTCTTCATGCTCGAGAACTTATTCAACTAGAGAGGCGGATTGCTCTAACACTCGGTCATTTGGAGAGGATTTTTCCTCCTTCTTTTTTTGATATTATGGTTCACCTACCTATCCATTTAGCGATCAAGCAAGGTCAAGTGTATTCGTAATATCGATGGATGTATCCCGTTGAAAGGTATTTGTCAACGTTGAAGGCCTATGTACGTAATCGAAGTCGTCCTGAAGGTTCTATTGCAGAGGGATATCTCAAGGAAGAATGTGCATTCAAAGGTGGAAGGAATTTGGAAGATACCTAGACAGAGGTTAGACAAGGAGTAATCGAGCTTCAAGAAATCATGATGGCAATATTGATGACTGAGTTGAACTTCCCATATTTGTCAACTGTCGCCATCTAGAGGAGGAATATTGTTAATCGGGGACGAGATATACGAAAAGGGCACATCAATATGTGCTATTCAATCAGAAATAGTTCAACCATTTTAAGGTGAGAAATTTTGTGATTAATTCACCAGCGTATATATAGTTTTAAGGATGATATATATCTAATACTATTCTACAATCTTTTCCCTTTAGCTGAGCATCGAAATGATTCAATCAAAATCCTCGCTTGCGATAAGAGACATTTGAGCGATACACAATGAAACTTTTGCCTCGTGGTTTGCCAATCAAGTAAGTCTAGTAGCACAAAAAATATTAGAAATCAGAGTATGTCAATTCATTATTTCTATTATTATGCTTGTTCAATGTGTTCAAAATATGGATTTTGTGAATGAAAGGGGAATTTATGATGAACTTAGAAGTTTATTCAAGGTCCCAACTTCATCGGGCAAACGATACAGCGGTTTTATTGTTAATGGATTTAGATTTCATGTTAAGGAGATTGGAACAAAGAAGGAAAACATTGTTATGTGTTGCTGTTGTCGCAAAGACGACAAGTTACTCAAGCAAGCAATGACAAACCCCGTTTATCGAGATGTGACTTATTATGGAGTATTGAAGGAGATTGTCGAGTTAGAATACTTTTCGGAGTAGAAGGTTGTTCTATTCAAATGGATTGCAAAGCAAGGAAGAATGCAAAGGATGAAAATGGTTTCACACTTGTGAATTTAAGTAGACCAATGAATACCGGTGAGCCTTTTATATTAGCTTCTCAAGCACAACAAGTGTTTTATGCAGAAGATCCCATTGATAAAGGATGGCATGTTGTGATCAAACCAATTCTGGGATTGCTTTGACATGGACGTAAGAGAAGAAATTGACGTTTAAGATTATTTACTAAGCGTAGACATGCACTGTGTGATATCTCCGATGATAATAAGGAAATAAGATGGGTTAGGGAAGGTGGGGAGGAACTGCAACAACAAATAACATGATAATTTATTGAGAAGTGGAGTTTACATTTCTTTTCATAGTTGATATTGTAAGCACAAACATGTACATTCTTATGTGTGTCATCGTTGTCTTTTCTATTTGTACTAATGATGCTAGTACATAATCGCAAAAATAAATTTTATGACTTCTTTCTTCCAGGTTCATCAATTTGCCCATCCTTTATTCCTTGTTTGGTTCTAGCGGCAATTACTAATCTTCTTGAAAATGGTAAATTTGGTTTTGGCATTGTTACTTATTTTTCCGTTGAAACTTGTACTAAATTATTCTCCATGTATTTTTTTGCTCTTTTATGCAGGTTAGAACACGAGGTGGCAATCTAGGTGCAATCCAACGTAAAGTCGACAGATGTGATAGTGCCTGCTTCAGCATGAAAGAGCACATAATGATACCACGCTTTAACTCAAAGAAAGTGCTAATGTTACTCAAAGTAGTATTGAAACCTAACATATGGAATATCCGTAAGTACTAAAATCCGCTGGAATGTTGTCTCGAATAAATTGATTAAAGGTCAGCCTCAAGGCTTATGGATACGTTTTGATGCTTATGTTACCGATTTGATGCCAACCGATGAGTGAATGTACTAAGTTTATTTGCTGTGACTAGCTAAGCTTTATGTACTAGTTTTAGAAAGTCATCTCCATTGCTTGTAATATTTGCCATTTGATTTGCAATATGATCTTAGGGTGGTTAAAGAAGAGAAAAGCGAGAGGGCCTACCTATGCCTAAGAAGTATGGGGTCAAACAGAAGAAAACCGCAAAGAATTTCATTTAAAAAATTCGACAGCCAAATGATAAGGAGATGAGACCTTTGCACATTTTCTAGGTAATTCTTGCTCAACAATGGAAAATATGCTCCCCACGTCTCTGAGATGGACAAGGTACCAGAAAAGCCTAACAAGGAACAGATGCTGCAAATTGTGAAGGTGATAGTTGGATATGTTGTTGTCTACATTAGTAATATAAGTGTAATCATCAAATATCTCATCGAACTTCTATTTTGCAGGACAAATTTGAAATTCCCCTTGGATGTGAAGATTACATCTTACAATCGATTGAAAGAAATGGAGGAATTTGAAAAGTACAATCAAGGCTAAGCATTTTGATTCCAAATTATCTCGATGAGAACCTTAGAAACGCTCCAAACGTAGAGTGAATGAATCACATTGGAATGAATCTTGTAGAAGCATTGGCATCTAAAGAGGGAATAAGATGTCTTTTCTCATATCTAAAGTTATAATTCGACAAAGTTTGAAACTTATGCATGGTTATATATGTTGCAGGAGGCCAGTGAGAAAAATAAAGAAAGTCGAAGTCATCAACCATACGATCGCATGTGTCAAAGAGGGCTTTTCCATTATTCGTGAGTCGTGGAGGTAATGTTTCAACTTCTGTATATCTTACTTGAAGTTTCTAATTGATATACTATTACGCATAATGCATAATACTTTAATGTCAGAGCATGAAAACTTAACATGAACCTACGCTCTCGCACATGTTCATGACTTGTTATTCCAAGAAGGACGGTACTCCTGCCAATGCGTTGGTGGGAGAGAAAATTGTGAGTTTACCTATTTTATATTTTCGAAATGTGAAATTGTTATGAATAATAAATCGACATAAATGTATAGGAACAAATTTAAATGCTACATGCATCGGGGCTTCAAGTGATAATGGCAACGTATGCTTACTATAAAGTCATAGGGAATGGAAAAATATGGACTCGTTTAACTTATATGGTTTAGGGTGTTAGCCGCGACATGTTAATGGAACAAGCCTACGCAGCAAGTCATCATGCCGCCTTACGCTACAAGCGAAATGAAGAACTACGTAAGGAATCGAATCTAATTAAGGTCTATCAGACGTGAGAATCGAATGTGCGGAATCCATCGCATTCTTCAAATGCATTAACACCGAACAACCACGCTCAAGCCTCTACATCAAGAACTCAAAGCCCTATTGAAGTAAGTCATTTGAAACTCATTACAAGTGTACTACTTGAGAAGTGTATATATAATGAATTACATCAAGAGCAATCATAATTATGTTATATCGAAGTGGTAACTTTGGTTTGCTTGGCAATACCATATGATTAAATTTTGGTTTGTATGATTTATGTATTGGTGTTGTTGTATTATTCATGAGCCTAGTCTTTAGGTTGTTATTTAATATTATGGTTGTTTTGTAATGTTTTTATTTCAGTCGGTATGGATGTTGTTCTTCCGAGCATAACGCTCGCCAAAAGCTGCTGGGAAAAGTATGTAGTGTGGACTCATCAACTAAGTCGAGACTAAGAATTAGGTCCAAATTGGTGTGAAGTGACTATTCGTGTTCCTATAGTTCGGGAGGAACGACACAAGGTCTTATGGATCATTCAAGATCATGGGAGATGCTAACGGTGCCGCAATCGCCGCCTCTATCTTGGTATTATTATGAAGATTAATATTTGTTCTTTTATTGAATTCTTTTATTTAGTTTAAATATTGTGATTTAATCATTTATTTGCTGCTTTCTCTAGTGTAATTCATGGTGAAGATCAATTTCGAAGAAGCTATGTTAGTATTCCTCGCACTTCTACTTTGCTCGCTGAAAATTTTGGCAATACCATGTGGCTCTGGATAGTTTTTGCTACAGGGAGTTGTCACATTTCAACAAATGTGTGTTAGATTGATGTATAGTTTTGACTTTGAGATTCACACATAAATGTCGATGTCTACATAGCCGTTTATAATACTTCTCATTGTTTCCAAGGTTTTGAAGTTTAGTGACTATTCATTTTATATGCAAAGTGCAACATCTTTGCAAAGGGTATATACATGTTTGGCAATTTTTGTTTTTCAAGGCATCGTAAAAGCTTCAACAAAAGCTTGGCGGTAGCGAAGAGGCATAAGCAAATGCCTTAACAAACAAAAGGCGCATGATAAAGAAGTGTCTCAATAGATAAATAATTGGACATATATTGAAGAAGAAAAAAATACCTCAACATATAACAGATGAGACACTTTTTCATGCCTCAAAATGAAATTTAAGAGGCACAATAAAATGCCTTAACTTATGATAGATGAAGCACTTTTTCGTACCTCAAAAGGCAATTTAAGAGGCATAATAAAACGCCTCAACATATGGTAGATGAGGCATTGTTTCGTGCCTCAAAATGAAATGTAAGAGGCATAATAAATTGCCTCAATATATGGCAGATGAGGCACTGTTTCATGCCTCAAAATGTAATTTAAGAGACACAATAAAACGTCTCAACATACAGTAGATGAGCGCTTTAGTGCTCGAATGAACTTTAAGATAAGACAATAACATGCCTCAACATATAGCATGAGGCGCTTTTTCGTGCCTCTCAAAACATCACACTTCAAGGGAACATCGCAACGCCAACAAATATATGTTAAGGCTGAGATTTGTTGCGACACGTGCTTGTATGGCGTTTTATCCTAGCGCCTCAATAAATCAAAGTGTCACAACATCAATCTATTGAGGCACTTTTTGAGTGCCCCAACATACAATTTTTGTTGTAGTGAAACAAACACATCATTATGCAAGAAAATATTCCCCACGAGAAAACACTATCAATCTACCAAATAGTGAATAGTTTCTAGAGGATCCTTTGTATGACTAGTAGTTGACATACATAATAACCATGGTATCTTTGAAAAAAATGATAGTAATTGGTCTAATTATAACATCAATAAATTTAATAATAAATCATAATCCTACAAATATTTTTGAGGGAAAAAATGCCTCAAAAAGTGGCATACAATGAAAGTAAATTTTTTTTTACCTCAATCATCTAAGTCATATTAATACTTCACTATCTAAAATTGGTTCTTCCTTATCATGATCACTCAATGCTTCATCTTCATCACTAGAATCATCTATGAATTCCGAATTGTCATCTCAGAGCAGGCGCCGCAAACATGATATTTGCATCTAAAATAGTCGACTTTACATTCGCTATTAAATAATCGTGTCTCAAGATTAATATCCTCAACAACATGGATAGGTGTTTCATTATTGCTATATCACCTTCTTCATTGCCCCATCTCAAGACTTTCCATCTCTCGAACATCCCAGATATGCCTATGGCGTGATTTTTCTACTACTTTCCAGTTAGATCCAAATTTAGGATCATTCACATAAAATACTTGTTGTGCTTGAGATGCCAAAATAAATGGATCATTCCTATACCATGTATTTGACATTTATGCAAATTAAGTTGTGATCTTTTAATTCTTTTTTCTCTTGCATTTGAAATAAACCAATTAATTCTTAAATAATATTACCTTATGATTAAACAAATATTGCAACTCAAGCACATCAACTAAGACACCATAAAATTCTACTTCTTCATTGTCATGTTCCCCAGCCACAGCAATGCCATTATTTTGAGTCGTCAATCGATTATCACGGTTGTAGGTGTGATATCGCACTCCATTCACATCACAACCCGAGTATGATGCAACTCGAGGATCAGGTCCACATGCTAATGAATACAACTTGGAAAAAGACGCAACTGAGCTTCCATGATGCAACGATATCATCTACATGCAAAGAAAGACAAGATAGAATCATACATATGAAGTTTCATGATATTTTATTTCATTCCAAATTTTAAAAGGCATACTTACACGATCTTTAAACCAATTAGGAAAAAAGCTTTTGTTGTCTCTGTGATAAGTTAGCATAACTCTCAGTTTTCAACTGATGCATGTGTTCACTGCATACACACTTAGGTAAGAATCACAATTCTATTGAAATAATTGTTACTTAAAAAAATGAGCTACATGTCGCACTTACCTTAGGTATGGTTACAACTCTTCACAGTTTTTCAAGATATACCAATGTGCTACTTCAAGATCCTGTCCATGTAATTCAATTAAACTTCTTTCCTCCAAATGGGTAAGCCTTGTGAAAAATTAGATAATTTATCAACATTTTGCTCATCTTCAAATTCAATTTCAAAATGTCGATCACTAAACTTGTTTCAATGTTACTAAGATACATTGAGCGTAATGTCATAGATTCATTTACTATATGTTTTCCAACAATTGAACTCTTTCCTGGACGCAGCTTTATTTTTCACAAAATGCCTAAGGTACCCAACACTGTAATAATAAATGCATATTAATGAATATACTATATAAAAGAAGAGTCAATATTTACTAAGTAACTATAGAAAATTATATATAATACCTTCATCAGATACATCCGCCTATAACCAATCAATAACAATCTGGCTTCACGAGGCAAGTGAACAACCAAGTGAACCATCACATCAAAAAATGCTGGTGGATAAATCCTTTCAAGCTTACATAAAATCAAAACAATCCAATTATCTATTCTGTCTAAATCTGAAACATTTAAGGTCCTTGAACATAAATCTTGAAATAATTTACACAACTCTACCAAGACAGTGCACACATCCTTGCGCAAAAAGGCACGTATTCCAATTGGAAGAAGTCTCTACAACAAAACATGGCAATCATGACTTTTTAAGCCTCATATTTTACCTTCATTTATGCTCACACATCTACTAATATTTGATGCGTATCCCTCTGGTAATTTCACTGATTTTAAAAACTTGCAAAATTCTTTTCTCTCTACACTTAGACGCCCAAACTCCGGTGTCCGTGACTACCCGTCAACCCTGACCATGTCTCACGTCGAGACCTATACCCAGGCAAATACGCCACTCTGGCCTACACATCCTACTAAAAAAATGTAAATTTTATACAAAAATGAATTTATTTACAATTGTATTTAATTACAATTTACACAAAACTGGTCTCGCCTGCACTCTTACAAAATACAAGATAAGGTCACACGATTTCTTCGTCCCTAAAGCCCCGACGCGTCCCAAGTGCTTCTGACCTAAAAAAGTATATTCCCGACAGTGGTGGAGCAATGCCCATGGTGGAATTTCCCTACTTGGGTTACTCCCCACCTAAGTGCAATGCAATGGCACACCAAACATTCAACACATGATAATATATCACTCATGCATATATTAACATAATTAATTCCATAAATCATGTTATTCAATTTATGACAATAACATAAGATTAGCTCACATGGGCTAAGGCATAATCCGACAGTCCATCTTGGAACTGCCCACAAAATCACAATCAGCATGTTATTTACTCATGGCAATAACACACATCACACAAATCACACAAATAGTCCGTGGACTGTCCAAACCACACCAAGGATTTATTCACTCCTGGCCCAAATCTGAATCGGGTCACCGCCATCCGTGCCTCAACAAATCCCTATCCATTACATGACCCTTAAGCAAAAAGTAAAACAAGTAGGAGAAAAACCCCTACCTTTCCGGAGTTTTTCGAAACTCCACCAAAACTGGTACCCACTTGTAGTCCTTGCCGTGGGGAGCAACTTTGCTCCTTGCCTCGCCTAAAGCCGACGGTCCGATCGCCGGGAATTTTAGAGAGAAGGTAGAGCTTCTCTCTCTAAAAAATCCCACACTTTCCCTCTCTCTTCCGTTTGCTCCTTTTCCCTCCTCTCTCTTCCTCTACCAATCCATTTGGTCAAGATTGGGACAAGAGAAAAGTCCTCTCAATGCCACATGTCAAATTCCTATTGGTTGAGAGGATTACACCTTATCCTCTTATCCAACCACTCGAGATTTCTCTAATGGCACGATGCCATGTGTCACATGTGAGCCCCACTTACTCAATATTTGACTCTCCCATAGCTTGACACGTGGCGCCTCTTGGGCCACTCATAAAGTGCCAAGGGTCCCAAGACTTCCTCTATCGTGCTCTCTCAAAAACGTGGAAATTCGACCATCCCTGAATTCAACGAAATTCGACGCAGAAATAGATTCTGATGGCACGATTCCAACGGCGGTTCCCATCATCCAAGATCTAGAAAAATTCCAGATTTTCAAACGAAATTACCATTTTATCCTTCCTTAGGAAATCTGGATTTTCCGGGGTCTCACAGCACTTGTCAAAGTATAACATGCTGGAGGTTTAATATATATGTTTCCATGTTGTTGCAAGTGTAATTCCTTTCTAATATTCAAATCTTTCAAATCCAAACGAGATTTATCCTCGTGTCTTCCTTCCCACTATATTCAATAATGTCCCCAAACACTATCACAAAATATTCTTCTCATGTGCATACATCAAGTTTGTGTCTTAATTTCAAGGATGACCAATATGGCAGCTCAAAAAATATACTTTTTTTTTGTCCAGTTTAGTTCACTAGGAGAACGTTTTCTTTTTCTATCTAAGTTATTATTATTTTTCCAAACTTACCACAATGAACATCTTGTAGTTGGTGCAAAATATCATTTCATGTCAAAATTTTAGGAGGAGACCCATATTCTGGTTTACCATCATATTGTTTACTTTTTCAAACTATGCTCACCATCTGGGCAGAACGCCGATGACCCATATAACATATTTTTGTTTCTAATCTTTGTGATTTGGGTGTTCATTACAACAGACATGCCTTATATCCCTTTTTTTTGTACCCCATCCGCATAAAGTCCCCGTACGCTAGAAAGTCATTTACAAATTCATAACATCGCATGCATAAAAATGTTAGCCCTTAGAAACATCGTAAGTAGCTACACCCACATCCCATAATTCCTTCCGTTCTTCGACTAATGGACGTGGAAATACATCAATATCTTTTCCAGGTGCTTTAGGTCCAGGAATTAGTAATGACATCATAAGAAAGAGTTCTTTCATGCACTTCTAAGGAGGGAGATTGTAAGGAAATACAATTTCTGGCCACATACTATATGAGTTATTCATATTTCCAAAAGGATTGAACCCATCAGCAAAGTCTCAATCTAACATTTCGAGGGTCTTGAGCAAACCAAGAATGTTTTTTATCAAAATCCTTCCACCCTTCTGCATCTGCAGGATGTCTCAAAACCCCATCCACGTTGATTCGTTTTTCTTTATGCCATCGCATATCAATAGCAGTATATTTTGACATAAATAATCTCCTAATCTGGTTTGTTGAAAATAACGTAACACCTTTTGAGGAATCTTCTTACCTTTACCATCATTGTGTTTATATCTTGGCTCACCACATGTTGGACAACCATCTTCTACCTCATTTTCTCCGTATCAAAGCACAATCATACTTGCACACATGAATAGTTTCATATCCTAACCCCAAATCCCGTAGCATTTTTTTAGCATCATAATAAGATGCTGGAATGTTTGCACCTTCTGGAAAAGCCTTTTTCAATATTTGCAACAACATGTCAAAAGATTTATTACTCCATCTATTCAACACTTTAACATGCATCAACTTCACTAAAAAGTAAATAATCAAAATTCTCAAGACCGAATAAAGTTCCTTTTAGCTTGATCAAACAAATCATCATATTGGTCTACATTTATATGGACACAGTTCATAATTCTCATTCGACTCTCCACAACGATGTTATTGGCATGGTCCCCACATATCATGTAACATCTCTATCATTTCATCGTCTTAACCTCTTGACATGAAATTCTCATTATCATTCACTGAACTTTGAGTTGGAATATAACTAGAGAAATCAATTTCTTCACCATGGAACACCCATTTTTGGTAGCTATATGACATACCATTTTTATATAAATGACGCTCAACATCATCTAATGATTTCCAATCCATGTTCTGACAATTTCGACATGGACATCGAGTGTTCCCATCCTTATTAAGTGATTTCCTAGCCAAATCCAAAAATTCTTTAACACCATCTCATACTCTTACAACTTAATTAGTCATATCAACTTTGTCATAGATTTGTCTAGTAATATTTACTTGAAAAATATTATTATTTAAAAATGATAATAATCATAAAAAACTAATTTCTTTAAGTATAATAAATCTCAACTAAATAACTTCATAATATATTCTCATATTCTATAAACTCAATTTATTTATATCTCTATTATATAGAAGATAAAATAATTAAAAATATATTTATGAAGAGTTTTAATTATATCTTATTTTTCTTTATATTTTTCGTAGTAAAACCAAATATGTTAAAAATCAAATGACTGGTATAATCACGTGTTCAGAAAATATATCCAAAATATACTCTATATAATGATTCAAGGGTTTTTATAGGTAACAAGAAAAAATCACTATATTATAATTAATATAATAAAATTCAAATATAATTCATTAGGTCGCATACTAAGGAAAATTAGGGATTTAGACAATATTCACATAATTAGCTAAAATACTAAAAGTAATGATAGAAAAATATCTTAGGAAATATAAGATGGAATTAAGAAAAATGATATAATAAAAAAAATCAAATAATTTAATATTTTCTATAAAATATTTATTTTTTTTAAATAAAAATTAAATTAAGTATTGGAAAATGATGATGTTTTATCTAACCTTATCTTTGTATAAAGTATCATTATAATTTATAATATCATAAAATATACGTGAATAATAAAAAATTGCTTTATTACTTATACGTTGATATTCTACTTTAATTATATAATCACTAAAATTGTCTTAAAAATAATAATTGAATAATACTAACAAAACAAAAAGTTCAAAATTTAAGATAATAAAAAAATATAAAGATAAAATATGCATACATATTATCTTCTTAGTTATGGATCATTATTTTTCTTCATGAAACTACTAAAATTGATTATATAAATTGAAGCTCCCTTTTCTTTACTAAGCAAACAATGACCCTCCAAAAGTCTACATCTGAGACCCACACATTCTATAAATATTACAAATTCACAAAATGTATATATATATATATATATATATATATATATATATATATATATATATATATATATATATATATATATATATATATATATCCTAGAATTTTTCTAAGTAGGAAAAAAAACTAAGTCATTTGAATTTATTATCATTTTATTTTTTTGGGTTGACATACATATTTTGTATTAAGTATTTGTCGAAAAGAGGATCTTCCTCTTACTTGAGTCATCAAATAAATTCTGGCCACAAAGACTTCACCCACCTTCTAGATGAAGAATTTTTTGACAATCACAAATAAAAAGAAATAAATTATCATAGTAGATTTTCATTCCATAGTCTCAATTGGATCTCATATGTTCTAAGAGATCAGGCAACTTTTAACTAAGTAAATCGGTAGTTTACAACAAAGAAAGCTCCATATGCCTAATCCCGAACTGTTTCGAACTTTATTATATTTGTGTTCAAAAATATTCCAATTGATTTGGATTTCTACGTCTCTCACAAAATTTGTGGCCCCAAACGAGGTCCGTTGACTACCCGTCAACCCGCGGAATACAAGTGGTCGGGTTACCCGAGCGCCAACGTCCCAACTTGATCGATATAATCCCGACATGATCAGCGGCCACTTGTTTCCAAACTTTGATATATTTGTGTTCAAAAATATTCAATTGATTTGGATTTCTACAAATTACTCTCACAAAATTTGTGACGCCCCAAACCCAGGGGTCCGTTGACTACCAAATCAACCCTTGAGCCACAAGTGGGCCTCGGGTTGCCCCGACGCCACTTTTAGAAAATCGGTGAGTCTCCTTTACAATGCGGGGCTCTGCAGTAATACACGCATGAAACCTGTGAAGCAGTCGATATAATCCCAATATGAGTAAAACGGCTACTTGGGCCCTTAAACAATACTCATCACAATATATCAAGTATATCCCGTAGTTTTGAGTTAATAAACTCTTTGTTATCTGACATATACTAAAATGAAAAGCATTCTAATACATACAGACACAAAAAGCCACATGGCTTTCTTCTAAAACAGCCTCAGAATGAACCGTCTCCTGCACGCTCCACATTGCACCGTAAAGGGGATCTAAGCGGGGTGAGCTAATGCTCGATGGGAGAATCATACTAAATAAGAACACTCACCTTTAAGTGCGGTCTGTTAAAATGTAGCGTTGGCAAATGCATGATCCTACTTGAGATATCTACATGTCAACTCAGATCCAGGAGTCTGTGACTCTCTCACACTCGCCTAAGCCTTGTATGAGGTATTGTTTTATTAGTGGGCCCAATGCTCCGATGTATATATATATATATATATCGAATTGGGCCCTCTCCGACGATTGATAAAATAATTGTTTGTGGACTACCCTCGATGAATATCAATTGGGCGCTCCAGCGATTGATATTTTTAGTTTGTAGTTACCCTCGAATGTTAATATTTTAGGCTGCTCTCGAAGCGAATTTTCTGCATATTTCATCTCATGCACTAACTCCTATAGTCCTAGGATGTTCAGTGCATATGGAATATGTGCCAATTCCCGTCTGATCCCAATCAGCGTACAAATATATAAGCGAATATGTGCCTTAAAAATTGGAAATCCCATGGCTTGTATTATGTAATTATCATTTGGCTTGTCAAAATTAGCTACATGTGCTAATGATCAAACACAAGCAATTCGATTTGAATTACTTAACCAAACACATGTTTTCACGAAAATACATTTTAAGTGTGCTATTCTAGGTTATACGGTTCAAACACGCATCCAGATTCGTCGATTCGCTTTGTGAACCGCATTTCACGGCCATTACGGCCTGTTCAATCAAGCATGATTTATTTCATAATTTCATGATTCCACCAACCCAAAACTGACCCTGGCGACTACGGGTGCACCAGCTCCAAAATCTTGTATCAATTCGGTCCCATGTTTTGGGACCGATCACACGACCCATTCCCGGTCTTTTTCACATCAATACACAATTTATTCAATAAATCATCAAACATGGCACCCAAACAGCCCCTCACGTCACGGCTACAGATTTTGGGTTTCAATAAATTTACTAAATTCGGTCCCAAGTTTTGGGACCGATCAACAACAGCGTTCAGAATACTATTCTTTCGAAACATCGAAAACAGCTTGAAAATGAGAATAAAAGCAGTAGGCACTACCTCTTGGAGTTGAGGAAACTCCATAAATCGGTACATAACCTCTCGCGTGAAGCGATTCTTACCTTCTTTATGCCGAAGACATGGCAAGTTGGATCGCGTGTATTTATAGAGAGAAGTTTCTCTCTCTATAAAGAAAATCTCAAAAAAAAGCTTCTGCATCCCCCAAAATCTGGTTTTCACGTTTTGCTCTTATCTTTAAGTGGGGAAGACAACTTCTATTCACTAATTTGTCTTTTAGTCATCGCTTTCCAAAAATGACCTTTATGTCCCTCTTTTGCAGAATCGATATTGTATTCGCCCGTTAAATAAAGATTTTCATCATTTACTCTACTCATACCACTTATGGCACATGATTAAGTGTTATGTGACTTTGTTGCTTGTCGAGAATCGTTTCTGTGCCAGTGCCTCGACGTGTCAGCTCAGTGTCTCGGAAAATTACGAGAATTTTGCGTGCTAACTAGATTCGCGAGAGACCGATTCCAACGGTGCAATCTGTTTCATCGTCCGAATCTAGAAGAATTAATTCGGATTTTAACGAGATTACAATTTTGTAATCGAAATTACGATTTGCCCTTACTCGAAATTGGAATTTCTCGGGTCTTATTTTCCTCCTTAAAGGAATTCGTCGAAGTGCGGATGCGTCTAATCACGCACATGGATATACGCTTACGCACTCTATCATGCGTAACTAGCCATTTAAATCTCAAACGACTAAACCACGTACCTTAAATCCCTACAAAAGGGATAGGTGGCGCGTCATGTCCTCGTGCTCACGTATACTCCTGCACTCCATGAGTGCGCCATAGCACCTCGCTGTACCTCACGGTCTTGCGTGCGAACCGATCCGCAAACTATTAACAATGCACCGGTCTCTCGAAGGTCTATCAGTGTCAATCTCAATACATTCCCAATCCACCACATGAAATTTGGATGGAGTATATTTAGAGCATGGAGCGTGAAACACCTGTGGACACACGACATACTAAGGTAAGCCAACGATGCATAGCAGTGCCTATCCTCTCGGTATTTCGAGAGGCCCGATAAACCTCGGCGATAGCTGCAGCTTTGGCGATCCTCCTCTTAGGCATCACCTTGAAAGCGCGATCATAACCTCGAGCTCTAAGAGATTGACGTCGCACATCCGCATAAGCTCTTACTACGCTCACGAGGCCGTGAGAAGGCCGTCGTATCAAGCTCACCTTCTCGGAGAATTATGCTCTAATCAAGCGGGACCCGTGATGGATCTCTCTCCCCACCTCGGTCCATCCCAACGGTGACTACGTGGCTCTACATACAATGCCTCACGGTGCCATCAGTATACTCGCTGATAAGCTTGTTGTGGCGAATTACTAAGAGGGCAATTAATCCTCTACCCTTATGACCTAGGACGCATGTTCGTAGCATGCTCTCTAATACTGTATATAATCATACACACCTAACCTACACAGCCCACTTAGCAGGCGTGTAAACTCGGCCTTCCAAGGTCACGATCACTGACAATCAATGGACCGTCAACCTAATCCATGTCATGAATGACATCCATTATGCCGGTCCTTGCCGACTCGGCCACACCCAATGCAATTTCCAATGGGTATCAAAACCTCGAGTCACCCCGACTCCTATCCTTCGACTCACAAGTGCAGTGATAACCGTAATCGTGTGTTTTCATCTCGGGCAACATAACTCTTCGAAACACACTTGAGCTGTTACATTCACGAAGTCGGGATGTCTTCCCGGGTCTCTTACACCCTAACTCGAGTTCTCACACTTGGGGATTAACGGCCCCCTCTTTAGCTGCCCTGACACACTCTAATTATCTTCATTTCTGAATCGAACTATGAGTCTTCATTGGACGTAGTCCTAAAGACAAACTCAACCCACACTCACTAAGAGTGGTCAATGACCACATACCGTGCGCGCACCCGACTCGGCCGACAGGGTTCTTGTGCACCTGACCTTGATGAAATCTTCTTTGTGACAATTAATCCGGTTCCACCGTAGAGCGAATACGAGAGATCTCTTACTAATAATCCCACGACCTCCGAATTGACTCTCACCCTACACCTAGGGAAGAACATCTATACTTGGCTTCTCAAGGCCTTCCTCTAAGCTGAAATCAATGTCGTGTCGAGTATGACAACGGCCAAGGTCTGATGCGATGACTCGATGAGTGTCAGTATCCATTATTACAGCGATCTGACAACGATATGCGCCACCTGGAGTTCCTACGCTTCCCTTTGCTTTGCCTTTACATTCTGTCACGACTTTGGTGACCCTAATCGGCCCCTTTGGCAAATTTGTGCTGTTAAGAGTGCTTGTATAGCACCACGGCTGAGCAAGTTCCTCGACCGTACTAGGGTGTGGAGAATGAGCTATGCTCTCCCTCTTTGTCTGCGGCTAGCTGGATTTGCATTGTCCCAAAGTCTTAGGATCCTGTCTCTGGGGCAATCCCGTCACTCATGCTCAATCCTGGCCCTAGTCCTGAAACTAGTGTGAAGCAGAAGTCTTCTGCCTCTTCCCCGAACTAGGAGAAAGCTGATCCTCCCTCTTGTTACCAACACCCGTATCCCGAGTGTTCCAAGTATCCTCGATTTCTCTCTCTATGGTCAGGGTCGTCCCAACCATGGAGTCCATATCCCGTAGGCGAAATCCTATAATCCTGCCCCGAATGGACAACTTCAGCCCATTCTCGAATCTCCTGTAATACCCGGCTGTCCCAAACTACGTATCTCGAATTGACATTCGGTCTCTCCCAATGCATCTTGCCTCGACCTTCTCTAGGTCGTGACCTCCACGGGTCGCGACACACGTGTCCCAACAATCTCACCTCAGTAAGCCAAAACTCTCACTTACTGAACTTAGCGTACAGCTGATGGTCTCTCAACAACTGTAAAACGATCCTCAAGTGATACTCATGCTCCCACTTTGACTAGGAGTAGATCAAGATGTCATCCGCAGACTACGACGGCGATCACAAATAGGGTTGGAATATCACATGCATGAGATCCATGAATCTTCTTGGCGCATTCGTCAATCGAAGAGCCTCTACGTAAACTCAAAGTGCCCATAACGCGTTCTGAACGCTGTCTTAGGGATATCTGTCTCCCTAACCTTCCAGGCGATGATAACGATACGAAGGTCTATCTTGAAATAGACTCGCTCCTCTCGGCCCAATTGAAAACAATCGTTAATCCTCGGTAATGGAGTGCGATTTTGGATCATAACCACACAATTCAACGCACATAGTCAATGCGGTGAAGGGTATTGTCTTTCTTTTTCGCGAATAGAACCGGAGCGCCCCATGGTGAAGTGCTTGGTCTAATAAACCCCTTGTCCAATAGCTCTTGTAGTTGGACTCTGAGTTCCTGCAACTCAACTGGTGCCATCCTATGTGGAGTCATAGAGATGGGTGAAATACCAGGGTGTAACTCAATACCGAAGTCTACATCCCTATGTGGAGGTAGTCCAGGTAGCTCATCTGGAAAAACATCCACATATTCGCACACTACTCGAGGTAGATCTAAGTCTGGTCTCACCTCGTCCTCTAGGGTAAGGCTCGCGAGCCAGCTTAGCTAAGCTATCCACAGACACTTGGACTCATTATCTTTGTTTGGGGCAAAATGTCATGCTTGTCCCCACGAGAAATACCACGGGATGCGGAGTCACTGCGTGTGGGCGGTGAATCACCTACGCTCTGTCGATGCGACCATGGCTATCGGTCGATCCATCCTCGGGATGACCTTGAACTCGACATGTCCGAATCCTCGGGTCAGCGTGGAGTAGAGTCCCCGAGATCTCTAACTCGCCCAGCCTCGACATATCTCAGCCCTCTTCTCGCCCTTATCCTAAGGAGAACTCACAGCAATAGCTCCTCTCGGGTCTCAAGAGGTCCTTGCCCATTTCCATCATATTTGGGCCTACGTTCTCGCTTCGAGCAGCTGACTAGTTTAATCTGATCCGCGTCGGAAGGTAATCTACATAGCCTGCAACACTTTCCGATCTGCATGAACCAATGGTCTGCCACCATCGGATCTCCTCCCCTGAAGGTCGGATGATGCGTCTAAACCTCTAGAGGAGTTTACTAGGATCTTCTGTCTACACCGCTATACCGGCTGTGTGCTATAGCATTATTTGTATGCATGGCCTCGGCAACCTGGCGTCAGGCATTGATTGTGCACGGCCGTATCGTGGGCGTCCTCTACGTCCTCGTCCTCTGGCCATTTACGAATACTATGGCAACAAGAATCATTTAATTTTCACTTGAGTCAACTAGTAATGCGGATCTCGATCACTAATAGACTTGACAACCATGAGCGGCCGTTCATTTTCTAAGTGGCGTAAATTCCGACCACTCAATTTATTTATTTCAAGAAGGTTCTGAGCTCTCTTGTTCATTTCGTGTCCCGACTCCTAAGGTCATAATTCATAACCTTAGCATTCACCCTTTTTCTATCTGCGTTACACCATGCGTATAATGTCACATGGCGCCGCAGCGATCACGATTTCGATGGTAGTTAAATGCAATCTTGTATCTCTGAGCATAAAAACCTGACCAGAGACCATCCGTACACACATAAATCAGTGTATACACATTGTCCTTGCATTTACAAGTAATGCAAGACAATTAATTATACATTTAAAACATTTTTATCAATAAAAATTTCATTTTTGAAAAAATTTCATTTTTTCCAAAACTTTGTCTCATTTATTAAATTTTATTTTATTTGGATTTTAAAAAAAAATTTATTTATTTTAAATTTACTATTCATAGTTAATGGAGGTCAACGTTCTTTATTCCACAAGATTCTTGTTCGATTCTTGCAAGGTCACAATACAAAAATTGTATTGCAACACAATTTACTCTTTGCACTACTATATTTTCAATACAATTTTCGGCTTCCTTCACAGCGATACACTCTTGTATATTCTGTCTAATTTCCTTCCTGGCCTTCAAGTCACAATACAATCCAAGTATTGCAATACAATCCTAGCCACTGCACACCCATTGCAATACAATCTGTTGTGTTGCAATGATCTATACCCCATCTCTTCATGATACACTTTGAACTGCAGCCTAAGGTTGCAATGAATTCGGCTGCAATATAATTTTCCTCCTATACTCTGATACAATCTAACACTTCACCAAATACTGAGCCCTCTTCTACGCAATACAAAATTGTATTGCAATACAATTCCTTTACAATTTTCTAGCCCTCTCTCTTCTTGATACAGTGCAAGGCATAATACAAATTCACAATCTGATTGGGCGTGGCCCAAAACCTTCTGCCTTCTTGAGCGAAATTTTTTTAAATTCTTTGGAAAATCACGAAATACATATATACATTTTTTTTCACACATGCTATTGGAAAAATGCCCAAAACTATAAGTATACATTTTTTTCATTTTATTTGCTCATGAGAGACACAAAAATACTTTTCCATTTTTTTTTGAGAATACACAAATAAATTTCTAAGAATTATTTTCTTCCTTTTCTTCGATTTTCTGTGTATAAACATAGAAAATTATTTTCTCGCCTCGTAACCAAATAAATTTATAAAATTTATTTTCTTTGCTAAAATTTCTTCTGTACCCAACAACCCAAATAAATTTAGTAAGAATTTATTTTATTTAATTTTCTTGAGTTTACAACGTAAAACCTTAAAAATTAAATTTCTTCACCTAAACCAAATAATTTTTATGAAATTTTCATTCTTAATAAACCAAATAAATTTATAAAAATTTATTTCTTTTATTTTATGCTTCGGTTTACTAACGTAAAACTCCAAAAGAGATTTTCTATATCTTGTCACGAAACACCTGAAACATTTCACAACTCATAACATAGTATACACCATTCATCAAACATTCACCGCAAACATTTCATCAAATCACACAAACACACCAAACACATGCATGCGATGTCTAGTTTTGTCCCATGATTTCTAGGTAATCTCATACCAAAGCTTCGACACCGAACCACACCTAGTGGCGAGTGTTCTTACGACTTATGGCTATTTGTCCCTCAAGCCCTAGGTAGCCGTATACCTAGGCTCTGATACCAAGCTGTGACGCCCCAAACAGAGTCGTGTGATTTTGCTGCGCCCTTTTCTGCACACACTTTTCTTTTTTTTATTGCAGAATGATGATGTAAATGAAATCTTCATCATCATCTTGTTCATCTTATGTGTAACCTCTGGCTCCAGATAAGTGGTCGGGTTGAGTGCCGCCCAAATCGGATTGGGTCTCCGCATGCGGGGAGCTCTGCCCCAGTCTATCTGCGTAGAGCACATCCCCAAGCGGGTCAATATAATCCCAACATGAGTAAAGCGACCGCCAGACCTCAATACTCATCACAATATATCCAAACTATATCCAATAGTTTGAGGTCAATCAACTACTCTTATCTGACATATACTAAAATGAAAAGCATTCTAATACATGTATACAACGTGACACAAAGCCACATCCCGGCTTTCTTCACAAAAAAGCATGACCTCAGGGCCAGACCGTCCTGCTTGCAGCTCCTTGTACTGTAAAGGGGATCCCACGACGGGGGTGAGCTAATGCTCGAGTAGGAGAATCATACTAAATGGGCTACTCACCACCTAAGTGCGAGTGCAATATTCCAAGTAAACACACATTCAAGCAAGTAAGCAGTCCTACTTGAATGTCTACATCGTCTGACTCAGATCCAGAGTCCTCGGCGACTCTCTCACACTCGCCTAAGCCTTGTATGAGAATTATTGTTTTATTAGTGGACAACCTCAGTGTATATATGTCGATTGGGCGCTGCGGCGATTGATATATTAATTGTTGTGGACTACCCTCCGATGAATATCGATTGGGCGCTCAGTATTGATATTTTTAGTTTGTGGACTCTGCTCAGATAATTAATATTTTAGACTACCCTCTGAGACATTTCTCTAGACTCATCTCATGCACTAACTCATAGTCTAGAGATGTTCAGTGCATATGGAATACATGTGTGCCAATTTCAATACAGTCTAATCACATGTAAATATATAAACACGAATATATTCACATAAAAATTAAATCACACAAACATGTTATGTAATTATCATTTAAGCAGTAAAAATTAGAGTACCCGACATTGCTAATGATCCAAACACAAGCAATTCGATTGAATTACTTAGCCAAACATGTTTTCCAGCCCATTTTAATTAATATAATATCTAGGTTATACGGTTCAAACACACATCCATTCATCGGTTCACTTTGTGAACCCGCATTTCACGGCCATTACCGGCCTCATTCCAATCAAAGCATGATTTATTTCATAATTTCATGATTCCTGCAAACAGCTCTAAGCATTTCTGTTTGCACCTTGGCTCCAAAAATCTTGTATCAATTCGGTCCCATGTTTTGGGACGTCCTATGACCGGTCTTTTCACATCAATACACAATTTATTGATAAATCATCAAACCATAGCACCGAAACAGCCCCTCACGTCCGCAGTACAGATTTTGGGTTTTCAATAAATTCACTAAATTCGGTCCCAGGTTTAGGACCCGATCAACGCAACCGTTCAAGGCCTCAAACTAACAGAAACATCGAAAAAGCGGCAAAATGGGAATAAAAGCTCAAGTAGGGAGAAACCACTTCTTGGAGTTGAAACTCCATGTCAGAGTGCGTGTGACATTTCTCGCGTGAAGCGGTTAATTTCTTCTTGTCCAGAAGACCGCCAACGGTTGGATCGCGTGTATTTCTAGAGAGAAATTCCCTCTCTATAAAGAAAATCTCAAAAAAAAAGCTTCTGCATCCCCCAAAATCTGGTTTTCACGTTTTGCTCTTGCTCTTTTAAGTGGGAAAACGGCTTACAGTAGCTGAATTTGTCTTTTAGTCACTTAAACTTTCCAAAAATGACCTTTATGTCCCTCTTTTACCAGAATCGATATTCGGCACTATCTCGGTCGTCCATTTTCATCATTTCTCTACTCATACCACTTATGGCACATGAGTACGTGTTATATGTGACTTTCGTCGCATCGAAAATCGTTTTGGCACCGGCAACGATACTCGAAAAAGAACGTGTCAACTCCGTATGCCGGAAAATTCTGAAATTTTACGTGCTAGCCCCGGAATTTTGCGAGACAATTCCAGCGGTGCAATCCGTTTAAGTGATCTGAGATCTGAAAATTAATTCCGGATTTTTAACGAGATTACAATTTTGTGTCGAAATTACGATTTATGCTAGAAATTGGAATTTAAGTGCACAAAATTAAAAGATAAAAAGAGAATTTTTGTTTGGGTTAGGTTTACCTTTGAAATGATGTATTTTCAATCCAATCGAATGGAAGATACTTGGTCTTCTCTTCAACTCTTCCTTTTCAGCCAAACTCGGTCGCTTGCTTCTTCTACGCAATTAAAACACACATGACACAATGACTTAGTAAAGAATCGTGATTGGACTTTTGGAGAGGTGAAATTAGGAGAAAGCAATCAGGTTGGGCTTTTGGAGATGAGAAATTGGGAGAAAGCAATCCTTCACGCAAAAAGCTTAGAGATTTTATTTCGCTTTTGTTTATTTATAGAGTAATGGAAGTTTCTTTTTTTTTCCCTATTTTCTTTTTCTTTTTTGTGCATGTGGAGTTCCTTTATTATTTCAATGTTTTCCTTTTCCAAATCTGTACACTTATATGTATATTTATCAACTATGTATATTACCAATTACAATATAAATTTTGTTTTCTTTACAATATCTAAAAAAGAAATATTATATTTATTGACTAGATAATCTTTTTCAGAAAGCACTAGATAATATATTAATATTATAGAGCTATGGAGATAAAGTAATTAATTAAAATTCAAAAGAATATGGAGATGAAAGAGTAATTAATTAAACTCAAAGAATGTGAATAATATTAGACACTTTATTAGTAATTTCAAAATATTAGAAAATACTTTGCTTAAATTTTAACAAAATAAAATAAACAAGAATGTTCATGTTAAAAGTTATTTTGATAAGTATAATGAATGATAATATTTATTAATTTTTAAAATTATTTAAAAATTATTTTACTATATTTATATTTTTTTTATATAAAGATTTAAATTTTTCCTTAGTATTTATTTTTTTGGGAATCTTATGTTATGGATAGCTTTTTTGGTTTTATTTAAATAATAATAAACCAGAATAATATCAAAGTAGGTTACCTACTTTTATGAGGATGTGAATGGAATTCATCACATGAAGCCTCTTGAACAGAAGGAATTCCGATTAACATCAGTTCTAATTTTGAATATCAGACTTTGTTCAAAAATTCATTCATCACATCGGTAAATATCAGCCTCCAATAAAATTGAATCATATTACAACAAAAAATGCAAAACTGTGTTCCTCGTTAAAGAACCAAAAATTCCTCCCAAAAGAAAAAACAAACCTGAATATGAAATCTGGATTTATTGCATAGAGAAAGAGAGGAGGGAAAGGATTTTGGATCTTTTGAATCTCTATGACGGAGAGAGTTGCTGGAGGGGGAGACTGAAGAAGGCCGAAAAGAAGTTTGTGTCTATGTTTGTAACAGGAGGGGGTGAAGAAGAGAAGGGGCGAAGAGAGGAGAAAGCAGGGAGTGGAGCTGAAGGTATAAATATATTAAAGCAATTTAGATCAATTTTCTATTACCCATTAAACAAACACATTTCCATAAAGAGTTTTATTAAAAAAAACACATTCCTAAAAGAATGTGATTTGGTTTTCAAAAAACACTACAGACAAAATATTGAAAAAATTGTCTTAGAAAAGAAAATCAAATATAATTAAAAAATAGTTTAAAAACATTATCTAAGAGAATAAAATTTAATATAAGTAGACAATTTTGAGAAAAATGCAAGGCAACACATATAGAGTTGAAAATCTAAAAGGTAATTATAATATTATTTTACTTTTTGACGGTTCCTCCCATCCCCTTAGTTGGATCAGTGAGGATCAAATCAGCCCCAAATGCTCTCATTGTAACTCTCCTTTCTAAGCTTGTGTATGAAGGCATGGTCAGAACCATCTTGTACCCTTTCATGGCTGCCATGAACGCCATGCTAATCCCCATATTTCCCGATGTGGGCTCAATCAGGACAGTCTAACAAACACCCATTACGAATCAGTCAAATCCCAAATACTCAAAAAAAAAAAAATCAAGAACAAAAATTAGTGATCTATAACCTTCCCAGGAGTGATCAATTTTTTGTTTTCTGCATCTGTGATCATGGCTAGAGCTGGCCTACGGAGTAGAAACAAACAAATGCATATCAATAGAAAATAATAGGAGTGATTTGATTATTCAAATGGAACTTTTGAAAACCCCTTTTCTGAAATCGACCTTTGTCCATTTTTGGCCCAGTTTTGATAAAATGTCCTTACCCATTTTAAAAGACAATATATTATAAATAGAGAGAACATTTTTGTCAAAATAGGTGTTTTCAAGAAAAGCAAATAGGTCGTTTTTCAAGAAGAATTGCTGGTAACTCTTCAATGTAAATAAAGGACATTTTGTCTAAAATGGGTTGTTTTCAGAAAACAAAAATAAGGTTGTTTCAAGAAAAAACATGATAAATACATGAAATAGATACTTGGCATTTTATCTATTAAGTTGTTTTTCAAGAAAAGCATGGTAAATATATGAAATAGAAGACATTTTTGTCTAAAATAGGTTGTTTTTCAAGGGAAAAAAACATGAGTTCATTAGGGGTGGGTATTTGATGTCTTTTAACCAAGGTTGGAAATATCAGTTTTGACAGATATATCGGCACTTGGATTTTACGGATATATCGGTAAATATTTTTACATGAATATCAATATATCATAAATTAACAAAAGTACTTTGAAATTCACGGAAATACTTTCTAAAAGTGTAAAAATAACATTAATAATCAAATATATACATTGAAATTACATTGCAATGAGCTTTTAAAATCAAAATGAAGATCGATGTGGCTCCATTACAACATTTGATGGAGGGAACCCTATCTTGGTAAAGACAATACTCATACCAAGACAAAGTGTTATGATAATATTGATTATAGGATCGAGCAATAAAGTAATAAATGTCTTAATTTGTATTCACAACTTCTCTATAGATAGGAAATTCGAAGTTCATCTACATACTCGTTTCAAATATTAATTAACATGAAAAATTAATTTATTAATATATTATTACTAAATTAAACTAATTTAAAATATAAAAACTTCATATAATACTATAAATTTATAATATGCATACACAATATTAAACCCAATATAGAGCGATTTCAAATATCATTTAACATGAAATGTTAATTTATTAATATATTATTACTAAATTAACTAATTTAAAATATGAAAGTATCATATAAACTATCACAAAGAAAAAAAAATAGAGTGAAATAAAAATTGGATATGGATATAGAGAATTTGCGATCAAATGGAATGATTTTTGAGGTATTTATAGATTTTTTTTTGGATTAAAATAGCCATTGAATGGTCAAAAAATCTTTGTAATTTAATTATAGCCATTTGATTTAATTTTGGTGTAAATTTGACCGTTAGATCTTCTTTAAACCATTGAGATCAATCCATAACTGATCAAGTTAGGATTTCAAATCTGACAGTTCGGATGTATCTTCGATATTTTACCGAAAATTTACTAACACAAACTTGTGTCACAGATTCAATATTTTCATTGATATTATTGATTTTTTCTCCATTTTTTGATCAACCGATTATCGATGATCAATATCGGCTGAATGTGGGGTCCCACCCTTGGCCTGGTGCCTGCCGGTGGGAGCCCGCTCTGTGGAAATCTTGTTCGCCCGAGGTCCCAAGCGCCCTTTTCTTTACGCCTCAGTGAGGCTCGAACCCATGCGCAAAGGGACTCTTGTAGCGATAGGGGGCACTCTCGCTGCCAGCTGAGTTATTGGCTCGGTTGGTAGTGAGAAGTGCTCCCCGTGCTATAAAACTCCTTTGCGCGTAATTGGCTCTCATGGGCGAAAGAAAAAAGGCCGGTTAGACCCCCAACATTACTGAGCTCCCACTGGCTTGGTCGCGAAAGAATGTGGACTATAATCTAATTTTATCTCCATTAGTGTAAGTTTAATATATATTTATCTTGCATCAATATATATATTTATCACTAAATTATATATGTATGCATATGTTAGGTATTATGAAAGTTTAAAAATGTGTAAGAATGCATATGTATATTTGCATATATATATATATATATATATGAGTTTTCATGATGATAAAGTAAAGGATTTAAATGGATTTATAAATGTATTTTGATAAATGTTTCTTGTGGATTTACCTAACCCCATATAGTTATGGTGATATCGTACAGAAGTACTTTAAAGCGTGTAAGGATTTAGAGGGTAAAGTTATAGGTTACCTAGCGAGGAGGGGAAATAGGTGTAAGTAATATCCTTACACGTGATAAAGTGCTATGGTGGAACCTGTCTGAAACGTGAGTTTCTCCGCGGCGTAGTGGTTATATTGGAGATATTGTCCCTCACCGTCGATGCCGGAAGCGATCGGTGTGTTTATTCTAGGTTCCATCAGAAAGAAGAAAGAAAGAAATAAAGAAAAGAAAGTTTAAGGAATAAATGGATTTTAATTGTATAAGTATTTATTATAAAGAAAAGAAAGAAAGTTTAAAGCGTAAATGTTTAAGGCGTAAATTGATTTTAATTGTATAAGTATGTATTACTTTGATATCTTGAAAATGTTATTTTAATGAAAATGTACACTCCTTTGGAGCTCCTTTAGCTCATTCTTTTCCATATGTTTAAGAACCTTTTGAAGGAACCGAGACGGGTGCACGGTGAAGTATTCCCACACTGAGTGGTCGGCCCGAAATCGAGAGCAACATGTGAAGCGCATTGGCATAAATGGTTGCATATTTTATGTGTCGAATAATTTGTCATGTATATATGCATAGATGTATATATTTTGAAGGAACTACGTGAGCTTTGATCCTCGGTGGGCGAGGTACGTAGGCGGTCGGCTTAAGTCCGGCTCAAGCCCAATCTTTTGATAAAAACAATGAATGGAATTGAAGAAGAGTTGAAATGTTTTGATGATTGAAATGAATAAATGTATATATGTATATATTGTGTTTGATTTGGATTTGTGGACGAGAGTCAGCGGAGTTGGGAAGTTGAAGATTGAAAGATTGAAGTGTTTTTAAATGTTTGCGCGAGGTTTGTAAATTTGGGAAAGTCAGAAAAGCGAGAGAAACTACAGCGATTTTACGAAAAATCCAGTGTTTGAAAAGGAAAGAAAAAATAATAATAATTAAAAAAAAAAAAAAATTCTACACTTCGCTTCCGCATTATTTTCTAAAAAATATGTTAAGTTGTAAAGTTCGCTCCATGGATTTTATTTGATGGTTTTTGAGGGAAAAGTTTCTACTCATCCTTTGAGTCTTGGGAGGTCCCTCGGGTTCATGAGGTTAATCCGGGTCGGGGTCTTTCAACGTGGTATCAGAGCCACGGTTTTGAAAATGTTATAAAGATTTGAAAATTTTATGTTCATATGATTGTTTTAATGTTTTATTTTAAAATTGCATAAATTATTTATGTGATTTAAAATCATATATGCATTACATGACATATGAAAATTTTGGGTCTGAAAATGCGTCGTCGGCAGACCACGCCACCGGAGCTCACGAGGCATTAGTACCACTACCGATACCTAGGTTTCATTTATAGGAAATAATGCTAGATCTTTTGAGTTGGAAGGTCTAGGCAAAAGAGGTCTTGGACTTTAATTTCAAGATTACATTTGGAGGATAGGAGAATAGTGTGAGTGAAATGATCATAAATGTTGGAAGAAATTGTAGGCGTGTAGAAGGTCGCTCATCATCAACACCTTAGGAGGAATATTAATGTAATTTAAATCAGACTTGTCCAAATGGGAGTCTATTCGTCGGATATGATAATGTTCTACGGGTGCTCAAATTAAGTTATGATAAAATGCCAACACATTTGAAACAATGTTTTACTTATTGTGCTTTATTTCCACAAGACTATGAAATTGAGAAATAGTTGCTAGTACAATTATGGATAGCACAAGGTTACATTCAATCTTAAAACAGGGATGAGCAATTAGAGGACATGGGAGATCGATATTTCGAGGAATCAGTGTCAAGATTATTGTTGAAAAAGGTTGAAGAAGACGATTCTGTGAAGTAGATTAACATATAAAATGCATGATCTTATACATAATCGTGCACAATCAGTGTAGGATATGAGGTCCTTATTCCAGAAATGCCACAAGTCATGTATCAAGAGAAGTTAGTCATGTATCATTGCTTGAAAGTTGAATCCAATGATAAAGATAAAATGGAAAAAAAAACCAAAAAGGTCCATATCATGGCTTGAAGAGGAGTTTCTTTGTAGGTTTTTTAGTCCGGAGATTTGGACCACGATGGCGTCGACAGCCCACACGCAGTGCGGCCAGGTGGTAGAGGCGCGGATTAGGGATGAGGGCATGGGTTTAATCCGGGCTACGCACGGTCCCGAGGGCGAGCCGGGTGGGTCGCGTGGGTTCGGGGAGGTTCGATGGCAATTAGGGTTTTATGGATTATTTATCTAAGCCTTCAATGGAGTTATATTAAGGCTTTAACTATTAAATTGACATGATTCTAGGTTGATTTTGCTAAATTGAAAAGAAAGAATGAGATTATAAGGATTGTCGAATTTAGGTCAGCCTTGGATGTTAATGGAAGTGATGTTGTTTGATTGGTTTTAATTGATTTAATGAGCATTACTTAGAAATGCTTGAAGGAATTAATGGAATTAATGGAATTAAAAGTTGAATAGAAGATGAAGAGATGAGAGGGTTGAGCCAAAAGGGACAATTGGAAATGCATTGGTTGATTTAGTTTAAGTAAATCAATGACATTGGATGAATTATCAAATATAATTTGTTGAAAAGAAAATGGAAGAAATTGAAGAAATAATTATGGATAATATTGACATGTAGGATTTGACCACCTTAGGAGAAGTATGGAAAAGTTGAGTTTCCATTGATTTTAATCAATTGGAAGTGATTACATACCTAATGGAATGTTAATTGAATTAATGTTTAAGAAGAAGAATTGATTAAGATATAAATGTAATTTTTGCTAAGGTGAAGGGCATTATGGGTTTTTCACTTTAAGGATGCTAATGGCTTGATTTAAGGCTTACAAAGATGTTGTCATGAGCCTTGATTTAATTGGAAGTGAATTGGATAAGTTGAGACTTCATGATGAGGATGTTCCCAAGAGAGCAGTCACGGGCATTTTGAGTTTCTAGTCATGCCATTTGGACTTACGAATGCCACTGGCGGCTTTTATGGATCTCATGAGCGAGTTTTACGGCCTTACTTAGATCCAGTTTGTTATCGTGTTTATTGACGATATCTTGTCTATTCGAGCGTGGAGAAAAATACAACGCGAGATAGTACGCAGCATTGGGAACATCGGTTATATACTAAACTGGTCAAGTGTCAGTTTTGGCTCGATAGTGTCGCCTTTTAGAGGCGCATAGTTTAGAGGGATCTCGGTGGATCCCGCGAGAAGGTCGAAGCTATCTTGGTGGAAACCTCCTACGAGTGTTACGAGATAAGAGTTTTTTATGGGTTTAGCGAATTATTATGTTAAGTTCTTTGAGGATGTTCTAGATAGCCGCACCTTGACTAGTTGTGAGAAGAGGGGCAGTTTTTATGGTCGAGGCTTGTCGGCGAGTTTGATGAACTAAAGGAGATTGATCTCGGCTCAGTGCCGCTTCCCATCGGGCGGGATGAAGCTGCGGTGTATTGTGATGCCTCTGGCGAGTGCAGGTTGTGTATTAATGCGAGAATGACAAGGTGATTGCATATGCTTCTAGAGCGATTGAAGGAAGCATGAGAGCGAATTATCCTACACACGACCTTGAGGCTAGCGGTAGTAGTAATTGCCTTGCGGATATGGGCATTAACACATGGAGTGCCTTGTAGGATTTTCTGGATCATAGGCTTGATGTCTGTTCGCGAAGGCGAACATGAGGCGGAGGAGATGGATTGAGCCAGTCAAAAGTTATGAATGCCATTGAATATCATCTGCCGGAAAGTGACGTGGTAGCGAGATGCTTTTTAGTAGGAGACCCATAGGTTCCACTGTCGCACTTGAGCGGAGTGCATCTTCCTCGACTCATAGAATTGAGGTCGCCCAGGGGTGAGGTAGGCCGCGCAGTTCGAGAACCTTTGTTAGCCACATTTCATGTACGTCTGTGATAGGCGAGTTGAGGCTTGGTCGGGATCCACATATAGTAAAGTTGAGAGGTGAAGTAGAGTGCGGAGCGAGGGGTTTGTCATTGAGAGAGGATGGTGCCGTGGTCATGGGGCGGAGGTTATGTGTCTGGATGTAGGTGATGTGAGGAGAGATTATGGAGGAAGCCCGTTCCTCCGCTTATGCTATGCATCCGGGAGAGTCTAGTGTATCATACCACTGGGAACACTGCGTGGGTTCGCATCTAATAACGATTATCTGCGGCATTGGTATGGCCCCTTCGCAAGAGCTCTTTATGGGCCGAAAATGTCGAACTCGGTCTGTTGGGACGAGGTAGGTGAAAGGAAATTAGTAGGTCGGAAATTGTCAGTGACTTGTGATAAGATCAAAGTTATAAGGGATAGGCGAAAATTACCTGAGCCGACGAGAAAAGATTTGCGGACAATCACCGTAGAGACTTAGAGTTTGAGGTAGGGGATATGGTATTTTTGAGGATTTCCCCATAGAAGGGCGTACTAAGATTTGGGAAACGTGGAAAGTTGAGTCCGGTATATTGGACCATACTGAGGATTGTTAAAAGTTGGGGAGGTGGCATATGGAGTTAAGTTCATCGACCTCGATCGCATTCACGATGTTTTCCATGTTTCTATGCTCATGAAGTATGCGGACCCTTCACATCTGTTGTGAGCAACTAGTGGAAATCTGGAGAATTGACATACGAAGAGGAACCGGTCACGGATTCTCGACCGTCGAGCAGGATTACAACGCAACAAGACTATTCATTTGGTGAAGGTATTGTGGAGGAGTCATACGATAGAGGAAGTACATGGGAGCAGGAGCGGATGAAGAGGCATTATTTCCATCTCTTTGATCTGGTGCAGATGTTTTAATTTCGAGAATGAAATTTTTATAAGGAGGGGTGATTGTAAAACCCAGTAACTGATTGAATGTTATAATAGTAGTTTTGAATGATTAGAGGTCGATTATAGAAACGAGGGTAGGCTTTAGAATTTAGAGCAGCTCACGGACCTCATTTGACATGAAGTGGAATTTTCGAAAATTGTAACCGAATGCCACTGGGAATAGTGATTTTTCTTATTATATCGGGATGGAGGGGTTTGCGAAAATTTTTAAGAAATTTCAATTCTATGACTTTGAAGCTGATATTTAGAAGAGATTAGGAATTTAAGTGAATAATAGAGTTCCGGTTTGAAATTCGAACTGTATTTGAAATTTTCGGAAATTGGGCCGAAAATATGAAAATGTCAGGAATATATCATAGAGTCTAGCAGGCGAAACGAGAATCCGTTTGGATAGTTTCGAGCGATCGACGTGGTCGGATAATAATACGCTAATAAGTTTACGATTTTAATGATTTTAAATCAGATTTCGGTGATTTCGAGCACGGAATCCTTATTGAAGGATTTAATTAGAATATTTCAGCGTTGATGTGAGTTTAGGCGACCATAGAATATTTTGACATTTAATCGGTATAAAGCGTTATAAGGTGGCGAAATAAAATCTCTGGCATAATGGAGATATTTTATTGTGAGTGTGGCCTTGAATTTCAGGAAGTCAGTTATTCACCGTCGGCTTTTTCTGTAATCTATATATCTCGTATTACGAGACACACACATGATAAAATAGCCACATGGGGCCCGGCCCATCCATACTCATAAAACAAATATCTCAACTATGTCTCATGTAGTTTTCATGTTTGTTACTGAAAGATTTATACATATTTACAAATATTTGCCAAAGCCACGTTCGGCTGTACCGAAACTACCTCTGCGAGTGCAGTCTCTTGGATGGTAAATGCGCGAAAGGGGTCCCACGACGGGGTGAGCTATCGCCTAGTAGAAAATTTTCCCTCTGAGGTGCTCCCACCTAAAATGCATATGCAATGGCATATATAAACAGCCCGATCACATTCCGTCTGATTATCTTCTATGAAATGCATCTCGTGCATGAGATGCGACCCCTCATGCTCTGGCACGAGTCCCCATGTGGCTCCCTCTACACGGAATGCAGTGTGAATAAGACCAGTCACACACCCTGACTGAACCCTTGGACAACCCTCCAATTTATTTATCAGGAGTCTTTTCCTTTATTTTGTGGGCCCGCAGTTTAGGGTTTACATGAAGTAGGGTGCCGCACACCTTTTTGACATTTTCACGAAGCATTGTAAAGGGATTCATGTCTAGCAAGTAGAGTAGCTTTGTGGGACTTTCACCCCAGGGGGGATCTGACTTGCTCCTTAAAACATGTAATTTTATCATTTTGATCATTTACACACTTGTGAATCTCTACCTTGGACTTTGTCCCATTTTCGAGAGTTCCTGACCCATTCCTTAACTCTGAGATGAATAAACCCTTCCTGCGCCCCACACGGGCGGCGATGTGACCGTGCATATGGGATGCGTGATGCCAATGCATTTTCCTCATGTTACATGCATGAATATAGGCACTACATGAAACATTTACACACCATGGACAATATAATTTATACATAAAATCTACCTCCATGCAAAACATATTAATACATCAAAAGCATGCATAAATATCACAATTCCACACTTAGCATGTTATTGAAGCAAGCCATAACACACATGAGGTCTGAATTAGGACCATTTAACGGGGGTACCTCCACTGGCCCCTTGCAAGCATAGACCAATCCGGTTCCAAGCATCATTCACAACAACAAACCACCACACCTAAACTTTAGTTTGGTTGGCTCTAACTCCATGTCAGGTAAGCCGGTCGTAAATCCATTACCCTTTAATTCCAAAGCATGGAACTAATTTACATGGCCTCTCATGGCCTCCACAAGCAACCCTAATTGCCAGCCTTTAGGCTAAAATAAACCAAGTAGGAAAATATCCTACCTCTTGGAGTTTGTCGAAACTCCAACTTTTTAGTGTTCACACGTAGATCCCACTGCGTGCACGAGCTTTACAGTCCTCCCGAACTGAGTCAATGCCGAGGCCAAGGAAATCTTCGGCACCTTTCCTTATTCTCTCTTTTCCTCCTTTTTCTCTCACAGTTCTTTCCTTTCTTTTCTTTCTCCCCTTTTTGCTTTTCTTTTCATTTTCTCTTTTCTCATCTCATTTCCTTTCATTTCTCTCATTTCTCTTCTCCTTTTGGTCATTTCTCACCCTTTGGAGGAGAAATCATCATCAGGTCAATGGGAGAAATTGCCTCCCTATTTCCTCAAATTAAAGGTGTGGCTCTCCCTTTTTCCATTTTTCTTTTCTTATTTCATAATTCCCCTTTTTGACATCATCACTATAAGACCCGAGAAATTCCAATTTCTGGAATAAGGGCAAAATCGTAATTTTGATTAAAAAATTATAATTACGGTTAAAAGTCAGTAATTAATTCTCTAGACCTCGGATAACGAAACGGATTGTACCGTTGGAATCGTCTCGAAATATCTAATTAGCACGTAAAATTTCGTAATACGAGACGGTCGGAATCGTACGTTTTGAGCATCGCATTTCGGGTCTGAGTAAATCGATTTTCGATGCGACGAAAGGCACATATATGGTATGTACTCATGTGTCACTAAGTGGTATGGTAGAAATTATGAAAATGGATGGCCGAGGTAGTCTTAGAATGTCCAAAAGCGGTAAGAAGAAAATTAATCAATTAAATGGGATTAAGTGAACTAGAGGACCGTGAAAAAGGCTCTGATGGCCTTCTTCCTCGAATTGAAAGCAAGAGAAAAAACGTGATTTGAGGAAGCCGGGGAGGTCGATGGCAGCCAATTCATTTTAGAGAGAGAGAAGCTTAAGCTTCTCTCTAGATTTGCTAGAGATCAGCAGGTCGGCGACTTTGGTCTCAAGAGGGAGAAACGTTCACGCGGACGAGGCTGCGCGTGTGGACCAGGTTTGCGAGGTTTTTGAAAACTCAAGAGGTAGGATTTTCTCCCCTACTTGTGTTTTATTCCATTTTAAGGGTTTTCGATGTTTCGGTTAGTTTGAGGCCGTGAGGGACGTTTGATCGGTCCCAACATGGAGACGGAATTGTAGAATTTATTTGCAGGATTTTTCTTGTGGGTGTGACGCCGGAAATAGTGGGCTGTTTGGTTGTGATGGGTGTTAATTTATTGCGATAAATGCTTGCTTGATATGCTTTAGGCGGGAATGGGTAGTTGGGTTCACTAAGTGAGCCAGGTGTTTGTGATTTAGGGAATAGTAAGCGAGGGTTTCACTATTCCCGAAATAGTGTTCTAAAATATATATTTTTGTGAAAGTACGTGTTGGCCGAGTGATTTAAATTAAATTACTCGTGTATGATCATTAGCCCAAGTGAGCTAATTTTTGATGTGTGAATTTAAAGTTTTATGTAAATATATTCATGTATATATATTTGCATGTGATTTAAACGAATTGAGCCTTGCCATTCCATATGTATTGGAACATCCTTTAGGAATATAGGAATGAGTGCGTGAGATGAGTCTAGAAGAAATAAGGTTAGGTAGTCTAAAATGTAAATTATAGAGGGTAGTCCAAACTAAAATAATATATCAGCCGTCGGGCAATTTGATATTTATTCATCGGAGGTAGTCCTGAATTAAGAATATATCAGCAGTCGGGCGGCCCGGTTGATATTTATTCATCGGGGAGGGTAGTCCACAAACAATTAATATATCAATACGTCGGAGCGGCCCGATTGATATATGTATTCATGAAGGGTTGCCCACTAATAAATTAATAATTCTCATACGAGGCTTGGCGGGTGTGAGGAGTCGGTGAGGCTCAGGATGCGAGTTAGTCACGTGGAGCTTTCCGTAGGATCATGCATTTGCTTGAATGTTTGTTCGAATTGGAACATTGCCAGGTGGTGATAGCCCACTTAGGCGATTCTCCTCTTGAACTTTTGCTCCACCAGTCGTGGGATCCCCTTTTCAGTGCGAGGGAGCGTCTGGGAAGACTCATCCTAGAGACCATGGATTGAAGAAAAATGGGATTGTGGCTTTGGCAGCTGATATCTACATGTATTAGAATTTTCCTAATTTTTAATATATGTTGTATAAGAAGTAAAACATTTGAACTCTTGTAACTATTGGGTATATAAGTTGGCTTCATGGTTAGTATATTATAAGGGGATCATTGTGGGCTTTAAATGGTAGTATTACTCATAATGATTTGATCTCTTGGATATATTGAATATAAATTGAATTTGCTTGGATGGTTTCTTGAGGTATTTTAATTAGGTAGAGCTCCCAGGCACAAAGGAGACTCACTTGGAATTTTTCTAAAGTGGCGTCGGGTAACCGACCTCCATAATATTCATGAGTTGACGGGTAGTCACGGACCCCGGGTGTCAGCTTGTGCCGAGCTTAGGTACCACGAATACCTAGGGAGCTCGGGTTTGGGTATCCATCACCCTTAGGTGTGGTTTGATGATAAGTGGTATGAGATTACCTAGGAAAATCCCAGGAGTAGAAACTAGAGCCAGCATGCACGTGTGTTGATGTGTTTGTGTGATTTTGTGGTCGTGAGTGATTGTGTGTATAACATGGTTTGTAATGTGTTATAATGTTGTGTGCTTGGTGATTAGCACATTATTGGAGTTAAGGAAGATTTTAGAAATTTTGAGTGGTATAGTGTACAAAACCGGGAATAAAAATGAAGGAAAATAAATTTTTAATAAATTTATTGGATGGGAATTGAAGAAAATAAATTTTTATAAATTTATTTGAGTGGAGAAAATTTTTAGTGGAATTGGAAAGAAATAAATTTACATAAATTTATTTGGTTATGGTAATAATTTTCTAAGAGGTTTTATATGGTGTAAATTTAAAGAAAATGGAAAAATAATTTTATAGATTTATTTGAGTGTCGAAAATATGAAAAAAAAATGATTTTTAGTGATTTTAGTGATTTTTTTAGATAAAATAATTGAAAATAAGAATAATTATTATTGTTAAAATTGAAAAAAAAAAAAAAAAAAATGGAATGAATATGCCGTTTGTATTGCGAAAAAAAAAAAAAGAGTGTATTGCGAGGAATGAGTGCGAGTTAGAGAGTTGCAATCTGAAATTGTTCACTGACTTGGAAGGCGGGAATTGTATTGCGGGAGGGTCCGTATGTGTTCTGTCTGATGAAGTCGCCCCGAGCTGAAGCATGCATTTGTTGTGTGCATCTGATGCCAGCCGAGCCACAATACAGCTGCGCGCGGCGGCTCTGGCGTGGCCTTAGCGCCAGTAGCCGAGCGCAGCGGCGTCGTGTGGCTGGCGTGGCACCGCGGCGGCGTGAGTGGCGCGGCGAGCGCGGCGAGCGGCAACGCGAGCGCGTAATGCGTGGCGTCACCCTTGGCCGGCGAAGCGCGGCGCGGCCCGGCGTGGCGGCGAAGCGGCGTGGGCGCGGGCGGCAGGCGTGACCTTGCGGGCGGCTGAGCGTGGGGCGCGCGGCACAGGCGCTGAGGTGACCTTAGGCGTGCACCGGTGCACTCGGCCCATTTTCGATCGTTTGACTTGTTTTTTCTGAGTCACCAAATGAACACTGTTCATTGTAAAATAAATTTTCGAAAAAAAAAAAAAATTTATTAAATTCAAATAAAATCAAATAAAATCAAATAAATTTTGATAAAATTTTCGAAAAATAAATTTTCAAAAATAAAATTTTGAAAATAAATTTTTTTAATAATATTTTAAGCGAATTGATTGCGTATACAGAGTTATGTGTATGATTAGTGTCTCGGGCGTGGTTATGCCTTAGAGATCTTGTATTGGACTAACTACCATTTGAAGAGTAATTGATTCTTGATGGTGCGTGCGAAATTATATGCATGGTGTGATGCGTATAGGAAAATGGGTGAATGCTAAGGTTAGAATTATGACCTTAGGGATTTGGGTCTTGAAATGAGCAGAGCCTAGAATTTTATAGAAATTAAATGAATTAAGTGGTTGGAATTGCTTCCGCAGGAAATGTTAGTCGGGTTCGAGGGTTGTCAATCTATAGTGTCGACATCTTGCATTACTAGTTGAAATTTGCTGAAAATAACTAAAAACGATTCTTATTGCCATGTTAATTGTGTAAATGGCTAGTAGAGGATGAGGACATGGGGGACGTCCACGGGGTACTGGGCAAGCACCACCAGTGTTTAATCGGTACAACACTACTTGAGGAGTTGTAGGTAATGCAATGAATGCTATAGCACGGGTGAGTATAGCGGTGACGGAAAGATAGTAGCAGCCGAGAGGTTTAGGGCGTATCATCACCTCCAGAGCATTCATAGGGGAAAAGATCCGATGGTGGTAGACCATTTGGTTCATGCGAGAAACGAGAAAGTGTTAGAGGCTATGGAGATTACCTGCGGCGCGACCCGGATTAAGACTAGGCTGCGTTCTAGGCTGGAGAATGAAGGCCTATATGGTGGAAATAGGCGAGGACCTCACAGAGACCTTAGGAGGCGCGTGCCATGTGGGTTCTCTAGGGATTAGGGCGAGAATAGGGTTGACATGTCGAGGTTGAGTTAAGAGATCTTGGGGACTCTGCTCACGAGTGGACTGGGTTATGGATGTCGGAGTTCGAGGTCATCACGAGGATGGATTGGCCCGATAGCTTACAGTCGTCATCGATTGTGGCGTAGGAGGATTACCGCCTACCGCAGCGGGACGGTACTCTGTGTGGTATTTCGAGCGAGCCACGATATTTTCCTAGGCAGGTATCACGAGTCCAAGTGTTGTTAGGGATGATTAAGCGGGTTGGCTAAGCGGGCCTTACCTTTGGAGGGCGAATTGAGACATACTTAGATCTACCTCGGTAATTGTGCGAGTTTGTGGATGTTTTTCGGATGAGCTACGGACTACCTCCATAGAGGCGTGGGCCGGTGATGAGTTCTTGCTGGGTGTTCGCCCATCTCTATGACTCGCGCTGGGATGCGCCGGTTGGAGTTGCGGGAACTGAGAGTCCAACTCACGGGAGCTATTGGACAAGGGTTTATTAGACCAAGCACCGCCGCCATGGGCGCTTGGTTATTTGCGAAGAAGAGGGCAAGACCCTTCGATTGTGCATGGCTCTGACAGTTTTGAGCGGGGTTATGATCGAGAATCGGTATCTATTGCGGGGATTGATGATTTATTTGACCGAGTTGAGAGGAGCGCGTGTCTGCTCGAAGATAGGCCTCACTTGGTTACCATCAGCGAGGTTAGGAAATGGATATCCACTAAAACGGCGTTTAGGGCAGCGTTATGGGCACTTTGAGTTCTGGTGATGCCCTTTGTTAGAATGCCAATCTTCGAGATACGTAGAGAGATTCGCCTACGGGATATGGACTCCATGGTTGGGACGGCCCTGACTATAGAGAGAGATTGAGGATGCTTGGAACACTCGGGATCGGGTGTTTGGTAACAAGAGGAGGATCATTTCTCGGTTCGGAGAAGAGGCGGAAGACCACGCTTCACACTAGTTGAGACTGAGTCTAGGATTGAGCATGAGTTAGGGGATTGCCCGAGGCAGGATCCCGAGACGGGACAATCACGATCCGATTAGGTGTAGGGCCCGAAAATTATCTGAGTTCATTCCTCAGCGCCTAGTAAGGGTTAGAGACCGAATTTTAGTTTCGAGGGTCTTATCGAGCACTTCGACAACACATGTAGGCAGAGGACGAGTGTGGAGTCGAATCGAGGAGACGGATCGAGTTGCGCGTGAGGCGTAGTGGACCTTAGGAATTGGTATACATATTGGTTGTTGATTGTCAAGCTTGTGTGGATAAGTTAATGACAAATCGGTTGTCTCGATGTATGGTGAGACCTAGGCCGAGGTTGTCATCTTTGGACACGGCATTGGATTTGGGCTTAGAGGTTAAGGCCTTTAAGAAGCTAGGTATAGATGTTCTTCCTAGGGTGTAGGGTGAGAGTTGGCTGATAGGTCGGGATTATGAGTGAATCTCAGTGCAGCTCATGGTGAGAATCTGAGTAGGGTGTAAGAGACCGGGAATATCCCGAATTTCTGTGAATGTAATAGGCAGAGTGGCGAGAAAATTATGTTGCTCGAGATGAAAACACACGGTTAAATTATCACATAGACTTAGAGTTGAGTGATAGGAGTCGGGAGTGACTCGAGATTTGGATACCCCTTTTGGCAATTACATTGGGTGTTGTTAAGCCGACGGAGACCGGTATAGGATGTCATTCATGACATGGACTAGATTGTGAGTCCATTGGATTGTCGGTGGTGTGACCTTGGAGAGGTTGCGTTTACAGCGAGGTTGTGTAGGGTTACGTGTGTGGATTACATACGGGTGTTAGAGGACATGTTGCGAGCATGTGTCTGGGATCATTAAATTAGAAGGATTAATTGCCCCTTAGGGGTGCGCCTACAACAATAGTTATCGAGCGAGTGAATGACACTATATGAGGCATTGTGGCGAGCCATGAATCCAGTTATGTTGGACCGAGAGGTGAAAGGCTCCATCGCTAAATCACGATCGATTCAGACACCTGCGAGAAGGTAGGCGATGCGATAGCGTCTTCTCACGGCTCGGGCCGAAGCGAAGAGCTATGCTATTGCTTGTCGACCCTTAGAGTTCGGAGTTGGTGATCACGTTTCATGAAGGTGAATCCTAGAGAGGTAGTCGGGTTCGGCGAAGCACGGAAAGAGTATCGCGCAGGGTTTATTGGGCCTTTCGAGATACTCGAGAGGATAGGCACTGTGCGTACCGGTTAGCGTTACCGCCCAGCATGTCAGGTGTCCACGAGGTGTTTCACGTCTCCATGCTCCGGAGATATACTCCAGATCCAGCTCATGTGGTGGATTGGGGGACAGATAGAGATTGACACGGATGGGACCTTCGAGGAGGGACCGGTGTGCATTGGATAGCCATGATCAGGTTTTGCGACCTTAAGGCGGTGAGGCTAGTGGCGGTGCTATGGCGACGCGTGGAGTGAAAGGAGTCAGCGTGGGGCGCGAGGACGTCCCGGGCCACCTATCCCTTCTCGTTTAGGGATGAAGGTACGTAGTTAAGTCGTTTAAAATTTAAATGACTGTTTACATACATGGTAGAGTGCGCGTTGCATATGCATGTGCGTGTTTATGATAGTCCTGAATTTCGGGACGAAATTTTAGAGAGGAGAATGTAAGGCAGAACGTTGCGGAATAAGGGCAAAATACGTAATTTGATTAAAGAAATTATAATTACGGTTAAAGTCACGTAATTAATTACCCACGGGCCTCGGATGTGGCAGTTATTACCCGTGGAATGCGTCTCGAAAATATCTAATTAGCGCGTAAAATTTCGTAATATTACGAGACGGTCGGAATCGGCCACGTTTTCGAGCATCGCATTTCGAGATGCGAAGTAAATCGATTTTCGATGCGGCGAAGGCACATATAGTATGTACTCATGTGTCTCATAAGTTGTATGAGTAGAAATTGAAAATGGATAGTAGAGGTAGTCTTAGAATGTCAAAGCGTAAAGAAGAAATTAATCAATTAAATGGGATTAAGTGAACTAGAGGGCAAAGGCTACATTATTTCTTCACCAGTGAAGCAAAGAAAAAAGCGTGATTTGGGGGAAGCGAGGGAGGTCCGGTAGCAGCAGTGCATTTTAGAGAGAGAAGCAGCTTCTCTCTAATTACTAGAGATCCAAGTGGCTTTTCGATTACGAGAGGAGAAACGTTCTGCGCGGAGGCGGGGCTACGCGTGGACCGAGTTTGCGAGTTTTGAAAACTCAAGAGGTAGGATTTTCTCCTACTTGTGTTTTATTCCCCATTTTAAGGGTTTTTTGATGTTTCGGTTAGTTTGAGCGTGATGAGGGGCCGTTTGATCAGTCCCTGAACATGGGAAGGAATTGTGGGAATTTATTTGGGATTTTCTCTTGTGTAGTATTTGCCCGAAGTAATTAGGGTGTTTGGTTGTGATGGGTGTTAATTTGTGCATTAAATGCTTGCTTGATATGCTTTGGCGGGAATGGTACATTAGTTGCGGGTTCACTAAGTGAGCAGGTGTTTTTGTGATTTTAGGAATAGTAACGAGGTTTCACTATTCGGGAATAGTGTTCTAAAATATATATTTTGTGAAAGTACGTGTTGGTAAGTGATTTAAATTAAATTACACGTGTATGATCGATGTACTTAAGTAGGCTAATTTTGATGTGTGATTTAAAGTTTTATGTAAATATATTCATGTATATATATTTGCATGTGATTTAAGCGAATTGGAGGCGTACATCGTGTATACCTTTGGAACATCTAGGAATATAGGAATGAGTGCATGAGATGAGTCCCCCAGAGAAAGCAAGGTTCGGAGGGTAGATCTAAAATGTAAATTATCGGAGGAGTAGTCAAACTAAATAATATCAACCGTCGGGCTGGCTTGATTGATATTAATTCATCGGAGAGGAGTAGTCCACAAATTAAAGAATATATCAACCGTCGGAGGCAGCCCGATTGATATTTATTATCGGTAGTCCTGAGCAATTAATATATATCATCGTCGGAGCGGCCCAGTTGATATATATATTCATGGAGGAGTTGCCCGCTAATAGAATTAATAATTCTCATCACGAGGCTTAGGCAAGTGTGAGGAGAGTGGTCGAGCTCGGGATCACGGGTTGGTCCACGTAGACTTTCAAGTAGGATCATGCATTTGCTTGAATGTTGTTTAAGTGGAACATTGCGCATAGGTGGTGAAGTAGCCCACTTAGGGCGATTCTCCTGCGAGCTTTAGCTCACCGGGTCGTGGGATCCCCCTTTTCACCAGTACGGGGGAGCGTGCGAGGAAGACTCATCCTAGAGACCATGGATTAGAAGAAAAGCGGATTGTGGCTTTGAGCTTGCGATATCTACATGTATTAAATTTTCCACTAATTTTTAATATATATTTGTATAAAGTAAAACATTTGAACTCTTGTAACTATTGGGTATATAGTTGACTTCATGGTTGTAGTATGTATTATGAGGATCATTGTGGGCCTAAATGGTAGTATTACTCATAATGATTTGATCTCTTGGATATATTGAATATAAATTGGGCTGCTTGGGACGGGTTTAAATGCGGAGTATTTTAATTGGGTGAGCTCCGTACAAAGGAGACTACGCCGATTTTCCTAAAGTGGCGATCGGGTAACTTGGGCCACTCCACTTGTATTCCGCGGGTTGTGGGTAGTCAGCGGACCCCGGGATTGGGGTGTCACGGCTTGGTATCGAGGCTTAGGTACGAATACCTAGGGGCTCGGGTTTGGGTATCATAACACTAGGTGTGGTTTTGATGATAAGTGTAGGTATGAGATTACCCTAGGAAAATCACGGGACAAAACTAGAGACACTACATGCACGTGTGTTGATGTGTTTGTGTGATTTTAATGAATTAATTGGTGATTATTGTGTATAACATGGTTTGTAATGTGTTATAATGTTGTGTGCTTGGTGATTAGCACATTGATGAGTTAAGGAAAGATTTTAGAAAATGTTTGGAGTGGTATAGTGTACAAAACCGGGAATAAAAATGAAGGAAAATAAATTTTTAATAAATTTATTGAATTAAATTGAAATAGAAAGAAAATAAATTTTATAAATTTATTTGAGTGGAAAAAATTTTTCGGTGGAAAAGCCCGGAAAAGAAAATAAATTTTGTAAATTTATTTGGTTATGAAGTGAGAAAATAATTTTCTAGGTTTATATGGTGTAAATTTAGAAAATGGAAAAATAAATTTTTATGAATTTATTTGATGTCGAAAATGAAAAAAAAAAAATGATTTTTAGTGATTTAGTGATTTTGAATCTGAAATAATTGAAAATAAGAATAATTATTATTGTTCAAAAATTGAAAAAAAAATTGTCACGAGAAAAAAATGCGGAATGAGCTCTTTGCCCATTTGTATTACAAGAAAAAAAAGAATTGTATTACGGGAATAGTGGGTTAGGTTGCAATACAAAATTGTGTGCGACTTGGAATGGTGAGGTGTGCGGGAGGTCACGTGTGTGTTTGTCTGAGTAGAGTGCGGGGGCTGGGGCATGGGTGGATTTGTGTGCAATCGGTGCCCGGCCCGAGCCCGCGTCACAACCCACTTTGTAAGCGGCACGAGGCGGCTGGGCGCCTTGAGCGGGCACGCGGGCGTGCGTGGGGCGGCGTGGCTTGCGGCAGCGTGCGTGTTGTATGACGGTATGGCCAGACGGCTGTCGCGGCGCAGCGAGCGCAGTGGCGTGGCGAGCGGGGCCTTGGCGCGGCCCAGGCGTGCGAGCGGCGTGGGGCGCGCGGGGGCGTGAGCGTGGCGCGAGAGGGAACAAATAGTAATTAAAGGAAATATTAAAATATTAAATGGGAAGACAAACAAAAAGTCTCATTTTGGTCTCTCAAGTTAGAACTTAGTAGGAGAGAAAGGAGAAAGGGAGAAAAGGAGAGAAAAGAAAGGAAAGAGAAAGAGAGAGAAAGGGAAAGAAAGAATTGTGGGCTTGAATTAGGAATGTGATTTTCTTCTCCTTCAAGCTTTTCAAGTGCTCTACAAGTGTTGCAAGGAGAGGAGCCAAAGGAAACCAAAACAGTAAGTTTTTAATGGGTGGGAAAGTTGGGTTTGATGTTTTCATGTCTAATGTCTTGAATGCAGTATGGATGTTAAATTGGTGGTATTTAAGGTTGAATGATCTTGATTTTGATATCAATTGAAAGGAAATGGATTAGGTTAGGTTTTGAAAGAAAAGAAAGTGAGGAATTATTAGGATTAGATAGTGAATTTTGTATTGTGATATGTTGAAATGGGTATAAGGCATTAGATTGAGTGTTTAGAGTGAAAAAAAAGTGGAAGAAACACGTTCTGGTCATTTTAAGGCAGCAGTCTCGAGTGAGGAAATGCTCTGTTTTCTATTTTGACTATCTTTCGTATTTTGACCATAACTTGCTCATTTCTGATCCGATTTGAGTGATTCAAGTTGCTGGTTAAAGTAGACTTCAAGGAAAAGCAAACATATAGAAATAGGCATCATCAAATTCTGATTATAAGTGGCCTAAAAATTTGCTCAAAGTAGGGCCATGTGCAAGCCAAATTCTGGTTCAGTTTTTGAACATAGATTAGCCCGATTGTTTTGGACGTAAAGTGAGTTTCGGTGCTCCAATTTGGGTGATTCCAATTGGAGAAGAACCCTTAACTTTTAGTTTCAAAGAGTATAAAGAACCCAGTGTAAAATATGATTAAGACATTGAAAAATGGGTATTTCAAAAGTCCAGTGTAAAATCTTTAAAATGACTAGTTTGGCATGAAAATGCCATAGCAGATGGATGAGTCCAATTGGAATGATTCCAATTTCTAAGTAAAGTGTGGTCATAGAAAAAAAAAAGGGGGGTTGAATTAAGGGCATTAAGGTCATTTTGTAAAGTAAAGGGGTATTTTGGTCATTTCCTTAATTCCGTCTTTTGAAGTGTGGTTCAATGGGATTAAAGTGAATGTGATGTAGTTGAGTGAAAATGAGTGTGTGGTGGATTCAATGGAGATTAATGCTGTGGTTGTGGTTTCTTGAAAAGGTGTGGTGTCCGGACGGGGCGAGCGGGATCGGCGGAGTGAACGGTGAGTGTAAAAATGATGTTTTACAAGTGAGTTTTAAAGTGAACGATTTTGATGTTACAATGAAAGTTTAATGTAAATGTTTATATTTGCCTAAATGAAAAGTTTTGATGTAAATGAAAATTTAATGTACATGTTTATCTTTGCATCAATATATATATTTATACTAAATTATATATGCATATGTTAGGTATTATGAAAGTTTAAATGTGGGATACATGTAATAGCATACGCCGTGCTTGGTGGAAACTCACTCATGGGATATCCTCATTCCAGCTGAGTTCCCGCCTCCCAGTTCGAACCCGGGACCTAGGGTCTTTAGTCCAATGGGAAGCATCTGCATTTCCAACTAAAGCTATGAGGTGGTCACGAAGGGTGAGTCCCATTAGAAATTCAATTTGAGACAAGAACAAATCGTAATTTTGATTACAAAATTTTAATTACGGTTAAAAAATCCGTGGTGAATTCTCTAGATCTCGGATGATGAAACCGGGATTGCAGTTGGAATCGTCTCGTAAATCTCTTCTTACGTAAATTTATGTTTGACTGGTGTTGGTCGGTAGCGTTTTTCGAGCATCGCGTTTCGGGAGCGTAAAACGGTTTCGACGTGTGAAAAGACACAAATAGCATGTACTCATGTACCATGGTGGTATGAGTAGAGAAATGATGAAAATGGACGGCGGTAGTCTGAATATCAAATCACGAAAGGACATAATGGGCATTATGAAATTGATCTTAAGTCTTCAGGTGCGAATTAAGGAATAGTGATCATCTTCATTAAACCAATGGAGAAAAACATTGGGAGGCCATTTTGATCATAGGTGAGCTTTGGGTTTGAGAGTTTTAGAGAGAGAGTTAGCCTGCAGATCGGAAGCTCGGATCGTTGGATTTGACGGGCAAGAAGGAAGCGTTCTACGCGGAGCGAGCTGCAGCGTGGACCCCGGAGTTTGCGAGTTTGACAACTCGAGAGGTAAGTTTCTCCCTACTTGCGTTTATTCCCATTTTTAGGGTTTTCGATGTTTCGGTTGGTTTGGGCGTGAGGGGCCGTTTGATCGGTCCCAAAACATGGGACCGAATTGTTAGAAATTCTTGGGGATTTTTCTCATCATTCGTGGCTGCCCAGAAATTTAGGTGCTGTTTGGGTCTTTAATTCCAGAATTTTTGCATTAAAATGCATGCTTGAGATGAGAAAATGCCGAGATAGGTACATTGATCGGTCCCAAAAAACATGGGACCGAATTATTTAGGTACAGGATTCTTTGATTAGCAAGTGGCCCCTTGAAAATCGGTGGAGCCCCATTTGGTGCTTAATAATGCTTTAAATCATGTATTGAAGTGAAAAATGCCGGGAATGGGCTGTGGATCGGTCCCGAAAACGCTGGGGCCAGTGTAGAAAGACTCTTTTGGACATTTGGGACAATCAGTGACCCGGCCCGTGTGGGCTGTTAGGTTGGAATAAATTAATAGCCGGTGTTTATAAGATCGGAAATGGATAAGAAATTCGGTTCAAAAGTGAAATCGAGATTAGACCAGTGGGCTGCCCGTGGAATGACTAACTATTTGGGTTGAATTTATTAAACGATCCGGGTTTGTCAATAATCTTTGTAAGGTCCGTGTGTTTCGGCATTGATTGTGTGGATTGAATGGCTTGGTATGTGTAGAAATTAATTTGGAGAGTTGGTCGATCAAAGAATTATTAGGTTAATGCTTGGTGTTAACATGACACGATTATATGGAATTCAATTGTGTTGTAAACGTTAGTGATTATTTTGATTTGCTTTCAGTTAGGCTAAATTGGGTGATACTTGATGTGTTGGAATTACATGCGTGTAATTATAGTTGATTGAAAATATGCATATTGACATATTGTGTAAATGATTTTGAAAATGGCATAACGCATTTTCATATGCACTGGGTAGCCTAGAATTAGGTGTGAGTGCATGACAAGGTATTTTATAAAAAGCGGATATGTTTGCGAAGAATTTCACAGGATGATATTCCGGAGAATTGGGTTGAGAGATGGGCCAACAGATCATTTCGGATGAGGACCATGGCGTTGAGGAGCTCACCAGCAATTCACCTCGGAGGAGTAGTCTATACTTTTACGAACTCTTCGGTAGTATATTTTCAGAGCAAGTTTTGTTTTGAAAATGATTATTTTCTCATACATGGCTTAGGCAAAGTGTGAGTGGTCGGTGAGGACTCGTAGCATGGGGTAATCATGTAGACATTCAGAGTAGGATCACGTATTTACTTGAGTGTGTTTAATTTGGAGCATTCTTGCACCAGGTGGTGAGTGGCCCGCTTAGGGCGATTCTCCTGCGAGCTTTAGCTCACCGGGTCGATGGGATCCCCTTATTTGAATGCAAGAGGCGCTAGAAGATGATCCATTTTGAAGAAACTGTTTGGCTTGATAGTTTTGGACATAACATGTATTAGACTTGTAGATGTTAATATATGTTTGTATAAAAGTGAAATCAAGTTTATGTAATTATTGGGAGAAAATTGGAGAATAGTTGTGATATGTGTTTTAATGAGTATTAGTTTATGGGCCCAAGTGGCCGTATTTGATATATTGCATATATTGGATTGTTTGGGACAGGTAAATGCAGGTTATTTACAAGAATTGTATTTGGGTAGAGCTCCCCGTACAAAGGAGACTCTGCCCGATTTTCTGAAGTGGCGTCGGGTAACCCGGAGGCATCCCACTTGTATTCAGCCGGGTTAATGGCGGGTAGTCAACGGACCCCGGGTTTTGGGGCGTCACGACTTGGTATCGGAGAATTTAAGGTATCACGTTACATTAGCGTCTTTGGGCATAAGGCCTGAGGGTATGCGGTGTAGTGTAGTGCACAGTTAGGATTACTGTGGCAAATACGATACCGCGTCACGGCTTGGTATCGGAGCTTAAATATCTGAATACCTAGGGAGCTCGGGTTGGGTATCCATCACCACTTAGGTGGTTTGATGAAGAACTTAGGTAGGTGAGCACATGGATGGAGGATTTGGGCTTAGGCGTAATCTTTAAGGGTAGAACATCACACCACTAGGTGTGGTTCGATGTTAGGTTTTAGGTATGAGATTACCTAGGAAGGCCTGAGGCGCAAAACTAGGACACGGCATGTATGTTTTGTGTGTGATCATGTGGATTGATGGATAGTTTGTATGCATGTGTTTGGGTTGTTTGAGTGATTTGATAAAATTGTATGTGAATTGGTGAATTGTGTGAAAATATGCTTGGTTGATAGCATAGGATGAAGTGTGGAAAATTTTAGGAGTTTTACAAAGTGTAAAACTGGATGAGGAAAATAAGAAATAAATTTTTAGGAATTTATTGGTTTATTGGATAATGAAATAATTTTTTTTTAAAAAAAAAAAAAATTTTACTTGATAAATGTGAGAACAGGAGGTTGAGGGGATTTTGGATAAAATGTCTAGAAAAAAAAAAAAATTGAGTACGGAGACACGGATGAGCTGCGCCCAGTGAAACTTAAATCGCTGGCGTCTTTGGCGGCTAGGCTAAGCGTCACGAGAAGCCTTGGCTTGATGGCAGCAGCCCAGCGCGTAAGCGTCTGAAGCGCTGGCCAGCAGCGCGAAGCGAGCGCGCAGCCCCGCAAGCGAGTACCTTGGCTTGGCGGCCGCGGCGCCTTCGCCATGTAGTGGCAATGCCGCTATGGCCCAGCCTTGGCGAAGCCTTGGCGAAGCGGCGAGCCACTGAAGCGGCGTCAAGCGTGTGGTATGTGGCGAGGCGTGGGCGCTGGTGGGCGCACGTCTTGAGGGCACGTCGGCGGGCGGCACGGGCCCCGCCCGGCACGTGCCAGTGGGCCAATTTGGGCCCGGGTTGGGGTTTTGTGCACTCTGACTCGGTTTTTTGGCCCGGTTCGACTCGGTATTTTTCCTGAGTCATTAAATGAACATTGTTCATTGTAAAATAAATTTTTCGAAAAAAAAAAAATATAATATTTCTTAAATTCAAATAAAATCAAAAAAAAAAAAAATTTTTGATAAAATTTTGAAAATAAAATTTTCAAAAATAAAATTTTTGAAAATAAAATTTTGTTGAAAACAATAATTTAAATCACGAAAGTGGTTCGCGTATACAGCGATTTATGTGTATGATTAGTGTCTCGGGGGTGTGTTTATGCAGCGGAATCTGACATTGTATATTGGCCAGACCACATAGGCGGTCGGAGCGTGGGTCGAGGTCGACCAGGAGTGCAGGTCGAGTTCGGTCAGAAGTGGGCGGATGACGTGTTACCATTGCCTTGGCTGGACATATGAGCGAGATTGTCTGGGAGGCAAGTCTCATGGTACCTGGGCGGCGTTGATTGGTCGGATATGCGAGGGTGCGTCTCTCGCTCGCAATTGTTGACTAAGCGTAGTGTTTAAATTGAATGCATCATGTTCATCAATGCATCTTTTGTGATAGGTTTGAATCGTCTGACTATGACTTAGCATAGAGTTGAGGTCTTTAGAAAAGCGTAATATGATGGAATTTTTCCACTAGAATGTAGGAAGAGATTTGACTTTTTCTAGAGGTGAGTTCGCGTGACGTGGTGGACCTTAGGGTGGTAGACATGTTGGTTTGTTGATGTCGGGTTTGACATGGATGAGATGACTGACCATCGGGTTATCGATAATTGGGACGATGGCCAGGGGTCATCATGCCCAGAACGGTCTTGGGTGCAGTGAGATTACATATGCAATGGTTTGGATGTGGCATGTGCGTGGGGTAGAATGAAATTAACAAGGAAGGGAGAATGTAAGACCCGGAGAAATTCCAATTTGGAATAAAGGCAAAATCGTAATTTTGATTACAAAATTTTAATTAGTTAAAAATAAAGTAATTAATTCTCTGAATCTCCAGTGATGAAGCGGATTGCCAGATTGGAGATGGATCACATGAAATCTAGCTAGCCGTAAAAATTTGTGATTCTTTGAGGAACGGTCGGGTCGGCACGTTTTTGAGGCATCGCGTTTAGGAAGCCCAGTAAACGGTTTTCGACGTGACGAAGGCCTAATGCGCATGTGCTCATGTGCCATGAAGTGGTATGAGTGGAGAAATGATGAAATGGATGTAGAGTGGTGCCGAATGTCAAATCGAAAAGAGGGACATAATGGGCGTTATGAGGAGAATTGATGCTTGGGAATTATTCAGTTGCCAGGTAAGGAATAGTGATCATCTTCATTAAACCGATGGAGAAGCCAAAGAAACCGGTAAGGAGGCCATTTATGATGCGGTGAGCTTTGGGTTTGAGAGAGTTTAGAGGGTGCTTCTCTCTAAGATCCGCGGGAAATCGGACGTTGGTTCGAAAGCAGGCAAGAAGGGGAAGCGTTCTGCGCGGGTAGAGCTGCGTGGACCACGGGTTCTGTGATTTTTTGACAACTCAGTGAGTTTCTCCCTACTTGTGTTTTATTCCCGTTTTAAGGGTTTCGATGTTTCGGTTGGTTTTTAGGCAGTGAGTAGTTTGATCGATCGAAACATAGGACAGTGTTAGAAATTCTTGAGGTTTTCTCATCATTCGTGGTACCTTGAAATTTAGGTCTTTGTTTGGGTCTTTGGTCGATTTTGCATTAAAATGCATGCTTGAGATGAGAAAATCTTAGGGAATGGGGCGTTGATCGGGATCCCGAGTATGGGACGGTGGTGGAATTTTGGGATTCTTTGATTAGCGTGGCCTTCGGAAAAATCGGAGTGGGTGTTGGGTGGCAATAATGCTACAAATCATGTATTGAGTGAAAAATGCCGGGAATGGGGTGTGGATCGGTCCCAAAACATGGGACCGAATTATGGGAATTTCTTTGGACATTTGGGACAATCCGTGAAGCCCAGAAACTGATGTGGGCTGTTAGGTTGGAATAAATTATGCTTCGGTGTTTATAAGATCGGAAATGGGTAAGAAATTCGGTTCCAAAAAGTGAAATCGAGATTGGACAAGTGGGCTGCCCGTGGGCTGGCCCTTCTTGGAAATTTCAGGGCCCAATTAAAAGCAGATCCGGGTTTGTGTGAAATGGCCATAAAGGTCCATGTGTTTCGGCATTGAAATTGTGTGGATTGAATGGCTTGGTATGTGTAGAAATTAATTTGGAGAGTTGGTCGATCAAAGAATTATTAGGTTAATGCTTGAGGTGTTAACACAATGACACAATTATATGGAATTCAATTGTGTTGTAAGCCATTGGTGATTATTTTGATTTGCTCAATTGAGCTAAATTGGGTGATGCTTGATGTGTTGGAATTACATGCGTGTAATTATAGTTGATTGAAAATATGCATATTGACATATTGTGTAAATGATTTTGAAAATGGCATAACGCGTTTCATATGCATTCAGGTAACTGGGAATTAGGTGTGAGTGCATGACAAGGTATTTTGTAAGCGGATATGTTTGCGAAGGAACAAAGGATGATATTCGGAGGTGGGTTGGGAGATGGGCAGCCAGTCATTTCGGATGAGGACCATGGTTGTTTGGGAGGCTTCGCGACCGATTCTTTCGGAGGAGTAGTCAGTACTTTAGAATTTGTTGGTAGTATATTTTCAAGAACAGAGTTTTGTTTTGAAAATGATTATTTTCTCATACATGGCTTAGGCAAGTGTGGTGAGTCGGTGAGGACTCGTGACATGGGGTAACTATGCAGACATTCAAGCAGGATCACGATTTACTCGAGTGTGTGTTTAATTTGAGCATTGCACCGCACTTAGGTGGTGAGTAGCCCACCATGCATTCTCCCATCGGTACTACCACCCCATCGTAGGATCCCCCTTATTTCAGGTACAAGGAGCGCTCGAGAAGATGATCCATTTTGAAGAAGCCTGTTTGTGGCTTGATAGTTTTTGGACATAACATGTATTAGACTTGTAGATGTTAATATATGTTTGTATAAAAGTGAAATCAACTATGTAATTATTGGGAGATAATTGGAGAATAAATATGATATTGCGGTTTTAATGAGTATTAGTTTACGGGCCCAAGTGGTCAGATTTGATATATTGCATATATCGATCGTTTACGCGTAAACGGCTTATTTACAAGAATCAGATTCGGGGTAGAGCCCCCGCACAAAGCTGAGACTCGCGATTCAAGTGGCGTCAACCCGACATCCACTTGTATTCCGCGGTTGATCTAGCATCAACTCGACCCCTGCCTGGGGGGGCGCTCACAAACCCACAACGCCACGCTCTTTATTTCACTTCAGGACTAGGTACGCCAGTGGGTCCACTCATAGATATTCATTCTCATCGAGTTCCTTTTCGCTCCTCAGATTCAACCCGTGACCTAGGTCTTAGTCCAATGGGAAGCATCTCCGACCTAGCCTCGCCGGGTACTGCAGATGCTTCCCATCGACTAAAAGACCCCAGTCCCGGTTCAATCTCCGGGGAGGCGAAAGAACTGCTCGAATTATGATATCCATGAGCGGGACCTTGGCTGCAATCTCTAAGGGGTCACGAAGGGTGTGGACCCTACATTAAAATGTAAAGAATGCATATGTATATTCAGATATATATATATACGAAGTTTTCTACGAGCAAAGAAAGGATTTAAACTGGGATTTATAAACAGATTTTTGATAAATGTTTTATCGATGGTTACCCTAACCCCATAAGGATCAAGTATGATCGAGATTCTACGGCGTGACTTTAAGTCAGTTGCAAGTGATTTGTGAGTAAGGTTTATGCTACTAACCGAGGGAGGGAAATAGGTGTTCAGAGCAATATCCTTACACGTGATAAAGTGCTATGACTGAACTCCCATGCAAAGCGCGAAGTTTCTCCGCAGCCAGAAGGGTTATGACTGAATGTGGATCGTCCTCACCGTCGCACTTAAACTGCTCTGTGTTATTCCCGGTTCCATCGTAAAGAAAGAAATAAATAAATAAAGAAAGAAAGTTTAAGGCATAAAATGGATTTTAATTGTATAAGTATTTATTATAAAGAAAGAAAGCAAAGCTTTAAAGATAAAATGTTTAAGGCATAAATTGATTTAATCAGAAGTATGTATTACTGATATATACTCGAAATGTTATATTTTAATGAAAACGCACACTCACTCCAGTTCCTTAAATTTCATTCTTTCCCATACTGCTTTAAGAACCTTTCAGAAACCGAGACAAAGTAACGGCAGAGCATTCCCGCACAAAGAGTCGAGCCATCGAGGAGACGACGCATGTGAACCGTATTGTATGGGCAAATAGTCAGATATTTTGCGTGTCGAATAATTTGTCATGTATATATGCATAGATGTATATATTTTGAAAGGAACTACGTGGGCTTTGATCCTCAAGTGACTAGGTACGTAGGCGGTCGGTTTGTCCGCTCAAGCCCACCTTTTGATAAAACAAATGTACTGAATCAAGAATGGGCTGAATGTTTCACGATTGAAAATGAATAAATGTACATTTGTATACATTGTGGCTCGATTCGTTGTGGACGAGAGTCAACCAAGCCTTCCAGTTCAAGATCAAAGATTGTATGTTTTTAACGTTCATACAGGTTTTGTAAATTTGGGAGTCCAAAACAGAGTGAACTCCCACTAATCTTTTTCCGAAAACTAGCTGTCAGTGCCGAGTTAAAAATAATAATAATTAAAAAAAAATTCTACACTCCCCCATTCCGCATTATTTTCTAAAAATACGTTAGCGATCAGAAAGGCTCATTCCACTTCGATTCGATTCATCATTAAAAGTTTCTATATCCATTTGTTTTGAGGCCCTGCCTACTTATATTAATCCGTGCCTATCTTCTATCAACCTTATAGATATCCGATATATCGCTTTTAACCAAATATGTCAAACTAATAACCATATGTAAAAGCACTATCTGCTATCTTCAATGAATTTATAAGGGTACCTGTCTTTGATGCTAGCAGTGGGTTGCATCATTTCTTGCTTTACAGCTACATAAGCTCCACACCCTTCAGTGACTTTGTTCAGATAAACCAGAGGAGTCTTCCCAATAAGCTGAACCATGAAAACAAAAATGAATTCCAACACCCGAGAACAAAGTTCTTGAATGAATTAATCTGTTCAATTTCACAAAAAAAATCCCAAATCCCACCCCAGAAAAATCATGAGCACCCTAAACCGAGAAATCTGATTTTCCTGGAAGGATTGCTGAAACTAAAACAGTTTTCACTGTTGCTGAATTTAATTTTCCTCTGTTTTCTCGCACTCAATGACAGTGCTCAGATGGAAAGAGGGAGGGAGAAAAATAAGCACCTGAGAAACTTCTTTTTTGATGTTGTTCCCCTGAAGATCCTTCGGCATATCTCTGATTCTCTGGGAAAAAGACGGAGCATCGACAATGGGTTGAGTGGAAAACCATCTGGGTATGGCGACGCTAGTAAAGGGTATGGAAGATTTTCTCCTGAAGAAACTCGAGAGAACCGCCATTGATGGAGAGCTTAGCTTCTTCACTGTAACTCAGCTCTAGCTTAACTTCGCTTCTTTCGAGACAACGAATGACAGGCGTCAGTACGGTTGTATAATAAATAAGGAAAGTAGCCATCGCTTGGAAAATAATTGGATTATGCCCACTTATTATCGTAATTAACGAATGTATTATGATCATTAAGGCTACTCCCGGCAAAAATAATTAGGATTATATCCATGTAATATGGTAGTGATGAATATCCAAATTTTTTGAAATAAAGAGCCTAATACATATTTTTTCTTAATAAAAAGATAAGCGATTTGATTAAAATATCCTTATTGTTTTTTAAATTTGACCCTGGTATGATTTTGAAAAAAATATTTTTATTATTTTCTTGTAAAAATAATTATTTTTAAAAATATAATATAAATACATAAAATAGAAAATGATATTTTTGTCCAAAAAAGTTATTTTTCAAGAAGATATGTTAGATTCATAAATATTGTATTATTTTATGTCCTTTAAAAGACTTTTGGAAACCCAATTTCAACGGTTTGATTGGTTATTAATCTTTGGTATGATTTTAACAAAAATATCGTTTTTGTTTTCTGTGCTGGGCAATCATTTTTAAAACATAAGGTAATTACTTGTACAAAAAGGGATATTTTGTCCAAAAAAAAAGAGGTTTGTTAGATTCATAAATCATGTATTATTTGATGTCTTTTAAAAGACTTTTGAAAACCTGAAATTTGACTAGTTATTAATTTTTTGTATGATTTTGATAAAAATACTCTTCTTATTTTCTTATAAAATAATCATTTTTTTTAAACAAAATGTATTTACATGAAATAGAAATAAAACATTTTATCCAAAAAAAAAGACTTAAGAAAAATATGGAGGCATAGAACTTCAAATCTTATATTATTTGATTTTTTATCCAAATATTTCTAAATAAATTTGAGAAGAAGATGTGGAGAGTATTCAACCGGATTTTCCACCTATTAAAATATTAAATAATTATGAATATTCCTCTCTACTTTAGTACCAGCTTGCCTTTTTCAATTTTTGTTCTGCCATTTGCCATGGTGGAGTTACTTTGAATGTGACCATTCTTTTTAGGAAGGCTTTGGTCAAAAGCCGTCTATGTTACATGAATGGTGGATGGAAAATGACCTCATGTTTGGTAAGAAAATTCCTCTTTGCTAAGAAAATTCTTGTGATTAGATTTTAGTCCCATACTTTAGAAAATAAAAAAACATCAGTTTAGTGCTCCAAAAAATTGCTTAATGGTCCCCTCAAAACCGGTGATTACGCTTTAAATTTTTAAAGTTAAAATCATACATGTAATTTCGAATTAAAACTGGAAAGAATATTTCAAACTCAGACATGGATAAAAACGATTGCATGTTTGGCAGGAAAAATCATCTGGAGTAAGAAAATTCATGCAGCCTTCTAAAATCAAAGTTTAGTCCCAAAATAGTACCTTTAAAATAATAAAAAATACTAAAGAAAGAAAATAAAGAGGAAAATATAAAATTGATGAAAGAAAAATTATAAGAAAATAAAAATGTTTAAACTTAATAAATTAATTTTATATGTTTGTTCAAACTCATTTATTTATTTATTTCTATTGAATAAGAACTAAGAAATTTAAAAATATGTAAAATTTTGAGGAATTTTTTCTTGATACTTTTCACAATGAAACCAATCATTAGAAAATCATTTTCCTAAGTATTTTCTTCCTACTATGGCACTTTCCAGGTTCCAGAAGCCTAAGTAAAAAATGTTTTGCAAAAATCAACAATCAAAAGGTTTAATCCAATGACTTAGTAGTTGTATATTTCAAGGGGCATGGTGTAGGACTTGGGTTTGGATTCAATAGAAAAAGAATTTTCAAAAAATTTTCATAGGGGCCATTTGCGTCCCCATCTTCCCAACATCTTCAAGACATCAGAACCCTGTAAAATCCAAGATTTTGGATAAAGCAGAAATAAGAATTTCTCACAAAACTGAATTTTTAGATCTCTACGACAAAACCGACCTCCGTCGAAATCGCCTTACAAAATTTAGCCACGTCGACCGGGCTGATTTCGGAGCATGGCCTGATTTCACGCTGGCGCGCGGGCGTCTACGACACACTGCGATCCCAAGAGAAATGACACTTACGTCGGCCATTCCACTTGAAAGAATGGATCACAATGAGCCATGTGTGGGAAAAGTTAATCCCACGGCTCACATCGAGCCATGCCGCCACGACGCTACAACGGCGCTTAAAAAATAGCGTTATAAAAATATTTAAAACGGTGTTCACACATTTAATCTTCCGGCGAAATGCAGACAATTTCCTCCTTTCGACCGGATGAGGGCACCCAAAAAGTGGAGAGAGGAGTCATGACGCCAGTCGCAAGGCTCTGACACCAGGCCAACCTCGGCGAAAATTGAGTATGTCTCGCTTTTACGGATCGCACACACAAATAAGACACATTTACAAAATATACATCCATACTCATAAAACACATATCTTAACTATATTTCAATTTTAATAAGTTTGTTCTATTGTAAAAGATTTATACATGGGTACAAAAATTTTAGGTACACATTTCTACTTTCTTCTCATCAGATACCTCTACACAAGGCATCGCTCTTCTCTCGATAAGCTCCGTATACTCGAAGACGTACGGAAGAAAGCTCAGCAGAGCTTCTTTTCACAAGGTTAAGTTTCACTCTGTGTCGTATACAGAATTCAAGATAGCATGGGTCAGCAACACAGGACTCCATACAATTATTTCCTATATATGAAATGCCCAGTACGCATTTAGAGCGTACTTCACGCCACAACTGAGTTCACGCGACTCCTCACACCTTGACCGCGTGCGACTAAAACTAGTCACATACAATTTCTGACTAAAACCATTTAAAACCCCTCCACCCCATTTATCAAAACTCGATTTTTTTATTCTTCTTATTTGCATGATCGCTTAGCACCGTAGATCTACATTTTTTCAACATTACTTGTCCATCGCCGATTCATGCTTCAACCGCGAATAATATGTGGACTTCACTGCATCTAATTCTGTCCTGCTCGCCACCGACGACCCCATCATTTTGATCGTTTACCACTCGTGAATTTACCTGGGATTTTGTCCCATTTTTCCGAACACGGCCCATTCACCAACTCGATGAATAATTTGAGCGCATTTCACACCCGACCGTCGCGATGTGACCGCGCACATGAACGATGATGCCACATTTTCTCATGTTACATGCATGAATGAGCACTACATGAAACATTTACAAACTATGGAAAATTATAATTTATACATATAATATACTCCATGCAAAACATATTATTAATACATCAACAAGCATGCATCAATATCCCATTTTCACACCTAACATGCTATTCATGCAAGCAATAACACACAATTAGGTCACAAACTTGGGAATACTCAACAGCAGACCACGGTCCTTAGGCAAACATGAACCATTTTGCCTAACTTATCATCACATCAAACAACTATGATACCTAGAAACCTCGCTCTAATTAAACCCCAACTTACACAGCCCATGCAACCGGTCATGAATCCATACCCATTAATTCCCAAGCTTGAACTACTACATGGGCCTCTCATGGCCTCCCTAAGCAACCCTACCATTATAAGTTTTTCCTCAGGTTAAAAGTAAACCAAGTAGGAAAATATCCTACCTCTTGAAGTTGAAGAAACTCCCAAACCGGAGTCCACGCGTGGCCCTTCCGCGCAGAACACTTCCCCTTGCTCGAAAGAATCCGACTAGCCTGATCGCTACAAATCTAGAGAGAAGGTGCCACGCCTTCTGTGGATTTCCTCCAATGCCGCCACCGATCTTCCTCTCCACGGTAATTCTTTTCCTTTTGCATTACTTTGCTTTTCTTTTCTTTTCTCCCTTTCTCCTCTCATTTTCTCTCCTCATTTTCTCCTTCTTCCTTTCTCCTTCTGGCCCTTTCACCTTAAGCTCCTTGTCCTGTGGCCAAATGCAGAGGAAATTTCCCTCCTCTCCTTCCTCAAAACCAAATTACGGCCCTCCCTTTTCCCATAATTTTCTTATTTCATACAAACCTCTTTTACGACATCATCCACCACACGGCTTCACGCGAGCAAGGATTCACCTGCACATGGCTTAATTGTGAGCCACTCCTTTTTGATGCCAAGTGTCACACACTTGTGGTGCTGGGCTGCATCCTTTATCTTGGCACTGGCCATCCGACACCCACGCCGAAAACGTGAAATCCCGACCACCTTTAATCCAACGAATTCGACGCAGAGCTAAATTTCACGAGACGAAGTTCAACTGAGGAGTCCGTTTCATTATCCAAGATCTAGAAAATTTCTATTTTCAACCGAATTTCTATTTTACCCTTTATCTGTAAAATTCGATTTTCCTGGTCTCAAGGTAAATGACCAAAAAAAAAAAAGAGAAGAGAAAATGAGGAGAAATGAAGGGAAAATGAAATGAGAAAAGAGAAAAATAATAGAAAAGCAAAAAGGAAGGAAAAGAAAGGAAAGAAGGAACAAAGAGAAAGAACTGTGGAGTAAATTCGATGTGGGGTACAAAGGAGGAAAGGGAAAAGAAGATTTTCCTGTTTCAGCAAATGAATGCTCGATACCGAAAGATTAAAGTTGGTGCACGTAGCGGGATCTACGTGGGACACACTAAAAAGTTGGAGTTTCTACAAACCCAAGAGGTAGGATATTTTCCTACTTCTGTTTACTTTTGAATTTAAAGGCTTGCAATGGTAGGTTGCTCAGCGGAGCGCGAGAGTTACAAATGGCCCGAGTCTGGGACTAAGGGGTATGAATTTCATGACCTAAGCCACTGACCGCGGGAGTTAGGGTTTAAATAGAAACCAAAAGCTTCTAGGTGTCATGGCTCGTTGTCATGGATATCGATGCTCGGAACCTAATGTCTATGTTGTGAAGTACTAGTAGCGCCCCGCCAACGGTCCAAATTTGAGATCTAGTTGTGTGTTATGGCTTGCTTGAATAACATGCAGTGTGTGGAAATTGTGATGTTGATGCATGCTATTTAATGTATTAACATGGTTTGCATTGAGGTAGATTATATGTATAAATTATAATTTTCCATTAAGCCAGAATGCTTCATGAAGGCCTATTCATGCATGTAATACGAGGAAAATGTATCGCATCATGCATTACATATGCACGGTCGCATCACACAAGCTCGTGTGGGTGAGTGTGGGTATGGTTTATTTAACAAAGGTTGGTAAACAATGAACTCGAAAATGGGACAAAGTCCAAGGTAGAGATTCACTAGTGTGTAAATGATCAAAATGATAAAATTACATGTTTCATGAGCAAGTCAGGTAGATCCCCCAGGTGAAAGTCCCAATGTTATTCACTGTTAGACATGAACCTTGCAATGTAAGTTCGTGGAAAATGTTGAAAAGGCGTGCAAGGCCCCTACGGTAAAACCCTAAACTGCGTGGCCCACAAAGAAAAGGAAAAGGAATTTGATAAATAAAATTGGAGGGTCTCCACGGCTTAGTCATCTGGGTGTGATCGGGTTTTATCTACACTTGGCATTCCAGTGAGGGAGCCTACGGACTGGGTCGTGAGCATGAAGTGCCGATGATCTCATTTGATGATATGTATATTTGCATAATAGTAAATAATTGTATGGAATGTGATTGATTGCTTATATATGCCACGTATATGCATTTTAGTGGGAGTAACCTCATAGGAAAACTTTCACTGGCTGGCCACCCTGCCGTACCCCTTCGTGTACAGACTATCCAAAGAGACGCACTCAAGAGAGGTAGCTTTGAGAAGAAATCCGAAATGTGGCTTTGAGTAAATATTTTTGTAAACATGTATAAATCTTTTATAGAACAATCATGAAACTATGAGAATATAGTTGATTATTATTTTTATGAGTATGGATGTATGGGCCTCTATGTGGCCATTTTACTATGTGTGTCTCGTAACACGACACATAGATTTTCTCATGCGTTGACAGTAGTCAACTGACACCCCGTTTGGGGCGAATTACATACCTTCGACGTGGTAAAAAAATCGTTATAATTTTTATATAGTTTAGTAACCATTTTTCATACCAAACATGTAAAAGAGTGCATGGTTTAAGCTGGATAGACATCAATTTTAAGTGCATTGATATAAATATGGTTGGATTTGAAAGTATAAATCAACCCAAAATATATTGGTAATTACTAATTGGATTTTAAGGATAAGTAACATGATTTTGAAGTTTTATTCACTTTTCCTGTAATTGGTCCTTATGATTTTATTTTATTTTTTAAATTTTTTCAAATTGTAATTCGCATAACTTTTGTAGAATATATATTTAATTAAAATCTTATAATATTATTATTATTAGTAACTTTAGAATATATATTTAATTAAAATCTTATAATATTATTATTACAAGAATCAATTTTTTGTTTTCAAATACAAAAAAATATTATACTTAATTAAAATTTTATAATAATATTATTATCTTTTAAATATTTAATTAAAATCTTATATAATAATCTTATTAGTAGTTTTTGTTTCCAAATACAAAATATTATATTTAATTAAAATTATAATATTATTATTATCTTTTAAATTTTATGGTTTTCACTTCCATTTAAGTTTCACCCAAATCATAAAAGTTTTTTTTGAAACGTAAATCATAAAAGTTAAAAGCAAAAAAAAAAAAAAAATCAATAAAAATTATGTGAAAAACAAATTATCCGTATTTATCCTAAGAATGCTTACAAATAAATATTTTATTTTATTAAATTAAATTTAAATATACATATTGGTAATAATGAAGACCCTAGTTTAGATTATCTCCAAATTAAATATTTAAATTATAGCTCTTCAAAAAAGTAAATTATCTTAATAATTTATTAATATTATTATCACAAAAGAAATATAAAGAGACACAAGCCCTAGTTTCTTTATCATGTTCTCTCTCCAAAATACGTACAAACGAGTATTGTGTTTGGTCTTTGAGAAACTAGAAGCAAGCGTAAGTCTCACAACGTTTTTTGGGTTAGTTTTATTTAATTTTTTGTTTGGCTTTAGAAGTGATTATTATTTCTACAAAGAAGTTTGATTTGAAGACACTATCTTTTTTTTTTTTGTTCATTCCGTTCCACTTTCATAAAACATTGTTTCATAAAGACATGCGATGATACTTATTAAATTATCATTATTTACATGATTTTGAAGTTTTATTCACTTTTCCTAAAATTCAATACATGACTTGATTTTTTATATGACAATGACAAGGAGGCATTGTAATTGGTCCTTATGATTTTATTTTATATTTGAATTTTTTCAAATTGTAATTAGTATCGCATCTTTCTGCATTATATATTTAATTAAAATCTGTATAATATTATTATTATCAAGAACTTTAGAATATATATTTAATTAAAATCTTATAATATTAGTATTACCAGTAACTAATTTTGTTTTCAAATATATAAATATTATACTTAATTAAAATTTTATAATAATATATTATCTTTTAAATATTTAATTAAAATCTTATAATAATCTTATTAGTAGTAACTTTTGTTTTCAAATACAAAATATTATATTTAATTAAAATTATAATATTATTATTATCTTTTAAATTTTATGGTTTTCACTTCCATTTAAGTTTCACCCAAATCATAAAAGTTTTTTTTGAAACTTAAATCATAAAAGTTAAAAGCAAAGAAAAAAAAATCAATAAAAATTACGTGAAAAACAAATAATCCTTATTTATCCTAAGAATGCTTAAAAATTAAAATTTTATTTTATTAAATTAAATTTAAATATACATATTCCTAATAATGAAGGCCCTAGTTTAGATTATCTCTAAATTAAAAAATTTAAATTATCACTCTTCAAAGAAACTAAATTATCTTTAATAATTTATTAATATTATTATCATTAAAAGAAATATAAAGAGACACAAGCCCTAGTTTCTTTTTCACGTTCTCTCTCCAAAATACGTACAAACGAGTATTGTGTTTGGTCTTTGAGAAACTAGAAGCAAGCGTAAGTCTCACTGCTTTTAGGTTAGTTTTATTTAATTTTTTGTTTGGCTTTAGAAGTGATTATTATTTCTGCAAAGAAGTTTTGATTTGAAAGAAAATTTGTTTGCGGAGTAGCATGATTAACATGAAACAAGCTAGAAAGACTGCTCGAATTCCCTTGTATCAGCGTATGAAGACACTATATATCTTCTTTTTTTTTTTTTTTGTTCATTCTGTTGCACTTTCATAAAACATTGTTTCATAAAGACATGCGAGGATACTTATTAAATTATCATTATTTAATATATTTATCTTACGTTTTTGTGATGAACATCATTATTTATTGCTTTGGTTGAAACTTTCTTTGATCTGTATTCCAAAAACTTTATATACTAATAAATAATTTCTGCTTACTTGAAATGCTATCATTATGGGTTATTGGAGGGTGGTCATTGTCCTTCTTGGGAAAGGATGAGTTCCTTTTTGATTGTTATATGGTTGTAACCAATAGCCACAATGGACATGCAAAAAGAATGATAAACATTATGTAAGGTTGACTTCCTGGCAAACATTAGATATTCCAAAGAAGCACACTTGTTGGTAAAGAAATTACCTTTTAAAACAACATGCATCTTTAGATGTTATTACTCAATACATATAGGATTCATGCTACCTAGAATTTGGCTTTGGAATTTTTTTTATGATATTAAAATCGAATTTTCCTAAAATTTCTGATATTTTAACTAATTTTAATGGATCATTGATATTCTTTAATCTATAAAGAGTATTCAAAAAGTGTAAGTGTGTGCTAATGTTTTTCCAATTCCAAACCATTATAAGTAGTGAAATAAATTTTGTTTTCGGCTCTATCATCTTACTTAATTTTTCTTCCTCCAATATAATACTCAACCTCAATAATTTTGACCTACAGAAGCATTTATTTGGTTGTGAATATGATTAATTGTCATTTTTATCTTTTGAGTGTTAGAAAATATTTGCTTCTTATAATTAGTAAGTAAAGATGTTCTTATAGATTTGAACATGGGACAAATTATCTTCGTAATTTTTCTTGCAAGAATAAATTTTGTAAGAATGGTACTCGTAAACTCCAAAATGCATCATTCTAAATGTATTATAAAACTTAAATGTTTTTTTTTTTTGTTTCCTTTATTTAGGTTGTCTTTAAATTAAATTAATTTTCCTAATTACTCAATATTATTTGAGTTATATAATAATATTATGTCCATGACTTATTCACCATTTGAAAGAAATCATATGGATTATCTCAAATCTATAATCTCAACTAGCTGTCATATTATCAGACATATTATATTGTAAAAGCAAATTACATGGCTCCCGGGCGGTATCAATCTATCACCAACATTGTTCCTCCATCATCCAACATGATTACACAAGGTATTATTTTTTAAAACTATCAAAGGTAATTGTTATGATAGGCTTGTTTCAATCAATATAATCCCTTTGTCGTTGTCATATAGGAGGTTCATCAACAACAAGAGGCAGCGTAATGATCTCGAGGAAAAGGATTAGATGTACTATTAGAGAATGGAGAGAGAATTCTATATCATTTACGTAAGAAGAAGGGAGACTCCTATGTGCTTATGCTTGCAAATCCCATAGTGAGATTGGTGTCAAGAGTGAGATTATTTGTCTAAATACAATTTGAGAGTCAGTGCACCCCGATGATAAAAAGAACCCGTGTTTCAAATCTGTCGGTAAATAAGCCGAATATCATAAAGTGAAAGTTTAGAGAAATGTCATTGTATTTATTCTTTTCAAATTTTGTTTAATGATTTTTTATATGCTTTCAAAATTTATATTTTTGCTTATTTTTCAGGGAAAATTTGACTTTGACATTTATGCTCCACACATATTCAAATATGTGAATAAGTCAATGGCTGGTAGATATTCAAATAATAGATACATACCAATAATATTTCAAAAGCTTGGTAACAATAACTGAGGCTCGTTTGACATCCATATGTAAAAATATACAGAAAATTGGGAATGGTTAGTGCGATCACTTTGAGAGTCAAAACTTCAAGGTATTTTTCTATATTATTTTTATTATTTGTGTAGTAATATTTTATTATTTTATGATTTTGAAGAAATATTTTTTCATGAAGGAAATTAAAAATTGTGCTAATCGAAAAACTCAAGTACAATCATCAAGGAGGATCATTATCTTTTCTTGGTCATCGTGAAAAAAAAGTAAGTTAAAATGTACATTTACCCTATAGTTTAAATGTTTTATCATTTATATCGTACATTATCCACATTTATAATTTAGATTACCATATTAAATAATAGAGTTTATCATTTTTTTTATTCTTATTTTGATTGATGCTTAACTAGAGGAGAGCCACTGGAGAGCAACCAAATGAGATTGAGCTCTTTTATATCACACATTATAATCGCAAAAATGGTGAGTAAAGGATGCTCATGCTTATCTATGTAAGTATCATAGGCTACTCTGCTTAATTAATACATATAATAGTGATGTGACATTTCATTTTGATATTTTTAATTTCATGTGTGTATTGTGCAAAAATTTAGAAACTTATACTACATGTGTTTATTTTATTCTCTATTACTATTTGTTCTTAAATTTATTATACAGGAAAAGATGAAAGAATGGAACAAGAAAAATATCCTCGGGCGCAAGATACACCCTTATCAGCCAGAGAAATTGTAAAATTAATGTTGGCAATAATTTCGCAGGTTTTGGGTTTAGACTCATACAACCTTCTCCTTCAACAACATCTAAAGAATCCCTGTAAAACCGAACTACGCGGGAAGCAGCTGGATATTAAACGAAAGAGTTAGAGAGTACACGCAAAGAATTAGACAGTACTCGTGTTGAATTGAGTAACACATGTGATGAGTTGAAAAAGTGTCAAACTGAACTGAATGATACACGCTCAGAACTTGGGAAGCAGCAAGAGCATATGAAAAATGAGAAGGAGCGGTTGGATCGTATTGAGAAATATTTGTTCCCTATTAATGTTAATCGTTTAGCTACCTAAATTATTTTTTATATTTTATTTTCTTCTATTAAAAACTTTGATTTTAGTAAGTTTGTATTTATTTTTTTATTACTTCAATTATGTAATGATGACTTTATTAGAATTAGTTTATGCAAGATATTTAAATTTATTAATTCAGACATTTCTATTTATGAATTTTAAATTAAACCAAAAATAATATTTTAAGACCACTAGCCTTGTCAGCCTATACATTTAACTTCATGACTAGCTACCGTTTTTACTAAAGAATACGAATATACGTATGACTACGTATTCCTCGTTAAAGAAAAATAAAACTTGTGACCTATAACTTTTCATTGTTGAAACTTGTAATAGCGATCACTTGGTTTTCTTCACATAAACATTTAAACTTGTGACCAAAATCTTTTCTTCATTAAAACGTTTAAAATGCAACTACTAATTTGTTATCATGAAAATAATTAATTTTAGACCATTTATTTTGGCCAGCGCAAATGACTAATCGCTTAATTACTTAATTTCATCCTAAATATTTAAACTATGTCTAATTTTTTTCATCATTTAAATATTATAAACTACGACCACTTTGCTCTTCATCGCGCAAACGAAATTGCAACCACGTACATTCATCATAGAAACACAAAATTGCACCACATAAATTCATTGTAGAAACACGAATCAAGGACGTTAATTCATCATAAAAACACGAAATCGCAACCATGTAAATCTATCATAAACCACGAAATTGCGAATCTTGTAAATTCATCATAGAAACAAAATCGTGGACTATAAATTCATTATAGAAACACAAAATCATGCGACTCATGTAAATTCATTATAGAAACACAAATTTGTGACCATGTAAATTCATCATATAAACAAACAATTGAGACTACAAATTCATTGTAAAAAACGAATTGGTAATCAGAAGACTTAAATTCCACTTGATAGCGGCAAATCGTAATCGATTACATAAATTGTAATCTCTGCTTAAAACCTAATTAATTCTCTGTGATCTCTGATGATTTAAACTGACAGACCACGGACCGTCTCGAATCTAAGCACGTAAAATTCGTAATTTTTCGAGACAAATGAGCTGATGATTTTCGGCAGATCGCGCTTCGTCAGAACGATTTTCGATGCGACGAGTTCACATATAACACGCACCATGTGCCATAGCGGTAATGCAGCAGGTAAACGACTTAAACCCGACGATCAAGTGAAATACTTAATATCATTCTGGGTAGTTATGATAAATATTATTTTTCGAAGTTTGGCGAATTAAGACAAATTAAATAATGCGAGCTGTTTCTCCCCTAATTTAAAAGATAAGATAAAACGTGAAAAACCAGATTTTTGGGATGGTGCTTTTTTGAGATTTTCTTTATAGAGAGTAAACTTCGCTCTAGAACACACGCGATCCAATCATTACGGCCTTCTGCATACTACAAGAATCGCCCACGCGGAGGGCTTCGTGCATTCTGATTTATTGAGTTTCCTCAAACTCCAAGATAGGGTTTCTCCCTACTGGTTTTATTCCCATTTTAAGTGTTTTTCGATGTTTTAGTTTCCAGGCCTCAATCGCTGTTTTGACGGCCCCAAAACTGGGACCGACTTAGTGAATTTATTGAAACCCAACCGTGAGTCGACGTGAGGGGCTGTTCGGGGTGCCATGTTTGATGATTTATCAATAAATCAGTGTATCGATGTGAAAAGGCCGAATGGAATGCAGATTCCGGCCCCAAAACAATGGACCGACCATAAGATTTTCGGGAGCTGGCAGCAAATTAGCCGCTAGTGGGTCAAGCCAGTTGGTGAATCATGAAATTATGAAATAAATCATGCTTTGATTGGAATGTGAGGCCGGTAATGGTCGTGGAGATGCGTCTATAAAGTGAACCGATGAATTATTGAGCTGAAGGCTGAACCAGAACCCTAGGTTTTATCGTCTTTATAATTAAAGGACACTTAAAATGTATTTTAGCCAAGATATAAGCTTAAGCAAGAATTAATCGAATTTCTCATATTGATCACAAATTCATGAGCTAATTTTGATGTTTGAATGATAATTACATAACACGTTTATGCTGATGAATTTTTTATGTGAATATATTCGTGTTTATTTGTACGCTGATTGGGGATCAGATTTGACCTATGACACACAAAGATTCCATACGTGACCGAACATCCTAGACTATGTGAGCTAGTGCAATGGCATTTGTGCTCCAGAGTAAAACTATTTCTGAGGGTACTAAAATATTAATTATCGGAGGGTAGTCCACAAACAAAAATATCAATCGCCGGAAATGCGCTCAATCGATATTCATCTGGCAGAAACCACAACAACAATATATCAATCGTTTGAATACCAACTGGAGCATATATACATCTGGCGCTGTCCATTATTAAGACTAATATTCTCATACGGCGCTAGCGAACGCTGGTGAGAAGCCTACGAGGACTCGATCCGAGTCGGGTCATGCACATTCAGCAGCAATATGCATTCGCATGAACGCTGTTTACTTTAATTTCACCCTCGTCAGGTGACACACCCCACCCCTTCCGCTGGCGGCGTGCCTACCACTCCACAAACCCCGCACCAAGCACCAACGACTGTAAACTCCCGCGTCGGGGCCCGCATCGCCGCTAAACCCCTATAAAAATTTTCTTTCTAAACTTACGATTTTATAAAATTCTCGAAAGATAACAATGTGATATGCGATATTACGTCCCAAATCCCCAGATACATCCAATTTACACTATATCCAAAATATGGCAACCAAAGATACCAACACATTCCCATCATATAAACTATGTACATACATATGTTCCATATACAAATTCAAAGTATTGCCTACAAAATATTCTACTAACAAAGACTTCAGACAACGTCAGATTAAACCCTATTACGCTCCAAATACCTTGCGTACTAGACTGAAAATAGCTTTTAAAAATACAAAAATAACGAGCCTAAACGAGCCTGGTGCCGAGCGTGATGCTTATAAAAGATTTCGCTCCTGAAACATCTCAAAAACGTGAAACTCTCTTTACAAAATATTCTTCCGTGCCTTTCTCGCTTCAAGTTTCTAAAACCTTTTCTACCTTGCTTGCTTTTACTGGCGCTTTTTAAAAGTTTATAAACTTTAATACTTTGCTGCTGCCATTGCTTTTCTTTTAAAAGTTCATAAACTCTCATTTCGCTTGCTTAAAAGTTTATAAACTTCTCAAACTTCTCATTATTGCTTATTCATTAAAAGTTTCTTAAAACCTTCACAAACCCGCTTTAAAAGCTTTCTCAAAACTTTTTCATAAAACTGAGCCGCCAACCGCATGTGCTTTGAAAATAAATGCAGATTCTAGCCAACCGCTTCGCTTTAAAATCCGACGGAAGCCAGCTCAACTGGACAAGCCAAATCTAAACTGAGCTCAATAACCAAGCCGTTTAAAACTCTCCGCCGGCTTCCAGCGACCGGAACCAAATTCGATTTTCAAAACCGTATATTGGCGCTATAAAACATCAACCACCTGAGCCTATTTTTGCTTACTATACCCTAAATAACACGTAAGCCCTGGGCGATCGTGTCTGGAAGGACCTCGTGGTCCGCATCACCTTTTCCTCCTGGCAAATACTACTTAATCGACCCGTCGCCATCACCATAATTTAGCTAGTGTGCTCATAACCTTATATACCTCAGACGTGCCACTCGCCTCCTTTTAAATGCATGATTTATGTCCTAAGTTTGGTCGACCAAGAAAAACCAAAACGCACGACGAGATCCTAACACCACCGCGCATCGCACTTAATACCGACCGCTTGTCATTGTAACCAGAAGGCCGTTTTCACAAACATTCTTTACTGGGCTTGTTAAAACCCGCTTTTACAATTTAAAACCATTCGTCATTACTTAAAATTCATTTAATTATTCAAACCATTTACTTACTTTTCAAAAATTATTTGAACTCAAACCATTTCATTGGCTTTCTTTCTTAATTCATCGTTGCTTAAAATCTGGGTTAAGAATCAAAACTACGAAATACCAAACAGAAACAATAGAATAATAATAATAATAATACACCAAGATTCGAAACGAAGCTAACACTCCACTTTGGCACAAACTCAAAGACGCCCAATAACTTTCCCGCCTCGCACCTCTACACACTGACGATTAGATCACACACGCCAAGACAACTGCCACTCGCACACTCATAAGAAAGCACTGTAATTCTTCTGTAGAATATACCTAAATGCCATTCACAGACCATATGGTTAGATTCTGTATCACTAAATGACTTTCCATATACTAAAAACACCCGAAACATTTCAAAATTATCCTGGATCATCGAATAAAACTCGAAATTTTAACCAAATCTGCGAAACAATTCCGAAATTCATCCTGTGATCATCCGAAAATACCTAAAATTTCCTAAAATCTCCTAAAATTCTAAACTCGCCTAAAATTTTGATCGAATTTATTACTAAGCATTCCAAAGCCCATTATATACTTGCAATGAATAACACAAGAGGTGAAAATCTCCTACCTATTCGAAATGACGAAAGTTCAAGATTTCACAACCACGCCAGAAATTTCTCACAGAGTAAAGATTTTACCCATCGGGCCGAAAAGCCGCAGACCACTGGGGGACACAGTAGACCGGCAAAACCAAAAATTCGGCCACATATTTACCTCGAATTCCTAGCTGAACTCGCTATTGCAGACTACGCGCAAATTTCGTCATAGAAAGACTTTCGTTTATCCCGACTAATTCGACCACGATTTTCAGAATCTGAGAACGAATCTAAGCAGTAAAAAAATTAAAAAATCTTCTCTGTAATCTGTTCGTCAGTCCGTCCGTCAGTCAATTTGGCTTCTATAATTGTTTTGTTTTTGTTTTTTTCAAGTTTTAATCATACGTCCTTTTTATTCCTTTCTCTATCCATTTCACTCTAAACAATTTATTTCGTCTTGCTTTCAATTTTATTTATCCTAAACGAATATTCTTTATATACTCGCACTTTTTCGAGATTTTTCTAAAATCCCGCTTACAAGCCACTCTTAACCCGCTGGCCGTAAATTCAGAAAATATCTCGACTATCTCTAATTTAACGAAACTTTCCTAGTCACTAGATTTCTCGCGAGACCTAACTTAATCTACAAACTGGGCTACTATCCGGGAGATCTTGGCACTTTCGAGACTTCTCAAAATTACAAGAATTTATTATTATTAATTTACTATTTAAACTTCCATTAATTATACTTTCACCCTCAACTTTCCTTAATCACTCATTCAAGATTTAAATATTTAATCTAACTTTCAACTTATCGCGCCCATCTCACTGGACATGATTTCCATATCCCGCTTAACGACCATCAGACCATCACATCACCACAAATCTCGGTCCCTACAACCTTCATTCTACTCTTTACCCAAAATACTACAACGCGACACTCTAAGACTTTATACACCCCTACAAAAGATCACGTGACCGTACACCTCTCCCACGTGCCATAAAAATCCTCCTCCTGGTAACATTTCATTCCGAAACGAATAAACTAAACCCAAAGAAAGGGAAACGAAAATACCTCATCCTGAAATGTCGAGTGGGGCATCGACGGCGCATTCGAGCCTCCGTCCTGGGCAACACCCTCTCATGATTCTTCCATAAGACTTGAACTAATCAATCACTTTGCTTCTCAACACCTCGTTCCTCGCGGGTCTACAATTCAAGACAGCGATCTCCTCATAAGTCAAAATTTTTTTAACTCGCACCGGTCAGCTTCCTCTCAATACATGTGAAGGATTTGGGATATATTTCTCAACATCACATACTGGAATGTAATACGAATTTATAACTAAAAAGAACTTCAACTTATAAGCCTACCTACCACTTCGCTTCATAACTTGCATATCCTATATCTGACTAAGCTCTTCTCGCTTTCCCACCTCAACATACCTTCTGCGAATCTTCAAAAGACTCATTCTATCTCGAATTATAAGTTCTGACTTTACTGCTTGTCCGCATAACTTTTCCCTTTGCCTATCTCTCGCTATCTTCAAGCTTATCTAACAACTTTCAATTCCCTTTGAAGTGATCTGCAGGTCAGCACTCCATTATACCTTCTCTCACTCAACTCTCACATCCCAAAGACACCTAGATCCTACATTTCCTACCATACAATGCCTCAATGCAGCCATTTCTATACCGGCTTGATAGCCATTATGGTAGTAACCCATTGGGCTAAGTGGGTATCCAAACTCCTTTTGAATTCCAATACAATGTCTTCAACATATCCTCTAATCGCCCAATACCCTCTCCGACCGACCATCCGTCTGGAGTGATGAAATGTCAGGTCAAATGAAGGCGAGTACCCAAGTCAAGCGGTAAACTGCTTAAAACCTAGATGTGAACCTGGGTTCTCGATCTGAAACTATCGAAACTGGAACCCCATGAAGTCTCACTATTTCATCTACATACAACTTGGCCAACTTTTCTAAAGAATCCTCAACATTAACTGGTAGGAAATGAGCAGACTTCGTTAATCGATCAACTATCACCCATATCGCATCATCATGTCGCTTCTCCGAGTACGTGGAAGACCCACAAATCCATAAGAATTTTTTCCCCATTTCCACACCGTGGATGCGGAGAATCAGATCTTCTCAGCGCCTGATGCCTCGCTTCACCTGACGTGTTAGCACCTAGAAACGAAACTTGTGACTCTTCATCCCATCCACCGCAATGTTCTTCAAAGTCCCGCACATCTTGGTACTACCTGGATTTATTGTAGCGATAAAAGTGCATGAATGTGCTTCTTGCATAATGTCTCTTACCGCCATACTGGGCACGCATATCTTCATTCACTATCATACCATCTCTAATATGAAATTCTCGCTTTCTTTCCTTTTTCTATCTCTTCATGTTTAATCATCCGTGGATCCAAAGGATCGCCCTACTAGAATCGGTCCACCAGAAGCCATTTCCAACATGAAACGTGGCCACAAGGCCCCGAATCCTCAACTCACATCACCCATAATGCTCGTGATCCACCAATAGCGAAAGATAACCCGATCTCATACGAGGACAGTTAACTCTCCTGTCGCCACTCAAGGCATCCGCTACGACATTAGCTTTCCCTGATTAAGACTCAATAGTACAAAATTACAAATTCCAATCAACCTCGCCATCTTCTTTGGCCCTGTGCTCTTAACTCCTTTCCTGAAAATATATCAAGACTCATGATCCGTAAAGATCCCGCATGAACACCATATAAGTACGTCTCCACATTTGAAAAGGACACGACTGCCGCCACTTAAGTCATGTGTAATTCTCCTCATGTTTCTTCAGTCTGTTTAGAGGCATATGCAATCACCCTATCATTCTGCATCAAAACACAACCAAGGCCTCGTCAGCTTCATTATCAGAAACCACAAACCCATCTTTTCCATCAAGTGTAAAGCTAAAACCAAATGTGCTCAATCTACCTTCAACCTCCCTTCAAACCTCTTCCTCGAAGGTACCCACGCAATCATACTTAACATCTTCCTTGTCACTTGGTCATGGGGTTACATTCGAGAACCTCAAAACTTCCTCATACCAAGCAAAACCAAGGAAGCTCTTGACCTCTGACACATTCTTTGGTGGTTTCTAATTTACCAATGCTTCTATTTTCTAGGGATCTACACTCACCCCCTCTGCTGAAATTACGCACTTAGAATGCCACCTTATCAAGCCAAACCGACACTCGCTTCTCAACTCGCATAAGAACCGTCTTCCTTGTGGTTTGCAATACAATCCTCAGCGCTCAATGTTCCTCCGAACTACCTTACTACACTGTGATATCATCAATAAAAACTACGACGAACCTATCCAAATACGGCTGGAATACTGTTCATCAAATCCATAAACGCTGCCGGAGCATTAGTCAAGCCAAATGGCATCACCAAAGAAACTCATAATGTCCGTGAAGGTCCCGACGCATTTTAGGAACATCACCCTCCCGCACTTCAACTGATGATACCCCGACCTCACCCATCTCTGAGTACACTGGGACCCCCGAGTCACTCAACAACCCATCGATCCCTGTGGAGCGGATATCGACATGGATGGTAACTTGTTCACCGCTCAGACCCCATACACACCGCAAACTCCCATCTTTCTTTTTCACGAAGAGAACGAGCCCCATGGGGATATGCTTAGTCGAATGAATCCTGATTTAATAATTTTCTAACTCAGCCTTAAGCTCTCTCAACTCGCAGAGCCATCCTATGATAACGAAATGGCCTACCCCAGGATCAAATCAACGGTGAACTCCACCTCTCTCTTTTCTCGTGGTAATCTCAGAATATCCGGAAACATCAGAACTCTAAATAACCGGAATCTCATCCAATATAGTCCCCTCCTTCCCGCCCACCACATAAGCTTTCGGGAGAACCCGCAACCTTTACGTAGCATTCTCCCAGGCCGCCATGCGAGATCATACACAAGAAAATGAACCTCTACGTAATCCTCTGAACTTTACCTCCAATTTCCCTAGCCTATTCAGCTTTACTTCCTTTTTATAACAATCTAATGTGGCTCTATGGCGAGATAGCCAATCCATACCGAGAACCACATCGAAATCCCTCATATCTAAAGCTACAAGATCCGCCGAGAACTCCTGTCCCTCAATCGTAACTCTACTTTATCTCCTCGACTACTCTATCCGAGTAACTGATCTCCACCGAAGGGACACTCTCATGACCCTAATGGTCGGGTCTCTATCCGAAGCGACCCAAAAATGCTCGATGCAAATGAATGCGTGGCCTCGTCCACTAATGTATAAGCATCATGATCGCGATAGAAATAATACCGCTGGATCACATCCGCCGCGATCCGATCTCGCCGGGTCACAAGATATAATGAACCGGGTGCGCTCATCAGATCCTCGGGGGTAATCGCCTTACTCTACCACGCCACTCGGGCCGGGACACCTCTCCCCGTCGACCAGGTGCTCAGGTAGCTAGGCGGCCCGCGATGTCTCCATCAATCGGTGGGGACATTCCTAATAAAATGGCCTTCACAGCCACGATGGAAACTTCGGAGTACTAAATTTCCTGCCTCCCCATGGTGTAAGCAGAGCACATATGACAAACCGGGAGGAATACTGGGTGCCTTGCTTGCTGTTGGGGGCCTCACGATCTGACCCCAGAGATAGCTCCTCGACCTGCACCTCGGCCTCATAGCAACACCACTTGTTCCTCTTTATAACATCTTGTCACGAGGCTTTGTTGGGAAGTGCACAGTTGCACTCCTCTTACTCTTACTTTCACACTTTGCTCGTGCCATTTGTGGTACTTTGCTCGACTCTCGGACGGCCTCTACTAAGTCCCAAAATATACGGGGAACCAGCGATAAATGCACTCACGATCTTGTCTTTGTAGTCGATAAAACCTTTTGCGTCGGGACTTCATCCACAGCTTGGATATAGGAATAATCCCAACTAATTCAGAGAACCTACTTCATATTCGACCTTTGACATGTTCTTTTGTTCTAATTTGAAATTTTCCTCAATTTTGAATCCTTGTGACTATGAGGAAGAACTTATCGGTGGACTCTGATGAAATTGGTCCCATGTTATTTTCATTAGGATGCCTCCTCTACGGCATCCCACCAATCCTTATACATCTTCCATCGAGCTGGAAAACAAGGGACTCTTTGCTCATCAGGTGCGGCCCATAGCTATGTAAACCTTATTTACTCGGTCTAGCCATAACCGGGCATACGGATCACCACTTTAGCGAATCATATGGCTAGCGCCCGATTTTGTACTCTCATTGACCTCCAGGGTTCTTCCACAAAAACCTCTCTAGGTTGCGGTGGAGGTTGCGACTGCTGACGGGTCGCTATGGCTACTATCTGTCTGATACGTACCTTACACAACTCTGCCGTAAACAAATCTGGCATGAGCTCCCTACGGTGGCTAGATGATCCGGCTGACTATTCTTTGGAGGCGGTCGTAGAAGGCGGTAGTGGAACCTACTACGATATCATCTCGGGTATTTAAAGACGCTCGAGAAGCCGCGGAATGACTCTCTAGGGCTGACCTCGTCCCTCTTCGACATAGTCTTTGTGTTGACTCAACTATTGAATCCCTTGATATGTATGTACTTTGAACTTGTCATGCATGGTTGCCCGATACTTATACTACGTACCATGTTGCTTGGTATCATCTCTTTCACCTCATGTCTAGGTCATTGTCTGACATGCTGCGTACCACCTTGACCCACACCCCCACCTTCCAGGTGGGCGGGCGTGCGGCCACTCAAGAAATCCCGGTAGATTTACCTCTGCGACTAGAAACTCTTATTAGACGAAGGCCGTATTGCTTGCTAAAACCTCCTATAAAAAATTTTCTTTTCTAAACTTATGATTTTATAAAATTTCGACATAACGGTGCATATAGGACATGTCCCAAATCTGTATACATCGATTTACTATATCAAAATATGGCAACCCCGACGTACAACACATTCCCGTCACTTATAAACTATGTACATACATATGTTCCATATACAAATTCAAAGTATGTTCTTACAAAATATTCTTACTAACGGCACTTGTACAATGTGGGACCAAACATTATGCTCAATCGTCTTGCGTGCTTGTACTGGAAAATAGTTTTAAATACAAAATAATAGACTAAGCAGGCACCGGTGAGTGTCTTTTATAAAGATTTTGCTGGAAAACATCTCAAAAATGTAAAACTCTCTTTTACAAATATTTTCGAAGCTTTTTCTTTGCTTTTCAAGTTTCTAAACTTTTCTTTGCTTACTTGCTTTTGTACTTGCTTGCTTTTAAGTTTATAAAACTTTTAATACTTGCCTTGCTTTGCTTTGCTTTTCTTTAAAAAGCTTATAAAACTCTCATTTCTTGCTTGCTTAAAGTTTATCAAACTTCTCAAGCTTCTCTTACTTGCTTGCTTTATCTTGCTTGAAAAGTTTCTTAAAACCTTTCACAAATTTTGCTTTAAAAGTTTCTGAAACTTTTCATAAAAGCAGAGACTTGAAACCGACGCATGCTTTGAAAATAAAGCGGGAACTGGGCTCAACCGTTTGCTTTAAAATCCACAGGGCTTGTAGCTCAACCGTTTGCTAAAACTCAGGAGAGCACAGGCGGCGGAATATCGTTGATTTTTCAAAAGCGTATATTATGCTTATAAAACATCAACCCTTTGGAGGCTATTTTGCTTACTATACCACTGAGTGAACCTGAAGCACAGGCGGTAGTGCCCAGGTGGAAGGACACGTGTCAGCATCCCCTTGCACTAGGTAATGTGGTGGAATTGACTGGTCGCCATCATCATAATTTAGTTAAAGCTCATAACCTTATATACTCATGCGTGCCGGTCTCCTTTAAATGCATGATGTATGTCCTAAGTTTGCCGTCGGAACCCAAAACTAAAATCATGTATGAGATCCTAACACCACGGGTGCACGTGAATACCCCAATAGGTTTGCTTAGAACTAGGGAAGGCACGATACAAACATTCTTTACTTGCCTTTTTGAAAAATGGTTTCTGATTTAGTTTCTTCAACTTTGCTTGAAAAATGGTTTTAATTATTCAAAACCATTTACTTACTTTTCTCAAAAATGGTTCCAACCGAAACCATTTGCTTGCTCTAATTCATTGCTTGCTTCTTGAAAATGGTTTGCAATCGAAACCATGAAATACAGAGTGTAAGCAGGTTTGTAATAATAATAATAATACACTAGTATTTGGAAAATGAGTTTAGAACACTCACCTCTTTGCTTGCTAAACTTGGCACAGTTCCGGCTCCCTTTGCTTTTAAGCAGACACACTCGATGTATTAGATCACACACGTCGACAACCAAGCAATTTGCACACTTGAGGTGCTACAATTAAATTTTCGGAAAATATGTAAGATTTGATACCATTCAAGACATATGGCTAGATTCTAGACTATAAGGGACTTTCCATATGGTCCCCAAAAACACGAAAACATTTAAATTATATCCCGAAATTTGTCCCAGATAAAATCTGAAATTTTAACCAAAGCGTCGACTTGATCCAGAAAGTCGGCGATTGGCTGTCAGAAAATAGTCCCAAAATTTCCCTAAAAATTTCCTAAAATTCCTAAACTCAGTCTAAAAATTTTGGAATTTGGTTATGGCCCTCATAAGAATATTCCAAGCCATTATATAGTCTTTAGGCTCGAAATAACACAAGTAGGAAATTTCTACCTCTTGAGTTTGACCCAGCCAAGATTTTGGTGTCCATAGCGTAGCTCTCTTCGCGTAGAGGCATACTCTACCTCTTGGTCAGAAGCGCAGACCAACTAGAATAGCGTGAATACGAGAAAAACTAAAAATTTGGGTTTCACATATTTACAATTCTCGGTGAAATCCTGTGTTTTTGGTACTCACGCGTAGCCCACCGTTCTTTGATAGAGCACTTTTCGTGTTTATCAGGCAATTTTGTGATTGATTTTATTAAATCGAGAATGAATCTAAGAGAGAAAAAAAAATTAAAAAAATCTTCTCTGTAATCTGTTAAAATGATTAGTCCAGGTAGTCGATTTGGCACCTATAATTGTTTGTTTTTTGTTTTTTCAAGTGGGACCCACATGTCCCTTTTATTCCTTTCTCTATCCATTTCAGCCCCGAAGCAGTTTATTTTTGTCCGGTTTGATTTTATTTATCCCCTAAATGAATATTCTTTATATACTTGCAATTTTTCGATTTTTCTAAAATCCGGTTCAAGTTTCACTCTTAACCGGGTTACTAGAAAGTCGTAAAATATTAGACTATCTGAGATTTGAAACTTTCTAGGTCACTAGATTTAGCGAGGCGAACCTTGGCCTTGGTCAGTTTAAATCGTCGAGATCTAGAGAATTCGAGGCTTCTCACGAAAATTATGGCAATTATTATTAATTTACTATTTAAACTTCATTAATTATGCTTTCACCCCTCAACTTTCCTTAATTGTAATTTGTCCTCAAGCATTTAAATATTGCAATTCCAACTTTTGGGGTGTATTGTGGCCCGTCTCTACTTGATTATGATTTCCATATCCTTTTTGCTTAATGACCATTGCTTCATTGGTTTAATACCACAAATTAGGGTTCCATAAACTTTGTTTCCTACTGGTCTCAAAATACTACAAAGTAGCTGACCTTGGTACTCTTATACACCCCTCTGCAATTATCATGTACGTACACTCGGAATGAGGGTGTTCTGAGTGGGACCTTTTTTACAAGTACGGGAAAAACTGCGGGGGGCGACTAGTCCCAAGGCTAGGGATTAGAGAGAAAGTAGGGTTGTGGCTTTGTCCATATACATCTCATTATAACTTTTAAGTTTAATGTGTGTATTGTATAAGAGTAAAAACATCTCTTGTAACTATTGGGTATATAGTTGGATTCATAGTTGGAATGTATAGTGGAAATCTTGTTGCTGGGCCAGTGGCCGTGTGGATATATATTGCATATATTGGAATTTGTTTGGGGCAGGAGTATATGCCGGTGCGTATTGGGTAGAGCTCAGGTACAAGGAGACTGCGCGATTTTTGAGTGGCGTTGGGTGGCAGGCATCCACTTTGTTCAGCGAGGTTGGTGGTGATCAACGGACCCGGGTTACGGGGCCTTCACGACAACCATTAAATTCATCATAGAAACACCAATTTATGACCATATTAATTCATCGTAGAAACAATCGCGACCATTTTAAATTCATAAATGAAACATTTTCGCAAATGCGTCGGATATTTTCATTTACCCAAAAAAATAAAATTTCACGACCAATTACCATCAGTGGTAGAAAGTAAAATCATTACCAAGATGTTGGACATAAAATTTACATTAATGACCAATATCATCCATCTTCAACAATTATGTCTTTCTGAGGTAGGAATGGTCGCGAGAAAACAATGCACAGCGGACATAATATAGCGATTGTCGATGAAAGCATTTTTTGGTTGCAGATTATTATTCACGACCATAAATTTTGTTTTTGGGATGAATAATGTAGTCGCAGAATATCAAATTTCTAGTAGTGCCATTTCACATATGACTATAAGATTAGAGCATTCAGCAGATTCGGTTAATTGAATCACGTCTTGTTTGTCATTCGATGCTTGATGTGATTTCGCATTCAATATTTACGTCTCATATGGCTATAAGTGGACATTCCACAGCCGGTCCGGTTGGTGAATCTGTCTGTTTGTCATTGGTAGCAATGTGGTTTCAACTAACAATTACCATTTCACATACCATTTATAGAATTCGACATTCCGGCAGTTCGATTGGTGAATGCTGTGCCTTTGTCGATGATAACAATGTGAGTTTCGCATTCAATATTTACCGTCACATATGGCTGTAAGTGAGCATTCCACACGGCATTCGCGGAATCCACCGCATTTTGTCATTCGGTATGATGTGATTTACGTCAATTATTACTAAGTCTCACATATGGCTAGAAATTAGGCATTCCGCGACGTGGTAGCAATGATTCGCGCTAATTATTACCGTCGCGCCTGGTATAGAAGTCGACATTCACGGCAAATTCGCGGGAATCTGCCACATTTGTCATTGGTGTGATGTGATTTCGCATTCAATTTACGATTTCCTTCATGAGGAATTCAGTTGGTGAATCCCGTCATGTCGGTCATTCAATGTTACATTCCAAATCAATTTACTTTTATGCGGTAATTTCACTTATAGTTCAATACATGCACACATGCATTTATTTGACAAACATTTAGAATACCAATAATTCAAATCAATATATATATATATATATATGTTTGCAAATAGCATTCATAACGAGTCATAATCACATTTCCGTTCATTTCACTTTAGGTATTATCTTTTCAAGATATATAATCATGTATACCATTCATCTGACTCAATCACATTATACTTATTCATGTATTTCCCTATATTTATTTATCATTTTAAGTTTATATGTGATAATAATCATATCAATTATACCTTATATGTTCATGACATCTTTCCCTTCATTTCATATTCCTGTTTGGATTAGTTTTCATTTCCATATCACATTCATGTTCACTTAGACATTTATACATGTTGCATTTTCTCTATTTTCCTTGTTCATACTTATTACACTGGCACTTCATATACTTGTAAAGTATGATGTCTGAAATCATACCTCATTCATCATTATTGTTCTCCCCTGAATCTACTTTGCAAAAATTGAAATCATGTCGGATCATCCAAACTAAAGTTATGGCATTTTATGCCAAACTAGTCAATTGATCTCCTACCGATGATTAACTCTATTCAGTATCCTTCTGTGTACCTCTGGCCTCTAAATAAAGCTGGGATTCTGTTGAATCACTAATAGCCGACTAATTCATATTCTGAACATTCAATTTCTACATATTTCATTGATTTGCAGATTGTGACGCCACACAAATCATTACGATCACCAGATCCTGTAACATTTCTGCTTTGATCTTTGAACCTCAACGGAAGTCTATTTAATTATCCACTTAGATCCTCAAATGGATAAAGTAGTAGGATTCAGTAAAATACAAAAGCGTTAAACCAGGGAAAGTTGTCTGTTTCTTGACCCAAAATGCCCGAGAATGTGTGTTTTCACCAATTTTCCATATTTTGCTACCCAATCAACTCTATGCTCCACCAAACACATAAAACCATTTCAAAATCATCTTGTAACCTCAATTATACTCAAATCATCTTCAGTGATATCTTTCCTTCATTACATTTCACTTGATTTTCTCTCAAAAACAATTCTAATATGGGTGCAACCCATACACATACTAACATGATGATTAGTTGGGGTTTATCCACCAGCCTACCCCAACTCGATTACTGCCATTGAACTATGAATCCATCCTCGAGGATTTCATATTCTTATTGTCTTATTTAAGGTTTTTACCACCCTTACTTTCCATAATTTTTTGGTTAAGATGGAAACCACAGGTTTTGGAAATGAGAATAATAATCCTTCAAACCAAGATCCATACTCAAGTTTAGTGTTCCATACAAAAAATCAAAAGTTCCATACCTTTTTTGGCTTTGCTTTCCTCTTCCTTTTCTCTTCTTCTTCTCTCTTGCTCACCATCTTCCTGTCTCTCTCTCTGGTTTGTTCTTTCTCGAATGAGACCAATTTTTGGTCTTAAATCTCATGTTTATTAAGATATGTTGGCCAAGTCAAAAACCATTTTGCTTTAAGTTTCCTTATTGCCTTTTAGTCCTTAAACTCCATTTTCTTTCTAAACAATTTATATGCATGTCTAAATTTAACCCCTCATCTTTCCTCAAATCCCATAATTACATACTAACTTTTCGGTTAACTGCCTTTTGTGTCCTCAAGTGGTAAATGACACATGAAACCTAGAAAATCAATTTTCTCAAAAGGCGAAAAATGGTAATTTCGGTAAATCAGTTTTCTAGATCTCGGATAATGACAGACATCCGTTGAAATCATCTCGCGAAATTGAGATGCCCACGTGATTTCGTTGGTCCAGGGGTGGTGGTTTCCACGTTTTTGAGGCGTGGGGTGTCGGATGACACATGGCAAGATAAGGAGATGCCATATGGCACCATATGAGAGTGACACTTGGCAAATCCATGTGGTCCACTTGAAAGTATGGCTGCGATGGCCGTGTGTGGGAAAAGTCCCGTGGCTCACATTGGGCCATGTGGTTCGACTGATGTCATAATGGGGTTTAAGAAAATTAAGGAATAAATATGGAAAAGGAGAGCCACACTAGTTTGAGGAAATGAGGAGGCAATTTCTCCCCATTGGCCAGAATGATGATTTCTCCAAGGGGAGAAAAAGGACCAAAGGAAAGAGAAAATGAGGAGAAATGAAAGCTGAGATGAAAAGAGAAAAAGGAAAAGAAAAGGCAAAAGAAAAGAAAAGAAGGAAGGAAAGAAAAGAAAGGAAAGAATGGTAGAGAGAAAGGAAGAAAAATGAGAAGGAAGGGGAAAAGGGAAAAGGAAGATTTAGGGTTTTGAGGCGGTCGGCGTTCGAAAGTTCAAGGACTAAAGTTGGTACACGCGATTAGGATCCCATGTGTGGAACCTTAAAAAGTTGGAGTTTCATCAAACTCGAGAGGTAGGAATATTTTCCTACTTGGTTTACTTTGCCCTAAAGGCTTTATAATGGTAGGGTTGCTTGTGGGAGGCCATGAGAATATGTAAATTAGTTCCAAGCTTTGGAATTAAAGAGGTATAGTTTTCATGACCGGTTTCACATAAGTCACTTAGGCTTGTAGGGTTAGGGCTTGAACTAGGAACTTGAAAGTTCTAGGTGTTGTGGTTTTGTTGTTGTGAAAATAATGTTTGGAGCAGGATTGGTTCTATGTTTGTGAAGGGACGGTGAAAGTGCCACATTGAATAGTCCCGAACTTTGAGACTGGATTATATGTTATGGCTTGCTTGAATAACATGTAGTGTGTGGAAATGTGAGTATTCATGCTTTTTGATGTATTAATATGATTTGCATGGAGTAAATTATATGTATAAGTTATAATTTTTTCCATGGTATGTAGATATTTCATGTAGTGCTCATTCAGCCGTAACATGGGGAAAATGCATTGGCATCAGCCATTCATATGCACGAACCACATCGCGTCGGGTGGTGTGGGTGCGGGTAAGGTTATTCATCGGTGTTGGTGATGGGTCGTGAGCTTGGGAAAAATGGGACAAAGTCAAGGTAGAGATTCACGAGTGTGTAAATAGTCAAAATGATAAATTACATGTTTTGGGCGAGCAAGGTTAAGTTAGATCCCAGGTGAAAGTCCATAGGTTTACTCAGTTAGACATGAATCCGGAAGCAATGTAAATTCGTGAAAATGTTGAAGGCGTGCGGCGTCCTCTGATTGTAAGCCGAATCAAGTAGCCCACAAAATAAAGGAAAATATCATGTTTTTGATAAATAAAATTGGAGGGTTGTCCGATGGTTAGTCGTGGTATATCCCCCAGAGATGACTTGTTTTAGTCACACTGGCGGTCAAGTGTGGGGGATAGGTGGGACTCAGGTCGTGAGCATGAGGGGTTGAATCTCATGCATGATATGGACATTTCATATAATAGTAAATAATTGTATAGAATGTGATTGCTTGTTTATTTATACCATTGCATATGCATTTTAGGTGGGGAGTAACCCTTATAGGAAAACCTCTTGGGCTTTACTCACCAGTCGTGGGACCAACTGAGTCTGAGGGACTATCGGGAGAAGGCACTCGGTGGGGTAGCTTTACTGAGAAGAAAGCTAGAAATGTGGCTTCAAGTAAATATTTTGTAAGTAATAATAGCAAATCTTTTGTAGAACAAGCATCAAATCTATGAGAATATAGTTGGCATATTTATTTTGAGTATTGGTTTGTGGGCCCGAGGCTATTTTACTCGAATTAGGCGTCTCGTGATCACGAGATGTATAGATTTCCGCGAGGGTTGACGGGTAGTCAAGCGGTTACCCGGTTGGGGGGCGTCCACGGCTACTTTACCCTTGTCTACAATATTTATTTCGGATTCTCTTATTTTACTTAGAAAATTTCCATTTGGCTTATAATATACCTAAACAAGTGAGAAAGCGCTCAGGGTATATTTCGAGTCCACACTTCTTCTCCTCCTTTTATAAAAATTATTTTCTCGTCGCGAAGTGCTGCTTCATAACATCATCTCAGCCATTAGGTCCACACAATCTCCCTTGCCTTCTTCTTCGCATTCTATGGGGGTTTCTCTGCCGTGACATCATCGGCCGAGACCACTACTGTGAAGAGATCTGATCGTGTATTTTGTTTCCTTTCCGTCTATCTATCAGCCCTAATCACCTTACCCTTCTTCTCCTCCTTTCCTAAAGTATTTTCTCTGTAAGCGGGAGTCATAGCGCCAACATCATCTCGACCATTAGGTCCTAATCTCCCACCCCACCTTCTTCCTTATTCTATAGAGGTTTCCCTGCCGTGACATCATAGATGGAGACCACTACTTACATGAGAGATACGATCATGTATTTTGTTTCCTTTCAAATCTCCATCCTCATTACTATTCCTTACCCTTCTTCTCCCCAATTTCCTAAAGTATTTTTCTACGTCGCAAAGTCATAGCACTTGACATCGTGCAACGAAGAGCGGGATCGGAGTCGGATAATGATAGACAAGGTGTGGGATTAACGGTTGGTGTTTGGCTAAACTAATATCCCTAAGAAGGTAAGTTTAATGAATTAGGATTTTACTCTATTTTTTTTTTTTTTTTTGTGGGGTGATAATATCATCATTCATAATGAATGAGACGATGAAGGAAGTAGAACAAATATTCTTGAGTGATTAGGGATGAAAAATCTAATAAATTTCTATGAATCATTATGAAATATATTTAAGTGGCATATTGAATTTGGGACAAATCTGGCTTTGATTGCTTGGAATCCCACATTTTCCTCCTTCAGGGTTTGATTTGGCCCAAATTACATCAAGCTTTTCTTTGTTTATTTGAAATCCATTTAGGTCATTTATATTTATTTTGCACTCTCTTTATTTGTTTGGTTTATCAAATTTTGATTTGTTCTTTTGTTTATCGATTACATTTGGTTTATGTTGTTGATTCTCGATTATTTTTTCTTTTTTTTAAGCGATTAGCTAAATTTACTTGAATCAATGAATGGTTTGATAATGTGTATGAAAGCTTTTCTTATCGTAGAATAGAAAATTAATATAGCAAGTAATTGATGATTAATATTAATTTACTACTATGAAAATGTTTTTGGAATTTGTATAATGCCATAATCCATTATTCGTTTTCATTGTTTGAATTTGAAATGTTGATTGATGGTCCTATGTGAGAGCCCATGAATCATTGAGATAATATAGTCTTCTGCTCTCTTAGCTTCTTATGGAATTAATATAGCCTCTTGCGCTATACTTTAGCACTATATTCCGTGTTTAGAAAGCAACAAGGGAATGTAAATGTGTGTACTTGAAAAGGCTTACAATGTCATCAAAACAGTAGTCCTTTTTATGTGATTGATTAATTCCTTCTCCCCAGCTAGATAGTGAGCACAGGAAACCGAACAATATATACTATCAGCTGGTGGTATGAATATCATTTGTTTTCCTCAGGATAATTGTTTTCAGGTAATGGCTCTACTCAAACTTGTGGACTAGGAAGACAATACCTAACACCAGTAGTGTACATCAAATTTTGCCAGTCAATATATTTTGTCTTAAAACCCATGTTAGCTCATGAGTTTGGAAATGGAATGATGTCTTTGTTTATGCATCGAAAAATAGTTTATTAGGCATTGGTTTCTTGTCTCACCATTTTTTAAATACAAACTAGTCATTTAATGGGCATGTTTTTTAAATCGAAAAGACATAAATCCATAGCTTCTGTAACCAACTACTATAGAAAATTTATCTCAGACCAATTCAAAAGGGGCTAGGGTGGAAGGGGGTCTTATAAATAAGAATAAATATTCTTTAAAAATTATTATTGCCTAATATAAGTTGTAGTAGCTAATATTTAGTTTTTAAAATATGAAAAGTAATCTTCATTGGTTTTAAGTAGATTTATAGAAAATTTTATAGACTAGTAACATTAAAAGTAGATTTCACCATGTTTTGAAAATCTTCTTGATGAGTTGGTGGGGGTTTGAATAGCTGAGCTAGTAACATTATAAGGGGGTGTGGAGTTCTCAGTGATAATTAATTAAGTCTTTTCCATTAATTTGGTGTGACTAAACTTCTGTATTTGTTTGATTTATAAGTGTAGAAGACCTCTTTAGGTCAACTAACTATGTATGGACCTATTCTTTATGTATTTTTTAATAACTAATCATATATAACATAAACCAGCGGTAGTATAATTTTTAGAGATACTATAAGTTTTATAAAATATAAAATAAATTTATAGATACTATAGATGGATGACGAGTTAAAATCATTTTTCTATTAGAGTTCACAATGGATGACATAAATACTATATACTTTTAGATATACGAAGAAGTTGAGCCCCTAATAAGAAGGGAATGATAAAACTGCTTTATAAAGTTTGACTACATAGCTATTTTATATAATTTGATTTAAATTACTAAAAATAAGATAATGAAAAAATTCGACCTTTAGGCATTTTTTAATTATAGTAATAAAGTAAGTTCACAATACATTTGTAAATCTTGAAACTGATAATAAACTAAAACTTATATTAAATTAATAATCAATACTATGCATTGGGTTTAGGATATATTTGCCTTTAAGGAATTTTATTTGTTATATTTTATATAATTGGCATAAATATTTTATTCATCTATCTTTAATACATTTTAGAGATAAATATTTTATTTATCAATACTGGCTTATTATAATTGTTATTATTATTTATTTCTGTGTCAACTCTCCTTTTCCATAAGTGGATATGGTTTTTAAGGCTTTTGTAATTGATTATAGTTAATTTTTTTTTGCATGTAGGTTTACTGAAAAGTGGCAGTTTTCTACTTAACAAGCTGCATGAAGCAGTTTGTTGGGCCTCAAGACACAATTAGATTCTACATATAAATAAAATGAATTGGGTTAAAAGTGAATATTGAAGTTACGATTTTTTTTATTCATGTTGCATAACTTTTGTTTATAAAATCTTCATTATTCAGAAATACAGTTACTCTATTTATGATTAAAAAATATATTTGAGTATGGATCCTGCTTTTGTTTTTCTCATTTGTAATTTGATTGAGTGCAAATAATCTCTAAATTGATCGTGATTCTAAGCAATAATGCTTATTTAGTGAAAACAATTTTTAAATAGATTTATAAACATGGGTGTTTTATTTTTTTGAATATATAGTCTAACACTAATAATTAAAATGGAAATAAATTTCTTTATTTACATTTCTTATTCTATAACATAAATATATATCTTAGAAAAGAAGAAAAAGATACTAAAGAAAAGAAAAGGATAAATTTCTTTTATAATCAACCAGAGATGTTGTGTATATATGATTTCAAATAACCTCATAAAGGGAATTGAGTTGAGTAATAGTTAATTGTTTAAGTTTATTTTCTAAAATAATAAAAAAAATAAGTCATTGATTTTTTTATCATTAAAGAAAAATACATTTTTCTTGTAATTATGATGATTTTAAATCAATGTTTTATCTAATTAATTATAACAGTGGTACAAACTTTAAAGTAAAAAAATATTAAATCCTAATTATGTTCATATGAGAGACCTTAATCTATGTAAAAAAAGATCTTGTAAATTAAAAACTTGTTTATAAAATTATCTTATTTATCATGTTATAGACAATTCATTCTTTCTAATACAATTCAATCATAAGAAATGACTCAATTAATACGTGTTTCAAATGCAATATTATATCTAATAATAAATGGATTGTAAAATGAAAAAATAAATATATTAAATATACATAACACTATTGATCATGTGCTAATATATAACAACAAATTAGACATAATATTTAAAGATGATAATATTATTTTGTTTGTAAAATAACCTTAAACAATAAACAAATTTTGTATACAAATTTATAATATTTTTTTTTAGTAACAAAAAATTTAAGTATAAACCTAAATAACTAAATATGTATGTTTTAGCAAAATTATTTTCTCATAAATATCAAATATAAAAATTGTTTAATTATATTATAAATAATTTATTCACAAAACATTCTTCTGATCAAATATGTTTGCGATAAAATTGCATTTCATCCTCTAAACTATCTCTTAGACAGATATTGAATCATTTTAAATTTTATTGCTAATAGATATATTTTGTGGCTAGTTATTTTTCTCATGTTAAATATTTGTTACTAAATATCATTTTTCTTATAGTGTACGATGCAGAATGTAATCCCTGAAAATACTATTATTTTATTTATTGCCATATTGCTGGTATTAATCTATTATGGGTGATCGGCGGATTGAAATTAAGTCCAGCTCATGCTTTTTTGTCATTTACATATCATAATAAAGTTTTTCCCATCCTTTAATTGAAGGGAATTTCAAACCATCTACATACTTTTTGTATGTTATAGCTCCAAAAATTTTGAGTATTTCCTTGTGGATTGAGAGAATCCCGATTTCATCACAGTCGAAGTCATTGAGAGAAACCTGATTAGGATGGCGACAGGCTCTGTTTTCCTTCTTGTTGAAAGACTTGGTGACAAGCTCATTTAAAACAAATTCTCAAAAATTAATAGCAAGCAAGCAAGCCGTTTGATCCGAGGCGATGGTAGCATTCTTGGAAGGCGGACAAAATGGCGGTCTGGTGCGTATGGTTGATCAGGAGGCGGGTTTACAATCGCCGATGCCGCCGAGTGCGATCGCCGGGACTTCGCGCTCGCGCTAAGTGGTGACGTGCGAACAAACGGCGCCGATCATCGAATGGTGATCTGATGCAAAGCGGCGACGAGTCGCAAATCTCGATCGCTGCGGTCCGGGTTTCCTGCGCCGCCGCATGCGAAGAACATGGGTATTGTGGGCTGGAGGCGCCCGAAGTCGGCGTGTTTCTGGTGAGATGGGTGACGCATTGCGATTATTATGCCGAAGAAGTCTATCGTCGCTGCCGGTTCGAACCTTTCCGGATCCGTGCGCGTTCGTCCAGTTGAACCTCAGTTATCGGATTATTAAATATTGGTTTTACGTCCACGAGAAGATCAACCGGTCTTCAGATGGTGGAAATTTACAAAACGAGATTGGGGATCATTGTTGTCGGGGATCAAAGTCTTGTCGTTGGATGATGTCGCCGTTGTGAGATTGATTATCTTGCAGTGGCGTCCGCGATCGGCGATGCGCAAATCGTGTTCTGATGAGATCGATGAATTATATCTGGCTTCGGATCGGATGTTGCGCGCCGCGAATAATAGTTTTGCTGCAAATCTGACGCCAACCAAAGTGGACTGTTGTGGGACGTTATGATCGTGTTGAAATCTTTGATAATGTCTATATTTTCCGTACAAACTTAGGAGAAAGATGATGGATAAATATAATGACTTAAATTAACCACCATGGAAGTATTGCAGTTTTGTGAAATGTGTGCATACGAGATGAATGAGGTATGACAACATTAATGCGTATCTTGCTAAAAAGAAGGCTCCCAAGCAGGGAGTAATGGCGATCTTGAACTTGAGCTACGGTGGTTGCCCTCTTATTTGAAACCATGCTTTCTACACTTCGCCTCTTTCAGAGGTTATATCATCTCGAAAATTGTTCCCTTTGTGATGTTGGGATTTGTCTTGTCGTGACAAATGATCAACGGCGCATGAAAGTCCGCGGCCGGGGTTACTTGAATGGGTAATCAGCGAAACTTGATTCAAGTGGTAGAATGAGTGTCAATGCGAGGTTGTGAGATGTCGGGTTCATGACCTTGTCACGGTGGCTGTAAACGAAAGGCAAAACTTCAGCAGGACTCTCTCGATCTTGGATATCTATCTCTTCCACGATATTCCATTTTATTTCGCTAATCATGACAAAGTATTATTGACTGGAAATTATATGGTATAAACCTGTCTCTTACCTACGGTCTCTCTTGTTTTCAATTTGGGGCACATGAAATTTGTAGAATTTCGCAACTAGATTTCATTGGAAAATCTTGAAAAGTTCTCGGGGTGCTAGATTTGGAAGGTGTAGAGGTAGAAAGCCTACCAATATAGTTGGGACACTAATTCATTTAGGTACTTGCAGAAGTTAAAACATCTGTCTTAGCTGCTTCCACTATCCATTGGCAACTAAGGAGTTTGCAGACGTGGATGTAAACAATCTTAAACAGAGTTTAAATGTAGTAGGAAGATTGAAACATGAGATATCTTTACATGGAAGGGCAAGAGGATGATATTCCACTTAAAATTGATACATTGGAAAATCTTCAAGTTTTATCAGGCATAACCTTCAAACAATGGATACAGAACAATTCAAGCAATTTAACTTGTCTTGGGAAAGCTGAGGAATTAGAAGGAAGATATGAAATTTGGTAGGGTTGAGTTTTGGAAGTCCATTCTGAAGCTCTGAGTTCTGAAATCCTTGTACCTTAAGGCATCAAAGGAGTCTAGCTTTCCGTCCCTTTCCATGGACTCTTGCCTCTATCTCTCTAAGTTGGACATAAAGGGACACATGCAAAAACTGTCTGAAACCTTTCAATTTCCTCCGAACCCTTTCTAATTGACACATTGGATTCGTGTAGGCAGATTGTGATCCACATACCCATTTGGAGGAAAATTGCGAAATTGTTGACTACGAGACTAAAGGCTAAATCATATCTTGGACGGAAATGCATGTTTACGCAAAATGGGTTTCCTGACTCAAAGTATTTCAACTTTAAGGTTGAGTAAAGTGATTAAGTTGAATATAGAGAATGGAGCAATACCATGGCTTATGCGTTCTATTTGTCATTTCAACAGATCTTTGGGTTTGATAGTGTCAATTTGGTGGAGGTGAAAAGTGTTAACGATTCCGCAGTCCCTTCTTTTCACCATTCACAAGATTTTAGGACTGTCGATCTACGAGATATCCACTTGTGTTGGGGATCCATTCATGGTAACTACAACACCCATCTACTTTGGACCCTTAGTTTCGATTTTGGCCTTATTATATTGGTTGTTAAATTAACATATATAGAGTTCTTATATATCTTGAAAAATTTTCATACTCTCTCGATGCATGTAGAAATCTGATAAACATCAAGTGATGGAATATGTGTTTATAAAAGTTGTAAAATTACTACCTATAATTCTCTTAGGTATGTGTAAGACCAATGTAACCACTCATGCCTATGTTAAAAAAAAAGTTATATCATATTTGAAAAGTAAATCGGTGTTGGGAATCTCTAACACTTTGTACTCCCCCTCTTGAATTTGTACACATTGACCCTTTTGTACTATAATCTTTCATCACATCTTTTATTTTCCTTCGCTTTTGTACAAGTGATATCTTGCTCTTATCTGACGAGACCAATTTAAAAAGTATAATGAAATGTTTTTCTCTATCCAATCCATACTAGGAAAATGGCACACCACGACCTACTTTCCGATAAAGTAAGATGTTAAAGTAACCCAAATTAATTACATCTCTTGACGTGTGAGATGATTTTGTTTTCTCAATTATTTTTATTGTTCTTTTTAATCGACTATATGTCTTCATTTTGGTTTCTATTTATTCAGACAACTTGTGAAAATCAAGAATTTGACATGTAGTAGAAAAGAGTAAACACAGAACTACCTCTCAACTTTGTTGGATGATCACGATTAGATTAACGGCGTTATTATGTGGTATATATATATCTCTATATTTATTGTTTAACTTGCATAACAAGATCCTCTACACTATTGATTCTACATGTAAATGCATGTTGATACTTATTCAGAAATTAATGAGTTGGGCTAGCTAGTGATTGTCGGACATGTGGTGCAAGCAGTGCAATATCTATCGAGGAACTTCGGTTTATTCCAAATGATAGGACGCTATCTTTTCTGTTGGGGATTCTACGGGATAGAATAGGATTCGTGACCAATGATTAGACATGGTTTAGCCTCAGTTTGGAGTTCTACTTAGTCAACCGAATAGGCGAAATGCGAATTATCATATAGTTTTATATAATTTCCTTTGCAAAATGATGTTTGGTTTTACAGAAAAATTCAAAAGAACTTTCTTTAGAGGGTTGAACTCCCTCTGGTACTAAGTCGGCCTCATGTTTGACCTACAGGGTTCATATCGATCTGTCATCAAATAAAATGGTGCTTTTGCAAACTAAAATTAATAGAAAGGTGAAATAGGCATTTCGGAGTTCCCCACCGATTGACGAGTTAGTCAAGAAACCTATGATAAAATGGTTGCATATCTTTAAACTTTCCTTTTACGAGCTCAAATACGGGTGGAGGTAGGTATCATGAACATTGATTATTTTCTTCCACATCCTTGGAGATGCCCTTTTCACATGCTTCTCCAAAATGGTGATTGTAAATATACACCAAGGTGCCTAACTTCATCTCTTTCTCTCTACTCCCCTTGCTCTGCTTTTTTTGTCATTTACCAACTGTACTTTTCAGCTAGTAAAATGATATTTATATCCATTCGGGACCCTACGAAACAATGCAGGATTTCAACTAGCAATGAACAGGTGAATATTGAACTTTATTTTCATTTGAATGATTGATAAGTTTAAGAAGAAAATTGTATTCAACAGTTGATCACATTTTTTGTGAGATACCATTGTTTGTATTTGTGATGGGAGAACTGGCTGACCGGGATATATGGCCCGTATTAGACCTCTGCCCTAAGGTATCATTGGGTAAGCTACACCATCTGGCCCATATTTGACACCTCCTCTTTACAGTGTGTTCGTGGATGAATAGTTTTGAATATTGGCTATCTATGTCGTTGTTACAGTTGAGTCAATCTTTTGTAACCCTGAGTATACTCAATTTAGACAATAACCTTGATGTTACCACTTTGTCGGAAGGAAGATGGAGGAAGATGAAGGAAAAACTTGAAGATGGGAGAGACTAGATGATGAGGAAGTGCTACTTATATTATTGAAATATTGTTTTTGGCTGATTACAAACTTCAGATCCACCCTTATTTATCACAGTAACACCGCACTAAGCCAATAGTGGGGATTGTTCAAACACAAATATAATCTAATGGTTACAAATGAGTATATAGAATTCTCTCTAGAAGTCCAAACCTAACCTCATTCTAGAGAACTTTATGTAAATATCTAGAATAGACTTCTAGAAGTTGGGCTCTCTTATGTTTCCTACACTTTGGGCTTTTAGCGACTCAACTAAATCTAATGACCAAAATCATTTCAATTAAGACCTAAATACAAATCAAGTTTATATTTCAGCATTAGGCACATTGTCAAAACCACATAAAATTTATGTGTATTCTTCTTATTTTTCTTCTTTTTGATTCTTATCACCATGCTTTCGATTCTCATGAGTTTTAATCCATAGTTGATTTTAAATGATGGAACCTAATCGGATCGGTGGTATGCAGAACTAAATACCCGCCCAGGCCCAGGCATAGCCCACCGGAAAAAAGACTTCCGGATAGATTACACACTTTCAGCATACTTATGTAAACCCGTTCGCTTCTTGAGGATAAAGAAAAAAACAAACAAAGAGGCAGAAAGCAATAATGGAGTGGCTTCATTACAAGAAGAAGGTGAGGGTGAAACATGGGTGGACGGAGTAGCTTCATTTTAATCACTTAATCATTCTCTTGATGTCACTCCAATTACCTGACTCTAAGGCCGATTATGTGGCGCCATTTACATGGCTGAATCGACCATATATCATTCTTGTGTTGATACTCTCTGCATAATTGTGTTTGCGGATGAATAGTTTTTGAATAATGGCGATCTAGTAGTGTTGAGATACATCAGAACATGAAATCCATTCACATAGCGTCGCGAGAACTTTGGTTGAGTTACTTGACGAGAGAACATGAAATCCATTATATCTACATTCATCTCCTACCTTCATTCTTCGACTTCTTTTTCTAATCGGATGAAATCAACAATGGTTAGCATCGAGTATATTTAAGATTTCTTTTTATTGGCTTTGAATTACATTTGTGTCCTTATATTAGTATATAATACAACTTTTTTTCAACAATATTCAAGTCTTTTATAATGTGGTATCAAAGCCTCGACTTAGCAGCGAAAAAATAACCTAACCACACTGATGCGCCGTTCTTAGCCCATCACAAGCGGTTGTGATCCGTCGACGAATTTTGACCAAAGACGGTTGACATACTAGTTGTATTTATCTAGTATAGAATGTAAATATATACTTGTAAGTTGTGAAACTAACTAGGAATGTTAGATTGACATACTAGTTGTATATATCTAGCTCTTGTATTTATATATGTTTAGATCAATGAAAAACTAAAGGAATTCATTTCTCAAATTTCTCTGTCGTTCTTTTTATATGGTATCGGAGTGCAGTTTGTAAAAGGTCTTAGTTTCAAGTCATCTCTTGCAATTTATTCCTATTTATTGATTTGTGAAGTCCATGAACGACTTTTATTTAGTTGTTATTTGACTCTCCACACTTTGGGTATGGGTTACATGTGAAGAAGGGAGTTAAAAGGCATGATATTAAGTAAACCTAAATCCTTTAAAGAGTTCACATTGTTAGCTAACATATCTCAAATTTCGCACCCTTAAAATGATAGTGTGGGCATGTTTGAAGGCATTCGCACCCTAAAGTAAGGAAGCGAAATTTCGCACCCTCGGCCAATAAGGGTGTGAACACCCTAATCCACCGACTTTATTCCTTTTTCACCCTCGATTTTGATTTGTAATTGCATAATAAGACTTGCATAATAAGACTTGAAACATGATCGGAAATCCGTTAGGTCATGTCTTTAAACATATCTGAGGAGTTATATTTGCCAAAAGCATTATATACACTAGTTTTGGGGAGATTAAACAACCTCTAATATAGGATGTTCTTAGTTTTGGTTAGATTTTGTAGATTTCAAAGAACAGTTTAGTTGATTTCTGTTTTTCTTTCAATAAAAAATAAAAAAAAAATTTCTTTTGCTTTGTGGATGGCTTGGATTTATGCTTGTATAGTGGATGATTACTTCTCCAACATGCTCGAGTAATCTATAACTCAGTGAGAAGCGGATTTGGGGTTCCAAACCCATGGTGATGAGGGTAAAACGATTTCAACAACCAAGGTAATTACTTTGACCTCCTTGAATCTTTTTGGGAACTTTTGATATGTCTCGGGATCATTGTTGAAGGTTGAGAGTGAGACTCAACTCTCATTAGAATCAGGTAATATTATTATGAGTTTTCCATGCACTCTGATATTTGGGTTTCTTGACACTTGCTAATCCCGGTAGTACATCAAGTTGTTGTCAATTTATCCTTCAGGCCTTGATGAAAATTACCTCTTTTCAGAAGCTAGATTAGAAAGAACCTAGTTGAAAGTAGAGATGGGAATATGGGCTGAGCGGATGGGGCTAGCCCATGGCCAGTTTTGGAGGTCGATTTGTGAAAGGTGGTCAAATAAAAAGTCGAACTATTGACTTTGGCCCGGAATAGGCTGCGACCATTAGGGTTAAGTGAGCTAGCACTGAATAACTGAACATGCTAATATTTTTTTTTAAGGATATTTATGTTATTTAAAGAAAATTATTTTTCTCTTAAATTCAGTTTTAACCCTAGGTTATTAATTTGGATACGATTCATGATGGGGTTGTAGTTGGATTAGGTTATGATAATGTTAGCATTATTTTGTTACGTATATTTAAGGCTGAAATATTATTATATTGTCTAGAGTTCTATCATTTTGTGTATTAAATACTATTACTTATTTCCATGTTGTTATTTTATTTAAGAATGGTAAAATAGAAAATATGTATTTTAACATTTTTTTTAATATTCTAGCCCATTTTATTTAGCAACTTTGTGTAGGAAGTACATTTTGGGCTGATCAAGAAATATGGCTCGAATAAAAGTGGACCGAATTAGCCCGGCCCTTGTCCCGTTTCCCAAATCTAGTAACAGAATTTCAAGAGGTTAAATGTGCTTTTCACGCTGGGAATGCACCAAAATAATTCAAGAAAGAAAAAAAGAGAATTGTCTAAATCACCAAAATGGAAATCTGATAGAAGCGAAACAGAGGCCTCCTTAGGATAAATCACTCAATAAAAATCATACAAACCCAAAGATAGATAAAACATATAATTAGGATAAATTACTTACTGAATAAGTAGAATCCATCCAATGGACTGATACACAGAGCCATATGCCTACAAGTAGCTGGAGTTTCTCTACAGGTGGAACTAGGTCTTATAAATTTGTTATTGGTCGGAGTTCACCTGCTCACAAGTGCGTGTGGCTAGAAAAGTTGGTGGTGAGTGCCACTCATAAATGTCGGATCGCTCCTTTCCAAGCAGCGTGGACAGGGGCCCGATGGAGCCTCTCGTCGATGTGCCTCCCTCCACTAAATTACTTTGCCTCAGCGAGAACATCTCCGACCACCACCTCCCTTGTCGGTCGGCCGCGATGTCTTTGGAGCTTTTTTGGGTTGCAACCATACTTACCTAGGGTTTACTGCCTATGTTCTTGATTCCTTAGGCTTTGGAAGTAACATTCCCAGGTGTTTTGTGGTTTATGGGTCCAAAATCCTTTCAAGGGTGGTACTTTCTATGGAATAGTGGTTATTTTCTATGTAAAAAATCTTATTTTTCTAGTATTTTTTCAGATTTTCAAAAGCTTGTTTGAGCTAGATCTACTCTTAGGACTGACAAGAAACCCTCAAGTGGAGTTGTGTGTCATTATTTCCATAATGTAGGGCATGTATGCCGCGATTGTAGGAAGTTGCAGAATAGAAATTGAAGGTTTCAGTATGTTCATGAATCATTGAAGGAGTGCCTCTACTCCCCAGCAATATGCTTGTGGAGACGGAGTAAACCTAACACATGTCTTGACCTGCCTTTTCCTCCAAATGGGTCATTGACTGGAGCCTTGCTTAACACCGAAATATACCTAACGATTTCGGACTTGTTTAGGGTATATTATAGAAAAATATGAATTTTCGGAAATAAAGCGAGAGACCGAGATTAATGCTGAAAGCCAAGGGGTAAAAGTGGAACTTATCCAAGTAGGGTATATATGACATAAGAAGAATAGGTGGATGAAAAAAATAGAAATTGCATAAGTTAAGTAAAGAATAGAAAGAGAATAGAAAGGGCTTAATTGCAAAAATGAGAAAGAGTGTTTAAAAATGTAAGGCGAGCTTGTGGCCTTAACAAACCCATTTGGATAAGACCAAAAATTGGTCTCATTTTGAAAAGAGAGAACCGTATAGAGAGGAAAACGAAGAAGGAGAGAAGAGAGGGAAGAGGAAAGAGAAGAGAAAGAAGAGAGGAGGAGGAGATCGAGGCAAAAGGTATGGAACCAACCTGTAGGTATGAATTCTAGTATGGATCATATGGATTTTGTATGCAATTCTAGAAAAGTGTATGAGTTCCAAACCTATAGGGTTTTTGGTAGAATTTCTTCTGACCTAAAATTCTTAAAAGTAAGCTTGGTAAAACTCTAAATGACACAAGAAAAGTATGGAATTTTCCCTTTTAGGATGGATTCATGGGTTAATTGAGAGTAATTGAGTTAGGGTTTAGAACAAACCCTAACTAATCATCATGTTTGGGTTGTGTATGGGTCATTAACCCATATTAGAGTTGTTTGGGAGAAATTCATGAAAGATTTTTGAAGTAAAGACAAGTATTGAAAGAGGAATTGAATAGAAAAGAGATTACAAGATGCATAGTAAATGGTTTTGAGGTGTATATGGAGTATAGAGTTGATTTGGGTAGTAAAATATGGAAAAATGGAACAAAAATACGACCGGGCATTTAGGGTGACATGTGCGGTACACCTTGAACATGTGCAGTGCAGTATCAAAACGGGGCCGAACATGTACCGGTACATGTCAGACATGTACCAGTACACCCTGCTCTATTTTGACCAGTCTTCGTATTTTGGCCATAACTTTCTCATTTCTTATCCGATTTGAGTGACTCAAGTAGCTAATTAAAATAGACTTCAAGGAAAACCAAACATACAGAAATAGGTATCGTCAAATTATGACTCTAAGTGGCCCAAAAATTCACTCAAAGTGGGGCCATGTTCAAGCCCAATTCTGGTTTCAGTTTTGAACATAGAGTAGTCCCGGAATTAATCTGGAATTCATAACTCGAGAGTTCAGTGTGGTGGGTGATTCAGTTGGAATAGAACCCTTAACATGGATTTAAATGAGTACAAATACCTAGTGTCAAATATGAAGTTAATACCCCGGAAAAATGAGTAATACAAACTGTCCCTAGTGTAATCGGTAAAATGACTAGTTGGCATGAAAATGCCATAATTTGGATTTGGATGAGTCAATTAGATTGATTTCAATTCCTAAGTAAAATAGATTCATAGAGGAATAAGAATATATGAATGAGTTGTGATTTCATAGACAACATACTTTACAAGCATATGAAGTGCCATATGTAATAGGTATGAAACAAGGAAAATATAGAAAATGCAATATGTATAGATGCGTTCATGAAAAATGAATATGATATGAATATAGGATTATGTGATATGCATATATGATAGATATACCTAAATGAATAGATAGAACATGCTAAGAACAAATGATAGAAATGCATAAATGCTAAGAATAGTAGAGAGAAGTAAAAGATGACAAAGCACAAGAATGAGTACATGTACATGAATGATATGCATAGTATAAAGACTATGACGAGTAAATAATATGGAACGGTATAAGCAAAAATACAATATAAGAAAGCATCGACGGTAAAAGCATGTATAGGAAAGTATAACAATTTAAGTGTATATGATATGAATATATGAATAAGTAAGCATACGTGATAGGAATATAGAAGGAAATGCATGAATAGCTAAATCATGATAAAAACTTTTAAAGATAGGATGCATAAATGATATAAGGAATATGAAGAGATAAGATATATATGACTATATAAATACAGAGTGCATAGATACATTCATGATATATGATAAGGATTATATATATAGCAATCTGAGAGACAAAACTAAATGATATAAAAGATATGAATATATGTAATTATGAGATATATGAAAACCATAATATGAAACTGAATGTGAGGAACAAATCTGAGTAAAGTAATGATAATGCTCCTCTATTGCATAAGCAATTATGATAACAATAGTTATTCATGCTTATGTATAAGGAGTGTCTGAGAAACGAGCCGGCGGAATTAAATGGAAAGGAAGGAGGTCGACATGTGGCTTGATAATACTGTAAGTGTTTGTATAAAAGGATTTTTATAGAACAGCTTTGGACTATTGTATAAATGATCGAGTATGTAATTATGGTAAGAGGGTTGTGATTGGACCTCTACAGACTATAATTATTCATTTTATTTTCATATTTTAGATTTAAATGTGATGATGGGTTCGATCAAAAGGGCATTAATGAAGTAGTGCGGTAACTTGGTGTCCATGGGTAGTTGGTACCGGTCCGGTACCAAGACTTAGGTGCAAGACTACCTAAGACAAATTCCACAGGGTGACGAGTTGTCAACGGGACCCTCGGAAATTGGGGCGTCACAGCACCCCTTAAACTCACAACCACGAATTACTCTACGTGGCAGCTATAATTCACATATCTCTTATTTGAGGCGCATGACTCGCTTGGTCGTCGATGGTTCAAAGTGATGTCTCGGAGATGACCATAACTCTGCCCGATGCTACTTCTCCCTCCCCAAATTTGGATTATACTCTCTGGCTCCGACAAGAACAATTGTTTCTTAATGCAATTATTAGTTGTCTCTCCACACTCGTGCAATTTCTCTCCAACTTCCTACATCTCGATTTTGCATGGACACCCTCGAGAAGACATATGCCTCCTTCTCACGAGACAATTCATCGCGGAATCTTGCTAGCCCTCGTAATTTCCGGACCATTCACGAATATATGCAAGATGTCAAACACAACATAGACTCTCTTGCTCTCATGAATGTCCCTATTGACTTTAATGAGCTCTTTGTCCGTGTCTTGAACGGACTCAGCCCGGCCTACTCAAACTTATCTCATGCTCCGGTGGAGACTCGATTACGTTCGAATTATTCGAGCACCTCTGAAATGCGAGGCTAACCATTGTTCGGTTCCTCTGGCTCCGCCCACCTTAATTCCGACAACTGCCATGGTTACTTTACATGGTTCCTCGTCCCATCGTCGATCGAACAACCGTGGTGACCGCAACTCTAACCAGTCTTTATAGTCTTGGACATCACCTAATGTCCCCTAGCAATTTACTCGACCTTCTCTACTAACCTAAATTGGGGCATAGTCAGTATCTCGGGCATGCTCCTCCCGTGTCTCCTGACACCGGCTCTTTACCTTCACGATTCGAGCATAATTAAGCTACCTCGAACCTTCATCGGCTTTGTGGTATCTTGGGCACTCTGCTTGCTGATAATGCAACCATTTATCTACCTTAACAGAGCTGCTTAGTACTCTTGCCCATGCTCCATTAACTCATTTCTGTTGCTGTATGCCCACACTATAGTCCATCCCTCCACTCATGGTACCTTTTTGGATTAGGTTGTTAATTCGGGCGCCTCTCACCATGTGACCATGGATCTTCCAACCCTAGCACTTTATGCGTCGTACACCCCTCAGATAGTGTGATTATTGGTAATGGCTCAAGTTTATCGATTGCCAACATTGGCTCCTTCTCCTACCTTTCTCGAACACCTTTTATTTTTTCTAATGGCTGCAATGTGCACATGTGTCTAAGAATCTTATTTAGGTCTCGACTCTTTTATTGTGTAACCTTTAATGTCCTATTCTTTAACTCTTTCTTTCAAGTGCAGGATCGTTACATGGGGGTCACCCTAGTTCTTGGGCAGCGTAAAGATGGTGTCTATTACTAGCCGAAGCCAATACCCCTTTAGTCTTCAGCCTTCAACCCTAGCTTTGTCATTCTCAACTCGGTCCTCCCTTGCCGCTATCTCTATGTGGAACAGCTGTCTCGGTCATCCATCTTTGCCAATTTTTCAAAAATATCTTAGTGTTTTAAGCATTTATTTCCTGAATAACATTTATGTTACTTCTCTTGTAGCTCTGATGTTAATAGCCAGTTACCTTTTTCCTCGTCGGCATCGACTCTTCCTCTCCCGTGATGTCATGTTTCTAATGTGTGAACCTCCCACCCGTTTCACTCTTCTAATGGTTTTCATTACTACATTATTTTTATTGACCGTTTCCATGGAGGTATATAGTTTTATCATTATATTGTAAATCAGATGTTCATTCAGCAGCATTTGCCTTCAAGAAACTTGTTGAAAATTATTTCACCACCACCATTAAAACACTTTACACTGATAATGGGGGTGAATTCCTAGCCCTTCGGTCATTCCTTGCAACCCATGGTATAACACATCTCACTACAAGTCCCCACACTCTTGAACATAATGGGTATTCTAGCGCCGGAGATGACATATTGTCGAAAAAGGGTCTCCTTTCTCCTACCTCTAACCTTGGCCATATGCTTTTCCTCGACTATTTATTTAATCAATCGAATGCCAAAGTATGTCTCTTTCTTGGTTCCTCGTTTGGATTATTCACAGTTCTAATCATCCAAACTCCATTATCTTTGGTTGTTTATGTTTTCCTACCTTTCCTAAACTCGACCCCCGAATCTAGTCGTGTGTCTTTCGACTACACCCTTACTCAAAATTCACCTTCCTCTTTTGACCCCTCTCAAAAAATATTTGTATCCGTCGTACAGTTTGTGGAAAATGTTCCCATTCTCTTTCTCCCTCCCCCCCTACCTCAAGTGGACAAGGACTCTGCTCTCCCGCTTCCTCGTTCACCTCAAGTGACCTTCTAGTCTTGAATTAAGCTCAACAGAACCTCCAGTACTTCCATCCGCAACTAACCTCCACAGGCTTGTGCGACCTCGCGCCACACCTTTCCATCGGTCCTCTCCCTACGGTAGCTGTGGGTTAGCACCCTTCTCCTCCTCACCTAGCCCTACTCCTGACCCCTTACCCATCCCCCCCTTCCCCATTAAACCATCATCACATGCAAACTAGATATAAAAGTGTCATCATCTCCACTAATGTAGGTGATTACAACCTTCAAGATCAATCAGGTCTTTTGGGCTTGTAATGTGGAAGCAGGTAAGAGGTAGGATGAATCGTTAGATTAAGATTACCAATATTCCTTTTCCTTTCTTACTCATCTCTTTGTCCCCTTTTCCTCCTTGTAATTTTCACCAATAAACTCCCCCCAGGCCGTGTTTGGGATACACCATGATTTTCTTCTATTGAAAATGTAGTACTCATTTCTCATTCATAATTCATTGGGGATTTTCTTTTACGTCACCATTCGGGAATAGTGCAATGTTTTGTCTTCTTGAGCTTTCTAACTTCTTAGCTTCTTTAGGTTAATGCTCCATACAGATGGCATTAGGGTACTAGACCATTCACCAACATCTATTATGTACTGTCATACACTTCGATTCAGTGAGCGAAGCAAAGCCCTTATTTTCCAAATAAACCAATGGAGACCCCCAGCTTAAGCTCTAAAGATCAATCCTCCAAGAACACCCTTGATTACCAGGAATTCAAAAAAGAGGAAGAAATGAAGTTTGGGGAGTGTAAATTTTTTGAGGAACTCCCAGGAGAGAAAATCTGAAAAAGGAATGAAGAGAAAAAGATCTACATCAGAAAATACAGCGGAAAAGAAAGCTCAAGGGAATAGGTTTTGTCTTGTGGCCTGACTCTCTTGAACAATTAAGTTACAGAAAACGTAATAAAGCTGATTGTCTGCTTAGAACCTAGTAGAGGGATAGATAGGCATGTATGGGAAAGTCTGAGTTGCTGCAAAGCTATATACATGAACGAGATGGAGGCCTCGTTTGGGTCGGTGACGCAGATCCCGTTTGGATCGGGTGGCCCGCAAGGGTCACCGCGATAGGCGAGATCAGCATCTGCGTGCGGTGATAAGGTACCTTAGTCACGGATAGCATATGACATGGAGTCAGCGTCTCGTGCCGGTGATGATGCCTTCGGTGTCTTGACTCTTGACTCATATCGGTGGATGAGAATTTAGATGATGTTATTTCCAACGGTTCATGACTCAGCATTCATGCAAACTCAAAGAAAATTGTTTTCATTTCACTGTCGTATAACCCTCCTTATCCTGGACTTATCGACCAAAATTCAAACTAAATACTTAATTATGTTTCAAATTGAAATTACATCATTTTAGCTCTTATTTTGCATTTATTTTTGTTCATCTATCATCTATCATTCACGCTAACTAAGCTCATATTATGATAATAATATCAGCATTTTTATTCCTGAGCTACGCATTCTCTTTGTTACTCCTCTAACAATTACGACCAAAAGTACACACAATTTGACTTCAAAACTCATCAAACAAATTTAGTTTATTCATGAGATGTGCAAATGTTGAGAACAAAAGATGGAATGAGAGTGTTTGACAAATAAATGGAAGGATCTGTTTTTTCTTTTCTGTTTAAGTAAAAGATGTAGGATGGAAATAAGGGTAGCAAGAATGAGTTGAATTACGGAAACTTCATTTCCACTCCTCCTCCTTCCTCTTGGCATTCACTTTGTGTCTCTTCGGGGCAATTTCATTTTATGAGATCCACCTTGTCGTTCAGTTCATCCTGTCTCATTCCCAGTGTGTTCATGTTGCGTTCCAGTTCAGTCATGGCCTCTAAAAATTTGGATAGATTAATATTAATCAAATCCAAATTTTCCCGACTAGATCGCTATTATACAAGCATCGTTGTCATCAAACACCTTATCTCTTTCTTGCATCTTTATTCTAAAGTCCTTGAGCAATTGCATATAGAGAGAAATTTGAATCCTTTAACCTGTTTCCTTAGTCTTGGCTTCTTGATCTGCATCCTTTCTTTTATAAGTTTGAGGAGTTAAGGTCTCGATCAGCAGTTGTTATAGAATGTATTGACTAAGCGACTTTTTCACATTGGTGCCATCTCTGTCCTCCATTTCTTTTCTGAACTTTTCTTCTTGCTTTGCTTTAGAATCTTTTAAGCTTGTTCCTCATACACTCATTTCTTCTTCCCATTTCTACTGCTCTTCCTTTCATCTCACCTTCATATATTTCCTCTTTTCTATTCGGTTCCTCTTCCCATTTTATTGATCTCTTCTTTTTTAATTCGACTTCATACACATCTTCTCTAAAGCTCTGTTGCGTGCCCCATCTCTCTTCTCTTTCTTTCTCTTTGTTTGTTTTTTTTTTCTTCCGTTGTTCTCCCATCCTTTTATAGTGCTTTTCGTTTCTTGGGAGGAACAACCATTTATTCCTTCTTTATATTTACAATGAGTGGATTAAGTGAGATTCTGAACCTTGCTCTTGGTAATTCAACCCCCGAGAGGTTCGTAGTTTTTTGATAGAGAAATTTTGAAAGTTTTTCTTGAACTTATTAATTTCCCTCGGATTATTCCTGCAGGCGGAGTGTATCAAAATACATTGGTTCGATTAAATTTAAATTTATGTTTAACGTAATCACTATTTTATTACTCATTTAATTTAAGTAGTCTCTTCTAACTTAGACTAAGAATGTCTTGTTTGTCATTAGAATTTAGGGCAAATTAAACTGCCCAGCCCGGCAAACTTTTCCTTTCATGTCGCGACATCACGAGTTGCTTTGTGACATACTTAACGATGGGAAGACAAGTTATCCTCGGTACGCAACATCGGCGTCTCGGGACATTGTTAAGTTGTCGTGACGGCTGCTACTCTTTTGAAGGGATTACTCTTGTCGCGACCCAAAATTGCATTGCGACCTCGAACCTTTCTATGAACTTTAGTCACGACTTGACCTTGTTCTTCCTCCGGCGTGTTGACTAAGTCACGACATCGACTTTTTATTTGTGACCTCGGTTAATTATGACATAAGTTTTATTATAGCGTGGTCTGCAATTTTGCCTCAAATTTGATGAACAACAGATTCTCACTCTTGATCAATTAACAGATTCTCATCATCAGACAAACCAATTTCACCGACGAATTCGAATATATTCTATTCAATTTCCACCAAAAATTTATATGAAAGAATGCTCCCGCTTTTCTGTCGTTCTTTGCGGTCTTTGAGTTATACGGGATTTATTCCTTCTTACTGAGCCATTTCACGCATAATCGTGTAACATTTCGAGAGATTTAGTGACAAAGAAATTAACTACTCAAAGTACTAGCAGATCATCATAAAATTAAAGAAAACAAAAATCGAGTAAGTTCTAAAAAAAAAAAAATCTAAGTGCAGAATCGGCAAGATTCACCTTAGGTTTGCCTCATAAATTTTACTTTCAGTTTTTGAGTCCTTAAATTTGGACTTGCTTTTCTTCCTCAATTCACGGTTGGTGTTCTTCTTTCTTTCCCCCCTCTTTGAGATAATGTTTGATCTTTGCCCGTGCTGTAATTCTTCCCGGCCTGTATCGGTCTTGAGTGTTCTTGCTCCAAAAAGTAATTCTTGACACCACTTGTATATGATGTCCTCACCTTGATTTCAATTTTCCTGGGAACAATCTCAATGCAGGTTAAATAACGAGAACTTGATCCCCTTCTGCGAACTCTTTCCTAGAATCCTTTGATCATGTCATTCTTTGTCTTGTCTTTGTAGATCTTAACATTGTCACCAGGCTTCATTTCTGATTCTTCCAGTTCACTTTCGGTTGAAACAATCTCTCTTCCTTTGCCATTTGAAATCGAAATTCAGCTTCTTGATAGCCCACATAGCCTTATTCAATTCGAGAGGGGTGACATGGCTTGCCAAATGTCTGTGTGGGACGTCTGATGGGAGTTTTGAATGGATCCTGCCAGGCCCCCAGTGCATCATCAAGTTTGGAAGACCAATCCTTCTTGCTTGAACTTACAGTCTTTTCGGGATCCTTTTAACCTCTTTGTTGGAAATTTGCCTTTTTATTGATGCACGGGGATGATAAGCTAGGCTCATTATGTTTGATCCATATCTGCTCATGAGCTTTACGAAAACTTTGTTTGCAAAGTGGCTTCCCCCATCACTGATAATAGTCCTGGGTGTTCCAAATCTGCTCAATATGTTCTTTTGCAGGAAACTCACAACTGTATTAACATCATTCCTTGGGCAAGATATTTCTTCCACCGTTTGAAACATAATCCCTTCTTGTGATATATACGAGATTTCAATGATTGTGGAAAGAGGTCGCGAAATCTATCCCCATATCAAAGGCGTTTGCACCGCAGTATGCCTCGTAGGGGCATTTCATTCTTGCTGATGTTTCCAATCTTTTGGCATCTATCACATAATTTGACCCATTCGATCTGATCCACAGAAAATAGTTGGCGATAAAATCTTTGATTGGGTATCTTATGGTACATTAACTCTCGAAATACCCCCATATGAGCGATGCATGGCATTCATTCATAATTATGCTTTGTTTACCCTCGCTTTTATCTTCTTATAATCATATCGTTCCCTCTTAAATAATAGTAGGTCATCGGATATAATACTGTATCGATCTTGAGCTTTCTTTTACATTGGTGGTGAATTGAAGGAAGCCTCCCTGAGCTAAGTAATTCACAATATCAGCATACCATGACATTTGGAATGACAGATTGAAATAGTTGCTCATACGGGAAGTTCTCTCTTAGTTTTATCCTCCTCCTCTTACTGCTTGATTTCTTTCTATGCAGACTGGGTGATCGGCTATCACATTGTCATCCACTTTTATCTCTCTAATTTCAAGATTAAACTCTTACAGTAGTAGCACCCACCTTATCGATCTTGGCTTAGCTTCCTTTTTGACATAAGATATTTGATGGTTGCATGGTGCATTATGTGAACTATAACATGGGATCCCGGAGATGTATGGCCTGAATTTTCCACGAGCAAACACTGTGCCCGGCATCTCGCTTTTGGTTATTGAATAGTTTCTTGTGATTCATTGAGTTGATGGCATAGTATATGGCTACGAATATTTTTCTCTTTTCTTTGCCCAAAGCGGCCCGAATTCTGAAATCTTGGCATCACATTACTTGAATTTTGATCCCGATGCAGTGCGTCATGATAGGTGCTTGAACCAATCTGATCTTAATTTCTTCAAAGGCAGCCTTGCAGGAATCATCAAAATTAAATTTTGTGTCTTTCTCCGATGTCTGCATAGTGATGCATATTTATTTTGAGAAGTCTTTGATGAATCTCTGTAAATCGACATGCGAAACTCCTTATCCACTATGCGTGGTGGGAGGTCGCGAGGTTTGATAATAGAAATCTTTGATTAGTCCACTTCTATACGTAGCATAAATTTTATGACCAAGAACAATACAATACATTTACCGTGAAATGACATTTTCCCGATTTAATTTGCTAGCACCTTGTCCTTGCATCTTTGAAATCTTGTTTCAGGTTGTTGAGCATTGTTCAAAAGCTGGACCCATACAGCGTGAAGTCATCATAAAAATTTCACCAACTTCTTCTGATGCGAGAACATCGACATCGCCATCTGCGGAAAGTGGGGCATTGCACGGTAGAATGGCATCATACGAAGGCAAAGGTGCCATAGGGGCATGAATGTGGTCTTCTCTTAGTCCTCGGAGGTGCAATTGCAATTTCGTTGTAGCCTGAATACCCGTCGAAACAAAAATGAGGATGTCTGATAATCATTAACATCGCGTCGATAGAGAAGGGCAAAAGGGAAGTGATGCTCACGAGTTTAGCGTGTTGACTTCTGTAATCAATGCATACTCCATCCACAGCTCACGTTCTTGTTGGAATTAATTCATTTCTTTCGATGCGGATTCTGATAGAAATCCACCCTTCTTTGGAACCATGGTAGGCTAACCAGGGTATAAGTGCATAGATAAAACGGCATTTAACCATTTGAGTACCTCCTTCTGACTACTTCTTTCATTCTCTTTGGATTAAGTCTCCTTTGATGTTCCATGATTGGCCTTGCATTTTCTTCTAAGTATTTGTGTGCATATTGATGGACTGATACCTTTTAACTCTTCAATAGACAAAGCTATGGGCTAGTATGATTTTCTCAAAATTTCGGCAACCTCTGTTCCTCGGCATCACTAAGTCTAAGCGAAGTGTCTTTTGGTTTTACTCTTTGTGACTTCGAGGAATTAAGCATACTTTAAATGACTTTAACATACACAATAAAATTAGCCCTTCTTCACTGGTTTCTTGATGAAATTCCTTTTCTTCAATTTGGTCTCTTTATTCACCTCGGTTGTTGAAGACTCATCACTTTCTCGGTGGAATGTAAGGCGATGTGCGAGAAAATCGAATCAAAATCTTCAAGATCTTGGGAATTCCTCTCTTTTTCATTGATTGAAAATTGGGCATTACAATCATAGTAAAATTCAGAGTGTTGACATATGCATCTTCTATTGACCTTACATCTTCCCTCTACATGTCTAAACTCCTCGAACTTAATTAAATTGAAGTCATTTGTCTCTTTTCAACTAAGTGAAATTCCCACATACTGCATATCGGTCATTTGCTCGATTACAGGGAATGCTTCCAGTGTGAGGAGGGACTTGTGAATCTTCCTCCATATCGATCACGATGAAATCCCTACTTTGGAAAAATAAATTTCCACACCTTTACGGCCCATCTTATGATTCCTTCGGGTTTGCGGAGTTCTATCGCCATTTGGAGATGTGATGGTGGAGTAGCTCCCCAAACAACTTCTTGCAGCGAGCTAGGGCATTAAGTGATCTTTTGAGTCGCGAAGAAGCTTCTTGAAACTCACACTCTCGATGGTGCGAGAATGGTGAAGCTCCACAGATCCTTAAGTCTTTTACGGTAAGCCCCTCTTGATCACGGCATTGCAGAAGTGCGTCGGGTTCTTAATTCCTTCTTGAAGGAAATCTTCCTCTTTTTGCTCGATGTGTCTTTCAAAATTTTGCATAAAGTGGCATCGAGTAACCACTTACGTGAAGGCATGCTAATCTCTGGCTTAAAGAAGGTTTTCGAACGCGCAAAGCTGTTCCTCTATCTTTGATTTAAGCCTGCATGGAAATGGAGACTGTGACCCAGTTGATGCAGGTTTTCTTTCTTACTTCTTTCTTCTCGGACAAATTTGTTCCTTCTTTCTTTCTTTCTCGGTGTTTACGTATGCGGGCCTTCATCTCACTTGTTGCTAAATACTTTTACGTCTTCTTCTCGAGTCTTTCCCAGCACGGCGCATCGCCATCTGATCTTTTGGATTCTTCTTGTCCTTTGGGGCATCTTTTTTTTTTTTTTCATCGATTTGCGGGTTTGGGAGCCAGTTGCCTATGTCTTCCCAGGTTCTTGAGGAAGAAGCATTAGTGTGTCGAGAAAAATTTGAGAATTGGCATTTGAGGCTTCCAGTTACGCAAACTTTTTTGTTCATGGAGGTTTTAACGACTTTTTGTTATCACGTGAATTACCGCGGCATTTGATCTTAATGGTGGAGGCTCTCCTCTGACCACGATATTCACATTTTCTACTTCCTCCTCCTTATTTCTTTGTTGGAACGGTGATTTCTTGATATCCTTACTAGGATCTTGTTCATGCCTTGGCCTTGTAGAGCCTCCGCCCTCATGAAAAATTTTCATGGTTCCTCGATCTTTGGATGATAGTCATGCTGTGGGGTTAGGATTTGGTTTGATGATAACTTCTTGGCTCTCTAAGTACTTAACACTCCTCAGTATCCTTAAAGCAGTTCTTCGAGTGGGTGCCTCGGCCCCTTCCTCCTCGATAGTTCCCTCTCGTGCTCCTATTTCATGAACAATGTGCATCTTCCTCTCTTGCTTGTCCATTCTATGCATGATGGCATCTAACTTTACCTCCGTAGGTTGTCATCTTGCTTCATCCATGACTCACCTCTTCCTACGCCAATTACTCACAGGCTTCGTGATTTTCATATTACATTAGTAGTCCTCGATAGATCTTGCCTCTTGGCCTCTGCGTTTTTGAATGCTCCCGCGACATGAAGCATCAATAATGCCCTTAGATGTATCATTGAGCGCGATACACTATGTCAAATCTGGGTCTTCAGAAATCATCATGCATCGGACATCTTTTAGAAAGGCAACCTTTTGAATCTCTCCCATGCTACATAAAGGCTCTCATCTTTACCCCTGCTGAACCCGCGATTATCTCTCTCCTTCTCTACGAGGTGAGTGATGGGGGAAGAATCTACCCAAATGAAGCTTCTGACTCCTCCTAAGTATCAGCCCAGTATATGTTTAGAGATTCATACCGCATTAGCTGCTGTATCTCTTAGAAAATGGGGAATAAATCACGATTTTATGACCTCTGGTCTCACCGTGACTTTCTTGTGTTGCCATTAAACCTTCCCATATGCTCATTTACAGATTACGTGGGATGACGATGCTTTATTTATTCTTGAACCATTATGTCGATGCAGCCAGTTCAAAATTATTTGCATCATTGCGGGCTATGCGATTCGCGAGTATTCATCTGAATAATAGGTCTCAAAGTCCTCCATTGTATCGATGATTGGAGGTCTTAAGCTCTTGTTCTTTGTCCTTGATGCGGTCGGCCTTTCATCTGCCATAGCTGAGTTTTATGATCTTTTCGCCTTTCTCAAGCTTCTGAGTGTTCTTTCTAGTTCAGTATCTGCTGGAATCAGATCAGTGTTCTATTTCCTATGCATTAAAGTTTTCTGAAGTAAAACACCATTAATAGGATTAATCGGGCCAGTAAATATTTTCAATATGGCTTGTTAAAAAGTTGGTGGCTAAAATAACCGCTGCTTTGAAAAACTAATTTTTGTTCTTTCTTTTAAATGTCAGAATTAGCATTTCCTTCTTTAGGTAAATTTTGATCTACCGAATTCATTCGATCCCACAGCGCCGTAAAACATTGACGGACCAAAAAGACATGCACGGATTTATAACACTATTGCCCGAAACACTATTGTCTAATCGACATGGCGCCATAAAACTTGTTGATGTATGCCTTAGCTATTTGATTAGTTCAAAGATTGTTTCAATTGGGAGTAAATTGTTTCTTGAAAGTGGTTTTAATCCGTTATACTGCGAAGTGCATAGGTAGACAAATGTGAGTGGATTTAAGTCAGATATGATCACGAGATCTCGAAATTCTCGATCTAAATACCTGAACTACTCAAACTCTACCTTTGGACACGTAGACAAGTGAATCAGCTTTGAGAAAAGCTTAAATAATAAAACCTAAAAAATTGAATTAATAATGAATGAATTGAATATGAAATACAAAATAACAAATTAAAATGAGCAGTTCTACGCAAAGAGACATTAAAAAGAATGCTCTTTGTGAAACATCAATTATTGAATGCGATCACATTGTATTGAACCATGATTCACTAGTCAAGGAATATAATAGTTTGCTGGATTTCTCCAAACCCCATGATTCATTATCTAAACTTCTTTGTTTCTCTCGAAACAGTGTTAGATAACTACTTTTAATCGGTTGCCTTGTTGGGTATTTTCTTTTTCAATACTTCATACACACGACGTAGACTGTAATCTGAGCTCCTAAGACGATATAGTCATTGCGCGAATCTACACTATCTGGTTCCTCTTCCTCCAATTAGGAATAGCTCATCCTTTCCTTGATTGATCTTGGCTAACGGGATTGGGATTTACCAAACCGAATAAAGATTTGAACTCTTTGACTAATGCCCTAAATTGATAAATTGCTCCTCTCGTTCTCGTCTCAAGTGAAGATTTATCGATTAATTATAGAAACACATTAGATCACCAATTGCAGGTTCTCATGCCTTTTCCAAAAAATTATTTCATCACTCTCGGGAATTCCTTCTGTGTCACTCGAGAGGTCTCACAGGAATCAGGCTTGAGACAATTCCATTTACGGGTATGAGACACGACATTGGAATCCCGATGATAACGAGAATACACAAGACAATAAGTAGCCATGAAATGGAGTTCATCGACGCTAAATAAAGTCCAGGGAAAGATAATTTACGGCGATAGCGTCGATTCAATGAAAAGTGGGTTTCTAAATCACTAGATTACACCATACATTGGCTTGCTGATAAAGGAAGCCACTGTAAATCGGCAACTGGAAACCCGAATTCCAGAAATTGTCTGGAATTCAAACAACCAGACAGTAATTTGAAGAAATATGAATTTGCATTCGACAAGCTTTATGATAAATGTTCGGATCAAATTTGAATAGAAATACAAACTAATCTAAAAATAAAAAAAAAACTAAGAAAAATTAAAGAAAATTAAAATCTGAGGAGCCTTCAGCCTTGAATCTCTCTCTTTTAGTAAGCCTCATTGCGTTCATTCATTAGCGACCCGTGTTCTATAAGTTACGAAGTTGGGCCCCTGAGCCCCGTGCACTTCTTTTGGGCTGCGATTTAAAATACTTGATTGGTTGTTGATATCGCGACATCAATTCTTATGTGACCTCTGTTGTCTTAGGTCATGTAACCAGTCTTTGTTTGGTTGCGAAGCGTGTCTTTGGTGTGGCGATGTCGCGACGGCTGGGGCGTCGCGGAGCATAGCGTAATGCGTTTGATGTCGCGACATGACCAAATGTTGTCGCGACCTCCGCCTCTCGCCGTGGTATGCGACAACCGAGGTGTTATCGCGACCTTCTTCCACAAGCGTTTGTCAGCGATGCGGATGATAACCGACTTCCTTTGTGTAGTTGATGTCGTGACCATCTCTCTTTATTCTTGTTGTCGCTGACCTTAGTTTCCTTGCAAGTGATGTCTCGGCCTTACGATTCGATGTTGATGTCGTACATCGGCGTCGACATACTTGATAGATCCATTGTTTATCTTACATCCGCGACTTCTTGATGTCGCGACCTCATTATCCTTTATCTTGGTTGAATGCAGCCGAACCTCTCTGAAGGATGTAAGCGACATCATCTTCTTCTTCATCAATTTACGGTTGCTTGACTTTTGAGTTTTCTTCCGCGTCCGGCTGTTTTGTCTTCAATTCGCTTCATTTCTGTGGGGCTTTGTGGTTACAACACGAATATGCATTTTGATTTACGTAAAAGCTTCCACGACATCAAATTCTTTAATCCTCTTATGCTTCTCTGCTCTGACTTTCTTGACCAATTATACTCCGATCTTTGCTCGTGCATTACTGCTCCCTTTGCTGAGTGCCTTTCTTTTGAATTCCACTGGCACGACGGGTTGGTGAGATTTATTCCATATTCTTGCATATAAATCAGTCTTTTTATACTAAAAATCAATCGGAAAAATAGATGAAAATAGATGACTTTTAAGCTCATCACTTCGCCGATGTCGCGTTTGAGTCACAGAGTTAATAAAAGAGTTTCGCTCTTTGTAGGTTAGTTAATTATGATGTTTGGGGTCCTTGTCTAGTTTTGTCTTCCCGTTGGGTTTAAATATTTTGTTACCTTTATGGATGTTTTCGTGTCACTTATTTTATATAATGTAAAGTCGTTCTAGTTTTCTCCATTTTGGTACCTTTTAGCTAAATATGGTAACTTATTGTCCTATTGATCGACCATATCACGACAGGTTGTGACATTTTACTCCTACACAACATGAGATTTATTTTTTCCTAAGAACATGACAAGAAATATCTCTAACAATCTCACCCTTTGGCATTATGTGGAAAAAATATATAGTACATAAGAAGCATGTTTTGGAGAGACTATTAAGATATGCAAATCAAACATAAGGAGACCCATAAACAAAGCAATACTTCACGGAAGGACATACCACCTTACTAAACCAGAAAGATATTATGTATTATGTCATTCCAGTACAGTGTTTTCCTAAAAAAAATTGTCCTTCATCTCCATTATCTTTTCCCCCTATTTTTGTTAGAGAAGGCCAAAGAAAGATATAGTAGTACTTGGCTCAGTAGATGGTTAAGCATCTTAAGAACCACTATGGAAACTTGTGATCTAGGCGAATACCGTAGTGTGTCGATTCCATAAGGAGCAAAGCAGAAACTCAAGCAAGATGTTGCACTGTAAGAAAATTCGGAAATAGAGACGAAAATTAGAGATGGACACTTATCCGTCTCTAAACAGAGACGGTTAGAGACTGAAAAAACCTTGAAATTACAAATGAATTAGGGACGAAAATTCCTTCTCAAATCAGAGACGGAATTATTTATGTCTCTAATTAGAGAAGGAAATAGGTCCGTCTCTAATTAGAAACGGAAATATAGAATTTGTCTCTGATTAGGGTGAGATAGATGCGTCTCTGTTGAGGCAGTTCCGTCTCAAATCCCAGAAGGCAGAATGATTTCCGTCTCCGTCGAGCGAATAGATCGATCTCTAATTAGAGAGCGGACCTATTTCCGTCTACAACAAAGACCCATTTCATTTTCCGTCCCGATTTGAGACGAATTTATCACAGTAAGCCTCTTGGGAAAAAAAGTATGAGTAAAATTAAAAACCTCTTTGTCCGTCAAAGCAATCTATGTTTTTTTCCCTAATATTTGTTTTATTTTAGAAAATGTTCTATTTGCCTATCTATCTTTCGGTCCTATGATATCTATGTATTTTTCTATTTTTTATAAAAAAATGTTCGTAAAAAACATAAAATGAATAAAAATAACTAAATAATTTGTTTTTTAAATAGAAAGTCTAAAATCACACCATATCCAAAGAAAAAACATACCTCAATAACAATAAATTATAAGATGGTCCAAAAATTTTCCCACATCATATCAGGAAAAATTCTTGCAAATATGCGCAAATAAGAATTATAAATTAGTACTTTTAGTTAAAAAAAAAAATGAATTAATTAAACTGTAATTCCAAAAACCAATAATTAAGTTTTTATGTCCTAATGTTGCCTATACGTAGTAATTTAAAGTACATTTCATTTTTAAAAAATATCCTATTTGCCCATCAATCTCTCTCTATATATAATGTTTGAGAAAAAACATAAAATGATTTCTCCCGACAGTCATATACTTTCTCTGACTCTTAAACTCTCTCATTCTATATGTATTATTTAACTATTACTAATGCCATTTATTCCTCTCTAAAAATAAAAAGAAAAACATTGATACAAAGAAAATAATAGTAGTGGCAGCGGTCGATGAAAGCGAGCCACAAAAAATAACTCTTTGCTAACAAATCTCTATGATAATTCTCTTACAATATGCTTCTATCATATAGAATAATCTTTATGCTAAATGGTCTAATCTTGAAGTAGTTCCTAAACTATTATGTTTCACGTTAATTTAAATTTACAAGTCCACTCGTATATGTGTTGTAGCAAAAATTCCAATTACTAGTAGGAATACTAGTTCATGTCAAGTTTGGAATGTGTATAGCGCTTGCATATATTCAATCTCAATTAATTAGATTACAACAATTCAAAATCTTAGTAATACCACATATAATCTTAATAAAATGTTCAATTAGTATTTACCTTTTATCAAATAATAGTTCAAAATAGAAAATATTAATTCAACATTCCTTCATTTTCAAACACAAAAAAAAAAAAAAAACTTATTCCAATCTTAATAGCTATATAATTTAAGTAAAACAAAAGTGTTGTTTTAAGGTTCCATAAGTATTACTATAACAACCACATCCATAAAAAAATTTATACAGTTTATATGAAGAATAACAAATTTTAAGTTAAATTTTAAATGTAAATTATTATCTTTTATGAAAGTTATATGTGTTTTTGTGTGTACATGCGCGTATGTGTGAGATCATCACTAGTTATTTTATATTAATCTTTGTTATGTTCTTTAAGAGTAATTTAAGGATACTGCCTAAACCATGGTGGAGATTTAATCATATTTTGATGGGTCCAAACAGCTACTAATAACAAGACAATTTACCATATGTAGCTATTCTACTAAACATAGTTGTTAGAATGGTAAGATTTACAATTCGAAGTGTACATTTAGTTTGATTCAAATACCCAACAATTTGAATTTAGTTGATGAATAATAAAAAAATGAAATATGATTGATGCGAAATTGAAGAAGAATCATACTCATATATATTATTTTTATGAACTAATTAACAATGAATATTATTTTTTATTTTTTATAAAGTGGTAGAATATGAAAAAAAAAAAAAAAAAAAAAGAAGTTTATTTTACTCTTATTTAAAATTGATAAATTGTAATTTTCACCAGCCAATTAGAATCTGTTAAATAATTTATTTTTATGTATTTAATGAGAATTTCCATATTCCATAATAAAAAAAAATGCTAACACACACACAGATGTGAGGTTGAAATTTCAATAAAAAAGATACAAAATAATTTATTCCCACTGATATTTGATCATAAGTGTAAGTAAGAAAGTATTTGAATATTTCTTTTCCTCCTTTTCATGTACCGTCAAAATTTGACCTTCCCTCACCAAATTGAAAAAACTTAACCAACTAGTAAAGATACCGATAATACTGAGATTTGCTTAGCTGCTCTTCTCCTTTCCTGAAAAAAAGATTTGACCTCTACCTTAAAAAGAAACCAGCAGCCTTCACGATCCAACTCCACCCCTAGCCTTTTTCTTCCTGTCCTATCACCATCCACTAGCAAACACCTCCATAGAGTCACCATAACCAGACCAGCCGTGACTCATTCCTCTCCTCTGACTGAACAGCTCTTCCTATAAAAATCTTGATATTTTAAGTAGTAGTCATCATCTATATGTCACTAATTTCTTATATATAATAAAATCAAAAACCCTATTTTCCGACCAAATACCTCTTCACATTTGGAGGTTGTCCCCATGAAATCTTGCGCCGTTCTTCTCTCTCATTCTGGGGGGTTTTCTTTGCGAGGCGAACCATCGCCACGGCCGTCTATGAAGTGGGATCTGAATGGAAAATCAGCCACCAGGCACCGGTCTTTAGAGTAGCGCGTCTACCAGATATAAAAAAAGTTCTCCCTAAATATGGTCGAAATTTCGGCAATATTTCCTCAAAAATTCGTCACATGGACTGATTTTTTTTGTATATTTCCTCAAAAATTGTGAAAATAGGATTTTTTTTTTTTTTTTTTTGTTTGTTTAGGTAGGCGGGTCTTGTGATAGGCAAGCTGAATTCCTCTATTGACCTGGTCCTATAGAAGAAAGAAGAGAGCATGGAGAAAAAGCTAGATGCCAATCTTTTTCTTTCCCTTGGAGGCTATTTTCCGTTTTCCATTTTGGTTTCCCTTGGGGGATGTTATTTCTTAATATGGTCTTCAAATTTCAATCTTGGGTTGAGGCTTTTCTGCATCTGTGTGATTTTATTTTTTATAATTGGAGCTTTGTTGAGGTCTAAAGGTATGTGACCTTTTTGGTTATGGTTTCATTTGTTTTCTCTATTTATTTGTATTGAACTTGCTTCAGGAAATCAACATGCAAATCAGAGAGGAGATCAAGCACATTTTGAGGAGTACCGGATGTGCCTGAAATGAAATCCAATAATTTAAGGTGATCTTTAGTTTTCAAGTTAACTAATTGCTTACAGTTTTACGTTTTTGGTTTGGGTTTGCTCATAAATTACGTGAAGTTGATCAAAAAGCTAGAATTGAGACTGAGAAAATTTAGAGATTATGCTGAGGAGAAATAGACCAAAGTGAAACTTTGTGAAACCGAAGTGAAATGCTAAGGATCCTTTGAGATTTGGTTATTCTAGCACAACAAATTGAAACCAGGATGACCAATGATGATTTGGGTCTTCTGACTAGGGGACTATGTGAATCCTAGTTGAGCTTGCTTGTTAGGATGCAGGCTTCTCGGTCAGTTTAGCATTTGTTATATAGGAAGGACACTTTTTCACTTTTTTTGTTTTTAATTTCTATTTATATGCTTTCAATATTGTTTAAAGATTAACAAGAAGATGATGAAAATTTTGACTCTCATCTTAGTTTTCCATCTTCTGTATATTGGATGTTTCCTGTTCTTTTTCTTTATTGCTAGCCTCTCTACTAACACAAGACAATAAAGTGCCCATAAATATTGGCACAATACAAACATTTGAGGCCTACTTGTAATTTTTTTTCTTTGTATATTCTCAGCGAATCATCTCTCATGGATAGCCGGGCTTGACTTCTCCATCTAAGTATTCATTTTGAGACATTATTTATTTATTTTTAATAGCTCTATATATGCCCTCAAGCAAATCTTGTAAAATTTCATTACAAAGAAAAATAAACCAATATCTTGTTCTTTTACTGAAAGTACTGGAAAAAAAAATGATAGAAGAATGACATTTTTCCCCAATTATCTGCAGATTGACTTTACACTAGTTCCAACTTGTCATCCAATTTTGGCAAATGAAACATATTTATGATATGAGGTTTTCCAAATTTATGGAATTTTTGAGTTCAATTTGAATTATATGTTATAATTTGATTTTTTTTCCCAATATGTTAAGAAGTTTAAAGTGACTATCAATCTTTTGTTCTTCACTCCTCCCATGAATTTTTAGAGAAGATGAAAACTAGAGAATACTATTTTGATAATTCAATTTCATTGTTTTAGTTTTGAACATTGTTATGAACATGTGAACTAACAGGGAGTAAGTGTTCTTCCATCAATTTCATGAAGGCGTGGCAAAGGATGCAATATTTTGTTTGATTGTTGTCCAACAATTGCACTTGCTAGGTGGTGCAGTCAGTCACTTATTAATCTAAAATTTTGGTTTCTGAAATTTCTAATATGTTAAAAAAGTGATTTAAATTTTTCCTAGACTCTGTTTGTATTACTGCGATATGTATTAAGAACTTCTCTATAAAATATTTTATTTCCCATTCAAGAAGTTCATGACGTACCCACTGATCAACACAAGCGAGATCTGTAATTGCATTGGTGAAATTGTCATAGTAACTTCGTTCCATAGATTGAAATTGCTTCTAAGTGCTCATCTCTTTTCTCCCGTGGTGTTCTTTTCTGTTACTCAAATTATCATCCTTTATGAATGGTATTTTTTATTATGAATTTTTAGCCAACGAAGCAGTGGGTCTTTAGCGCTAGGAGCTAGATATTAAATTATCTTTTTCTATTTCCTGATTAATTCTTTCACATGGCCTATCATGTTAGAGAGGCTAATATCATGCCCTTTAAAGTTGAAATATTACATTCCTTATTACTTCTAGGATAAAGACTTGACAAGGAGAAATATATATCATGTTTGTGAAAATGTCCAATTGGTTTTAGAGTTATGCTATATTATTTTACTAAGCTCACTCTTATTATACTGCTTTAGTTTTGGAAATTATTTATCACGAACCATGAGTGAACTTCGGAGGAAGCATTTCCTTACAAAAATATTGTATATTCTTGTTGTTGGAGTTCTAAACCAGCTCTTTTTTTGCTTCTTTTCTCTGAGAGTAAATCCAGTGCACCTTAAGTCACCCCTTAAATCTCAAACTTCGTATTTAGAACCTCACATTCCACTGAAATAGCCTAAGCCCTTTAACTTTTCTCTTAGGTTAATTTGATTCCTTTACTTTAGGTATCATATTTTTAATGTTACATTCATGCACTCTCCACAATCGACACACAATGTGTCTTCTTCACAGAATTCCCAATCATGTAAAGATCAAATGGTTTCAAAGACCTAATATCAATAACCTCAGGAGACACTGGGTATGCTTCGAATTTTATGCTTTTTTTTGAATTTTTGGTCTCTGAAGAACATAGTGATTATAGATGTGTACTTGAAATCATCTATATTTCTATGTTTATGGAGAGAGATTTTTATGTGTGATTCTATAGGAGCACTCTCTCTTTTTCTTGCTTTTAGCGTCCGATCAAAGGACTTGGCCGTCCCAAAATAACTCTTTGCTTGTAGAAATATTTACTCCTTGATTGTAATTAATTTGCTTGCACCTGGACAATACTTAAGTTTCCATAAGTGTGTAATCCCATAATTATGAGTCAACAATTTCTTGTAATTGCTTTAATATTAATAAATGGTTTTGATAAATTATAAAGATAAACAACTGGATTTCTTGGGTTAACCGTTTCATTGCTTTTTATTAAAATAAAATAAAGTTTCAATGATGGTAAGTTTTGTGCTTATAATTATTTCATGTAGATTACTAACTTTGAAAACTTTATTGCATAAGGCAAGTCCATTGTATCTCTCAATAAAACAAAATAAGGGCCTTAATAACAGCATAGTTCTGCTAATCTTGTTGCATTAGCAAATAACATAATGTAATTAACAAGAAGAGTAATTTTCATTACGGGAGTTGCTACCACAAAGAATGCTCATGAAAGCCACCAAGATTGTTAAGGCGACTTCCACGAGGACGAGTATGCTTGGAAGAGAATGTTCCACGGGGACATTAGAATTTGTAGTTTGATTAGTGATTGTAGTATATTGTATTTTAGTACATTTAACATTAATATTACTTCATTTTGTTATTTCGTGTACTATCGATTTTTATAGTGTGAAAATATAGTGTTTCAACTTATTTAACTGACATCTATTAATTTAATTCTGTCTAAATTTTATGATTATATAATTGTACATCAGCAATTTAGTAATGTTGGGGTTATCTCATTACCTCAAATTGCTTAGGTAATCGTAAAGATTACCTAGTTATCGAATTTTTCATAAATGCCCTCTTACATTTTGCCCTTGTAGACAAATATATATTTTTCTTGTATAACTAATTAATTACAAATAAACCTATTTATATTTGCTCTCAAAACCTTACTTGCTTTCCACGATCAATATTGTTGGAGGCACAAGAAATTTCAGCTGAGACCAGGTATGATTTTTTTTTCATCCTATTTGATTTAATCTATTTTTTTGGGCTTGTAGGTGGTAGAATCATCTCAATCAATACTGTGCATCATCCTTTCAAAAAAAAACTGTTTATTGTCAAAGAGAAAAAACGGTGCGTCTTTTTGTTCTTTATTTGTTTACTTTTTGTGTAGCTTTGTTGTTTACTTTGTGCATGTTGTCTTTTTGTCGTTTATTGTCAAGAAAAAAACTTTTTGTGCATCTTGTTTTATATGCTTCACTAATTTTTGTGCGACTTGAATTTATTTGTCTATTTTTGTGCATGTTGTTGTGGTTTTATATTTTTCATGCCTTGGAATATAATATATTTTTTAGTGGTAGTGTGATGTAGTTGTTGGTGTGATTTTATATATGGTGTTAACTATTTTATTTGGATGTATTTTTCGCTTATTTGTTTATATTCATTGCTTAATATAGGCTGCTATGGCTCGATTGCCAATGACACAGGAGATGAGAATGGTTTCATTAGTAATTATACGCATGAAGATGATGGGCACATTATAAACATGATGTTGTTCATAGAAGTTTTTATTTTATTAGGAGAGAGGAGCCATAGGTTTGGAGAGCATAACTTATGCTGACCATACCTATTGTAGACATAATATTAGGTCCTATTAACAACTCAAATGGTTTCATAGTGATAGAGCAGGTGTGTTGATAATTGTAGGATGGATACAGGAGAGCCTAGCAAACTTTGTTTGCAAGAGGACTCATGGAAACTTGAATGAAACCAAGGAATATGTCAATTAATGAACTTGTAGTTTTATTTTCTTCACATTATGTGCCAATTAATGAACTTATGAATTTCTTTTTTCACATTATTGAACATAATGTGAAGAATAGAGGAATCATAAACGCCAAATAGCAAGATGCGGTGAAGCAGTTAGTAGTCAATTCCATTCCGGGTTTTGAACTGTTTTTTGAATTGTGAACATTATGACTTTGTGTTGTGATTAGTTCCATTCAGTTAGTAAACACATTATGTGCTTTTCTTTTTTGGGCATATTGATTGGTACTTGGTGAGAAAGGCGAGGTTGAGGTGGGTGGATGTTTCCTGTGACTCTGTTTAATGCACTTCCAAGACATGTTTATAGCAATTATGCATGTGAAACAACCTCACTGCTGATCAAAATCAAAGCTTTGAGCTGTATTCAAAGTTATCGTTGGGTTGTGCAGTTTGGCTGATGCTGTCTACCTGAATTGCATGACCCAAAGGAAACTTTACAGCCACATTTTGCTTTTTCTCATCAGCTGCCCATGGTTACTGCCATGCACAACATTGCCCTGTCAACTTGTGCCCTATGCCTGCTGCATCAGATAACTCTGTGGTTGACTTTCCCTTGAGTAGAGTGGAGTGGTCTGGAGCCAGTGCTCCTAAAATCTGTGACTTTGATGAATTTGTATGCCCATTTTTATATATTTCCCAGGCTCATAGGACCTCCATATTTCCTTTCTTTTTTTTTTTGGGTGGTATGGGCCCTCATAGAATTTTGAGCACCTTTTGGTTTTCAAGTGGCTGAAATCATTTTGATGATAATAACCCTGCAGGTCTGGACGTACCTACTTCATTATTTTGTGTTAGCGAGGCTTATATTGTAACAAAATTTTGTAATTGAAATATATAGATAAAGGATTTCTGAAGCAATAACTTCTAAACATGTTAATGGCATCTCTCAAACTTTTTAGAATACTGGTTTTCTGCTTCAGATATCATATCCAACTTCAAAATCTAGCTGACCTCTTGAAATTATGTTTTCTTTTTCTTCACGTCATTTTGAGAAAATTGTGATTGTTTTAGGAGATAATTTTAGTAATGAAATTTGGTAAAGCTGTCTTATTTCCTTGAGATTTGAATGCGAAGCTAATTTTCTTATAACCTTGGCTATTTATTGGGCATTTAATATTTCCATACTCATCCTAACATGTGATTGACTAAGTTAATGGGCTTGAATTTATCCATTTATGTAAGTGTCCTTATGCTTCATCACAAAATCTAATCTCTAAGAAATAAACGCTAGTTTCATTCTCATAAAATGTAGACTGAATCTGATAAGATTTCTCAAAATTGTTTGCATACATATTTAACTTCATGTGCATATACTTTCTGTTCTTTCACTTTACAAATCTTACCATTTGAACATTTATAATTCTTATTTTTTTCTTGTGTTTGCAGTTCTTTGTTGGAGGAAATTGGAAGTGTGTAAGTATTATTTATTTATTGTTTTGTTGATTATATTGTGTTATGTTTTCCCATCAATGTTTCTTAATGATTTCTTAGATGTCTAGTATTCAATTTGCAGCTTCAAAATTCTTTCTCTGTTGATAGAGCTCTAGTTTTTAAGAGAATTATCATTTGGGGCATATAGGCTAGTATCCACCTTACCCTATTGTTGATGCGATCAACAAGTAAATATCTTCTATTTAAGATAAAGATGGGCATGATAAGAAATATTTCTTCTTATAAAAACTGTGTTTTTGGGTATACATAATTGGGAGCAGTGGTATTTATGAATTTATCACTTCATCTTATGATATCCTATAATGCTTTCATTTTTTGTCATAATTTCAATGGAATTATTTGAGAATAACTTAAAAATAGAATGATGGAAGTACAAAGTATGGGGAAGTCAAGTTTGGCATCTTTGGTGGTGAACACCAAACCCAAACTTATGGTTAAAAATGCTAGAGGAGAAAAGTGAAGTGTCCCAAAGAATCTTTATTTTGAAAAAAATCCCCAGAATTAACGTGTTTTGAAAATAATGCTCGAGCTAGTCTCTTATTGCCATATCAGCAAAACCGTAGTTGGTTATTCTGATTAAATTTTTTCAAAAGTTAAATTCTATAATTTTTTCAAAAGTTAGCCGTAGTCACCAACTACGGTTTGTGATGTGTATAAACTGAATTTAGGCATTATTATGAAACATATGTTAATTAAGATTTTTTAGTATTTTTGGGATAATGCTCAGAAGAAAAGGAAGCTCTAATAGTTCGCTGAGTGTAAAAAGGGTAATCTTTAAATGTAAAATATTTGACCAAGAGAAAGAAGAAAATTCCACTCTTAAGTTTCTTCAGTCGCTGAATTTCTTTCTCCTTCCTCTCTCCCTCTTATATTGACTCCCAAAAAATGTGTCAGAGGTAAACAGACCCTAAGACACTCCTGATCCCCTGTGATATGTGAATCGAGTGCAAGTGCTCTTCAAAAACAAAATGTTGACCAACTAACTGATAGGAGGAAAAAAAAAGTAAAAAGAAAGTCTATTAATGGTACCATTTTTCCAAACTCTGTTTTTGGTTCTTATCTCATATTTAATCAAATAGGTTTGTGAGCTCAACGACTTCCCATATCGTTACATTTGATTTTCTGTGACAGCATTTACTTGAGCCATTTATCATGTTTGCAACTCCTCTATTCTTGAAATACATTGTTTCTTGAAGATGTCAACACCGACTTTTCTTTAACTAGATCAATTTCCTTCATAAATAAAGGAGTAGTTTTAATTAAATCCTTTAATTCATTGATCCTCAAGAACATAGACATCATTGTATGAGAATTTGGGTTTTGGTTGACATATATTTGCAGAAAATATTGAGTGTTACCGTCATCTTACATGTTGACTGCAGATGTGAAATTTAAAATTCTTCTCTGACCTATCGATTGACCTGCTGAATAGAGTTGAGGATGACCATAACAAGATAAACTGCTACCACCTTGTTAATTGATAAATTATTCTGTTGATAATATCATCATTATAAGCTACTTATCAAAAAATAAAAATAAAAAAAATCATCGTTATTAGCTGATGACTTCTTTACAAATGTTTCATATGAGAAATGGTTGCCCCAACCTCTCCTCATTTCTGATTGTTTTTTTCTTTTTGAATCCTTTCTGATCTCAACCTATTTACCTTTCATATCATGCTGGAAGAATCCTCTTCCTTAATTCTAAAACTCCTGCACAACCTAATGCACCTCTATTTAAGTAAAATGGTGCATTCTCTCACTTACACATTTAAGTAAAATTGTGCAATTTCTCTCACTTATACATTTTCATATGACATATTTTTTTGTTGTTTATATCTGGCTTGAGTTTGTAATAATTGGGATTTTTCATTCTTGTTTATTTAGAATGGGACAAAAGACTCCATCAGTAAGCTTGTTTCGGACTTGAACAGTACAAAATTAGAGGCTGGATGTTGGTAAGATAAATTTTCTGTATCCACTATCTTGTTTACCTTCTGGAATTTTCTATATAACTTATGCTATTGGGTGTTACTTGCTTTTTCCTAAGTGTTTTAAATTATTTGGCAACAATTTGGTAGGAGGCCAAGCTTTTTGATGTTTTCATGTAGTCCTACTTCTAGTTTTAGTATGACTTGTAGGATAGTTTGTCTTTTCTTTTTGTAAGAATTATGGGTCCATTTATGTTTAGGCCTCCCCCTAGGTGCCAAACATAAGACACTAGGTGTTTGGGACTCGGTTGAAGAGAGATTCCGAAAGAGGTTGGCTTCTTGGAAGACTTAGTACATTTCAAAAGGCGGAAGGTTAACGCTTAACCGCAGCACCTTGTCCAGTCTCTCAATCTATTATCTTTTTCTTTTCCGAATGCCTCAGAAAGTTTGTACTAGATTGGATAGGATTCAAAGATAGTTTATTTGAGGAGGGAGCGACCTTGATAAGAAAGTCTCTTTGGTGAGCTAGGCCACTGTGTGCACAGATAAGAGAAAAGGAGGCCTTGGGATTAAAAGCTTCTCTAAGATGAATAAGGCCTTGTTATGTAAATGGAGTTGGCGGAGTTTATGACAGCGAAGCTTCGCTTTGGAGAAAGGTTATTTGCGATGAAATTTGGCGAGACCAATGGAGGTTAGCGAGCACGTGACCTCGAGCCAGATTATGGGACTAGTTTATGGAAGGAAATCAAGAAAGAGTGGCCTATCTTTTTTCAGAACGCGGTCTTCTCGCTAGGGGATGGAAGGAGGATCAACTTTTGGAAAGATGTTTGGCGCGGAGAGGAGATGTTGTGTTCTATTTACCCCTTCCTTTTTAATTTGGCTTTGAATAAAGAGGCCACGGTTGCGGACATGTGGGATAGCTACAGGGGGGAAGGGTGCTGGTCCCCAACCTTCCTAAGACCTCTCAACGATTGGGAGATAGAAGAGGTGGAAAGATTCCTACAAACTCTTTACGATCAAAATTTCAACCCTTCGGGTGATGACAATGACCACTCTTGAGAGGGTGTGGGAAAAGGATTCTCGGTAGATCATGTACAAGGGTTGATCCTCTCCGCCATTAAGTTCCCCCTTTTATACGATATGGAATCAGTTGTGCCTCCAAAAATAGGATTCTATGGGAAGATACTTGGTAAAAAGTGCTCACGTGGATCAACTTAGCGCGAAGTGGTATGACTTTTGCAAACAGATGTTTTACGTGGCGGGGGTGAGGAGACAATAAACCATTTGTTGATCCTTGTAAAGTGCTAATATCTTTGTGGAACCTTTTTGTCGATTGTTGGGGTGTGAGTTTTCCAGCGTTTACAGTCCTTCTCACCCTTTTCAGCTTGGCAAGGAAGGCTGTGATGGAGTAATACGCATAAAAAATTATGGATGGCAGCACCTTTGTGCCTATTTTGGACTCTTTGGCGTGCAAGAAATAGGTTGTGTTCGAGAATGAGGTCACCTCTGCTCAAAGGATTAAAGCTAACTTTGTATCCAATTTGTGGACTTGGGCTAACCTGTATTGTATTGACAACACGAACTCTGTATTGGACTTTTTGACTTGGTTGTGGAGTAGGTAGGGTTTTTGAGTTTGTTTCTTGTTTGGGCTTTTTGGCTCCCTTTTGTCCACTTCTTGTGTACTCCTGGAAACTCTTTTTATCTCTATAATACGTGCCTTTTCCCGATCAAAAAAAAATTTTGGTTAGTTTTTTTTTTTTTTTTCCTTTTGATAGGTAATAAAAGAGTTTGCATTAGAAGGCAAGAAAGATGTTTTTCATCTTGGGCAGAGAATTTGAGCACGTCTCACCTTAAATATACTGGATTTGAATTTTTGAGCCTCAAAGGAGTTAAATCACTATCTTCTTGCTAACTCATATATTGTTAAATGGTTTTGATAAGGTTCCAGATGCTTTTCGGAGAAGAGTGAAACCTTGTCCAAACAAAAGAGAATTTAGTTTAGTTGTGAATTACTTGTGAATATTATGCTCTATTTGTTTTGGGTTGCCTTCTTGGCTCCCTTCATTCTTTACCTATTTATTTTTCCTCTTTTCCGGTTGCTTATTAAAAAAAAGAAACTGTGAAAATTATACATGCATATCTGTTTATTGACCATTTAAAATGAGTGCTACCTTTTTTCCTTTTATGAACATGATAGAAGTCTAGCAATCAAACGTTGAGTTGGTTTCTTGAAAAAATAGGCTGTACTGGTTGTTGTCACCAAGAAAAAAAAAAATTAGAAAGGGAGAGGAGAAGTGAGCACATGTCATTTTATGTTGTATGCTTCATCTGAAAGAACACTTTATGAGCGCTTTAGGCACTGCTCAATTTGTAGTAAAGTTCAACTAGAAATTAGGTAAGCCAGTGTCTGGATTGTTCTTGTGAGTAAATATGGACAAATTAAGAAAGAAATTGATAGGAGCTGTGGTGACCTCAAAATGAATTCAACTGGTACCAATGAATGGAAGCTCAAATCGTGATTGAAAGATTTGTTCTGACATGGCTAGAAAATTTTAGATCAGGCACTCACTTACATTAAGTGTATGTTTTTCTTGAAAAGGAATTTGTTTCACTTTATGAAGAGAGGAAATCCTAATGTGTTAGACATGGGACTGTTTGAGCTTTAGTAGAATTCAGATTCTCTGGATTGATGAAGGGCGATTCAACTTCTATTAGAGTCCAGACCAGAATGTAGAAGTGCAAGGTCTTCATTATCACACTGCTACAATGCAAGGTCTTTATGGTCACAGCTACAGCCCAATATTGCATTGCACACCACTTTTTCTAGTGTTTTAGAAGTATGCTATGATCTGATGATTTGGGCACAAATGTTGTTGGCTTGTGTCAGGTGTGATAATCACTCAGTCCAGATGCTAGGTAATGCTGTATATTTGTGCATGGGAATGGACTAAACCAACAGATACATATGTTTTATCTATCTTTAAATCTGCATCTGCTTACATATGCATAAGAACTATAGGGAATGCAAACAACGATAACACTACTGTATATTCTTTAGCAGAAAGACATGATACCCACTTTTGCATGGTTAAAGTTGTCCCCTTTTTGTAATTTGTCCAGTGCACTGTCTTTGATATGGAGATATCCTATAACTTTGTTGATTTTGTTTCCTGTACCCTCTACTCTGTTGATATATTTTTTATTTTTGTTCACAATAATCGATCATTCAATTATAATATTCCTAAAATATCTATTTTCCCTTTAATTATACAGATGTTGTTGTAGCACCTCCATTTGTTTACCTTGATCAGGTAAGGAATTCATTAACAGACCAGATTGAGATATCTGCTCAGAACTCTTGGGTTGGGAAAGGTGGTGCTTTCACTGGAGAAATCAGGTTCATTTGCTCGTTCTTGTTAATTACTAAAAAGGTGCAAAGTTGTTTCACAGTTTTCAAATACTTCAAAAAATTCAGCTTTGCCTTTTTTCTTGTGCCACTTAAAATATTGTTTTTGTTTGCATGAAGCATTTTCTCAAAATGGCTAACCTTAAATTCACAGACCATATCTTATATGGAGAATGATTAAGAAATTAAGGGAGTTAAATTCTTAAGACTTAGCAAGTCCCATGCATTTTTTGTTTGATTAATTTTCAATTTGAATGTTCTTATTGAGTTTATTCTTTGTAAAAATGCTCTTTTGAAAGTCTTTTCTCAATTTTAGCAACTCCGATGCTTTTTTTGTTTGATTAATTCCCATTGTGAATGATTCTTTTGCAAGTTTATTATATTTGGAAATATGTGTTTTTGGAGTTCCTTTTAGATATTTTCAGTTTCAGAATTGGAGCGGATTAATAGTGAAAACATCAATGAGATTTCTTCTTGTTTATCCTTTCAAGCTTGGCATTGAATCCTAAAAATCTTATTTTGGTAATTCGAAAGTGTTACTTCTATTTTTTTTATCTATCAAACTAGTCTTGTTGGGAACTGTCCTGTTTGTAATGGTTGTGAATCCAACCTTGTTTTAGTCCATGGTTTGACCTTTCTTAAAAGTTAAAATTGGTATATGGGATTGAATTCTTGTAGTTATCATGAACATGAGCACTACTTTGGCTGTCCAACCTTGTTTTTAGTATGTCCCAAAATTTCTGGTGAATGCCATCTTTTTGGTCTTTGTAGAATTCTGACATCATGGAAGCTTTCCAGTTCACCTTTGCCTTTTAGTTGCTGATGCAATGAATCACGACTACTGTGTTCTGATTAAAGTTTTTTGCTTGCATTATTGCACTTCTCCCATGTCTTCAGTCTAATATTCTTCTACGGTTACCAATTTATGTTTATTCTGTTGTAGTGTGGAACAACTGAAAGATATTGGTTGCAACTGGGTTATCCTTGGGCACTCTGAGAGGAGACATGTTATTGGTGAAGATGATCAGGTGAAAAACTCTAAAATTAGATTTGTTATTATTTTGTTGAAGAGGAATCTATACTCAGAACTTGATTGTGGGTTTGTAATTTCAGTTCATAGGAAAGCTGTATACTTGAGCAGGGTCTTAAAGTAATAGCTGTGTTGGAGAACTGTTACAGAAAGGGAAAGCAGGAGGAAACTTTGAAGTCTGTTTTCAGCAAATGAAAGCTTTTGCAGGCAAGCTCTCTTCCGATGTTCTATTTCTCATGGAAAATACCATGTTTTGTGGTGCTCTTGCTAAAAGAGAAGTTGTTTAATTCTTTCATAACACTGGTCTCGTCCAATCATGCTCAGATGCTGTGCCCAGTTGGGATGATGTAGTTGTTGCGCCACAGGCCTGTTGGCTATTGGAACTGGTAAGTGGCCACACCCCCAGCAGGCACAGGAAGTACCTTGGCAGTTCTGTGATTGGCTCCAAAAGAATGTCTCAGATGAAGTTGCTTCGAATTATTTATGGAGGTATTTTATTTCTACCACAATATTCTTTGGGTGGTACTTGAAACTATAGATAATTTTTTATGTTCCTTCAAATGCTTATTCTATCACCTGTTATAGTGTGTGGCGGAGCTTGTTTAAGATAAGAAGACTTACGTCTACATGACCTCTTTGAATCACTGATCCATAATACAGTTTTCACTATTGCAATGTGGGCCTGATTATTATCTGCTTCCTGGAAATAGGTGAATGAGATCATTTTTTACTCACTAGACTGAGAAAGGAGTGGTATGGTGCCATGGTTGCTTGTTGAGTTGGGGCTGTTTCATGACAGCATGCATCGGGAACTCTGTAACATGGGAATAATACTAGCGTTAGAGTTAGCGATAAGTTTTTGAAAGCTAAACCTTTATTCTGATGTAATAAAGCTGTCATTAGAAATTCGAACCTGGGACCCCCTTTCCTTATGCCCTTGCCTTTTGAATCGTCCCTCTACCACATGAGCTAGGCATAATGGATGAGTTAGTAATATTATCATTGTTCATTCGGCCATTATTGGAATCCTGCAATTGTAACAGAACTTGATTGGACCAGGATTTTGATCCGCATTGACTTTTTTGTTATCAGATGTCAAATGTAGTTTTGTACTCTTATGAATGTTCTGGTTTTCAGGAGGATGAGTGTCAGTGGTTACCATCTGATCATACTCTCTTTTTCAGGTTCGGTGAATGGGAGCAATTGTGCAGAGCTTGCCAAACAAGAGCATATTGATGGATTTCTTGTTGGTGGTGCTTCCTTAAAGGTATATTCTTACTTCAGGGGTAAAAAACTATTCACTAGTTTGACTAAAAGTGATAAAGAAAAACTCATGATAAAATCATGGGTGCTTCCGGATAGGCGTAAAGCTTTGGGGTTGGGTACCCAGAGGTTATAGGTTCGAGTCCTCTTAGGGGCATTGGGGTGTTATTCTGCAATTGTCGCTCGGGGTCATATGGAATTAGTCGTAGTCTTGCGTAGGCGCTGACATCCAAGGTTATCAAAAAAAAAAGAAGATAAAAACTTAAAAAAAAATTCTGGTAGCTTTTGAAGATAAGAGAGAAACATTCTCTGTTTTGCCTATAAAAAATCTTTTCACATTAATTTTTTTTTAAAATTTTCAAATTACAAATATAAGTGATAATTGGTACTTGCCTTTTTTTTTTCTTGCTCTTTATTGTACTTTACATTTTTGTGGGAGATTTTTGGGTACTAAAATAGCCTTGTGATATAATCACAAAAATATAGATTGAGGTTCCTTTTCTCATTCAGGTTACATTTAGATTTGGAGGTCCTGGTTAAGAACTTTAAGTCTGTTTGCCATGAAAACACTCATGATCAACTTGGTTGTGTTGGTTTTAAAAAATGTTTCTGGCTTCATGTTCTAAGAAAATCTTTGTGCAGAAAACTTGTTGATTGATGTCAAAAAAGTATTTGATTAAAAAAAACCTTAACTGTTTTTAGAAAATAAAACTTATAAAACCTTGTTAATTTTGAGTTTTGACTCATGCAGAAAATAGTAACCTTGTTATTTCTCTCTCTCTCTCTCTCTCTATCACACACACACACACACACACACACACACACATATATATATATATATATATATATATATATATATATATAATATATATATATATATATATATATCATAGTCATCTTCTTTGAAAGTGAAAACCAATGGCAGTCTGAATAAACAGGGCCTAAATGTCTCATTCTATGACAAATCACAAAATCACTTGACTGTTAGGTTATATTTGTTTTCCAAAAATTTGAGTGAAAGAAAATGTAAGAGAACATAAAGGAGAAGGAGGAGGAAAAAGGAAGATAAAAATAAAGTTGAAGTTAATAAGGTATTTTTATTTGTTATTTCAAATTTATTTATTTAACTTTATATAATAGAGAAAGATTAAAATGGTTTAAATATATATATATATATATATATATATATATATATATATATATAATTTTCTATTTACTTTTTGAAGAATAAACACAACCTTTGTAAGGCTATGGAAGTGACAAAATTTGGTTTGGATGATTATGATTTTGTATTTGGGTTGTGCAGGGTCCTGAATTTGCTGTGATTGTCAATTCTGTAACATCCAAGAAAGTTGCTGATCACTAGCATTGGCTTTTGTGCTGAAAATAAAGAGCCTAGAGAGCAGTTTCTTTGACTTCAAGCACAATATAATCATGTCATCACCATGAGGAGCCAGTTAGTTATGTTGAGATTTTGATCATTTTCCAGTTTTTGGCCTCGGGAGGATTTATTCATTTTAATGAGTTAGAAACTCATGTGGTGGAAACAGACCAGTTCAGTCATTTTAATGGCATTGTGCATTTTATGGATTAAATAGCCTGTTGTGAAGGATTTGAAATTCGTAGTCTAATAATAATGTTAAACTGTTTATTATTTTCTGCTATCACATATCATAATTCAGTTTTTGAAAATTGAATTGGGTAATGAGTTTAAGGATCATAACCTTTTTTTTCTTAAAGGATGTGTAAAAAGGTCGGGCAATTTGACGAATCCAGAAACTTGTGGTGATGATTGATGAATGTTAATGGTTGAAGTTCTTCATTTTAGAATCCTTCCTTTAGTGCCACCATGCCTTAAACTCAAAGCGGGCGTCTCACCTGCAGCCATTGCTGCTTATTCGAAAGGTAAGAGTACACTTCTTGGCTTC
>JAEQBH010006385.1:0-100730 GCA_016808115.1 Tetrastigma voinierianum
AAAATCACGGGACAAAACTAGGACAATACATGCACGTGTTTTGTGTGTTTTGTGTGATTTGATGAATTAGTTGTGTGAAAAATATTCATAACTTGAATGATGTGTGATCATGTGTTGTTTATGGTTGTTTGTGTGCTTAGTGATTAGCACATAGGAAAACAAGTGATGTGTTGGAAAATTTTGAAGTTTTTACACAGTGTAAAAACTGGAACAAAGAAGGGAAAAGAAATGACTCTTAATAAATTTATTTGAGTTATTGGATGATGAAATCAAATTTTAATAAATTTGAGATGGAACACTAGGGTTAGTGTTGTCTAATGAGGCTTTGAGGAAATTCTGGACTATTTCCAGAATTAAATGAAAAAAAAAATCTGGAGTTTTACAGTGTAAAACTGAAAAAAATTAAATAAAATAAATTTTACTAAATTTATTTGGGTTGTTGGAAAATGAGAAGAAATTTTAAAGCAAAGAAATTTTTTTTTTTTTTTTTGAATTTGTTGGTTATAAGGAGGGAGAAAATAATTTTCCAGTTTACAAGTGACAGAATTGAAGAAAATGGAAGAAAATAAATTTTTATAAATTTATTAGAGTGGAATTTTTTTCGGTGAAAAAGCTGGAAAAATAAAATAAATTTTATAAATTTATTTGGTTATGAGGTGAGAAAATAATTTTCTAAGGTTTTATATGGTGTAAAATTTAAGAAAATGGAGAAAAATAAATTTTTATGAATTTATTTGAGTGTCCAAGAAAATGAAAAAAAAAATGATTTTAGTGATTTTTAGAGATTTTTCCAATTTCTGGAAATAAATGAAAAAAAATAATTAAAATGAAAAAAAAAAAAAAAAATTTTTGTGCAGAAAAATCTGGAATGGGCTACTGCCCATTTGTATTGCAAGAAAAAAATTTGTATTGCAGGAAGTAAGGCCAAATTGTATTGTAAGAGGAAGCCATTGCATTGTATTGTGGCTGGTTTGAGGGTTTTCATATTGCAATACACTGTATTGTATTGCAGGAAAAAAAAAAATCAGTGTATTGCAATGGGTATTGTATTGCAAGAGGGCTGCAGGAAGGATTGTGTCGCAATACAATTCAGCGTATTGTGTGAACAGAGCATGGTGTGTGCAATACGATCCACCCAGGTGCCCACGACACGGTGCGTTTGGGCGTGCGTGGGGGTCTTGGGGCGGGCGACGAGGGCGGGGCGTGGCGGCAGGCGGGCGCGCGTGGGGAGAAGGTACGGCGGGCCTTGAGGCAGCTAGGCGACGAGGCGCTGTGGCGGGCGCGGCGAGGCGCCAGCGAGTGGCCGGGCGCGTGGGGCTGAGGGCGCGTCATTTGTTCACAGGCATTGCACTTGGTGCACTCGGCTGTTTCGATCGGATTGACTCATTGTTCTGAGTCGATTTTGGACATTATTCGTGAACCCGGTTCATGAACCACTTGTTCATCAATTTTTCGAAAAATAAAAATAAAATATTTAAAATTAATTAAAATAAAAATAAAATAAAAATAAAATTTGATAAAAATTTCGAAAAATAAAATTTTCAAAAATAAAATTTTTGAAAATACAATTTGAATTGAAAACAATATTTTTAACGCGAAATTGATTGCGTATACCTGTGAGTTATGTGTATGATTAGTGTCTCGGAGTTGTGATTATGCCTTAGAGATACTGTATTGGATTTAACTACCATTTGAAATCGTGATTGCGCGGTAGTTGCGTAGGAAGTTATATGCATGGTGTGATGCGTATAGGAAAAATGGTGAATACTAAGGTTATGGGCTATGACCTTAGGGAGTTGGATACTGAAATGAACAAGAGAGCCTAGAACCTTCTTGAAATAAATAAATTGAGTGGTTGGAATTTAACACCACTTAGGAAATGAACGGGTCAGTTCATGGTGGTCAAGTCTATCAGTAATTGGCATCTGCATTACTAGTTAGACTGAAATGAAAATTAAAAGACTCTTGTTGCCATAGTAATTGTGTAAATGGCTAGTAGAGGACAAGGGCGTGAAGGGCGTCCGCGTGGTCTTGGCGAGACACAATCGGTGTTTGATCGGCCCAGGACTTTTCTTGAAATTTGTAAGGTATTACGGTATCTTTATAGCACAAGCTGTGGTATAGCCGGTGACGGGAAGATCTAGTAACCTCCGGAGGTTTGGGGCATCATCCTCCGACCTTCCACGGGGGAGGAGATCCGATGGTGGCCGTGAGTGGTTCATGCGGTCGAAAGTGTTAGAGGCTATGGATTACCTGGCGCGACCGAGGATTAGACTAAATTGCGTTCTAGCTAGATAATGAGGCTTGAATATGGTGGAAATGGGCAAGGACCTCTAGAAACCTTAGAGGAGCCGTTTTATGTGAGTTCTCCCCTAGGGATTAGGGCGAGAATAGGTATGATATGTCGAGGTTGCGAGTTAGAGATCTCGGGGACTCTACTCACATTGGACTTGAGGATCATGGACATGTCAGAGTTCGATGTCATCCTGGAGATGGATTAGCTGATAGCTTACAGGATCGTTATCGATTGTGAGCGTAGGAGTGATACCGCCTATACGCAGGACGGTACTCGTATGGTATTTCAGGGGGACAAGCATGACATTTGCGGGCCGATATCACGAGTCAGAGTGTCATGGACGGTTAAGCGGGTTGGCTGCGAGCCTTTCCCTAGAGGGCGAGGAGAGATCGGACTTGGATCTACCTCGAGTAGTGGTAAATATGTGGATGTTTTCCAGATAGCTACGGACTACCTCCCGCACGAGAGGATTACCATGAACTTGATTATCGAGTTACACCACAATTGCCGCTGATATATGACTCATAGGATGGCCGGTGAGTTGCGGGAGCTGAGTCCGGCTATAGGAGCTCTTGGACAAGGGGTCATTCGTCGAGCACTTCACCATGGGGCGCTCTGGTTCTATTTGCGAAGAAGAAGGACAAGACCCTTATTGTGCGTGATTGTCGACAGTTGAACACGGTTCACGATCAAGAATCGGTGCAGATTCTGGGGATTGATGATTTGTGATAGGTTGAGAGGCGCGAGTCTACTCCAGATGAACCTTCATGGCCCCGGTTATCATCGTGAGGTTAGGGATACAGATATTCCTAAGACAGCGTTTAGGACGCGTTATGGGCACTATGAGTTTACGGTGATGCCCTTCGGATTGACGAATGCGCCGGCTGCATTCATGGATCTCATGCATAGGATATTCCAACCCTATTTAGATCAGTTTGTCGTAGTCTTCGTAGATAACATTTTGATCTACTCCCAGTTAGAGTGGGAGCATGAGTATCACTTGAGGATCGTTTTACAGTTGTTAAGAGACCATCAGCTGTACGCTAAGATCAGTAAGTGCGAGTTTTAGCTTAGTGAGGGGAGATTTTTGGGACACGTGGTGTCAGCACCAGGAGTGTCAGTCGACCTAGAGAAGGTTGAGGCAATGATGAATTGGGAGAGACCGAATGTCAATCTTCGAGATACGAAGTTTCTTGGGATTGGCTGGATATTACAGGAGATTCGAGAATGGGCTGAAGTTGTCCATTCGGGGCAGGATTATAGGATTTCACCTATGGGACATGGACTCCATGGTTGGGCGACCCCGACCATAGAGAAGAAATCGAGGATACTTGGGACACTCGGGATACGGGTGTTGGTAGCAGAGGAGGATCGGCTTTCTCCTGGGTTCGGGGAAGAGGCGAAGACCTGTTTCACATTAGTTTCGGGATAGGGCCGAGTTGAACGCGGTGACAAGTTTCCCCGAGAGGCGGGGATCCGAGACTTTGGGACTAATCTCTCTCTTGATCCAGTTAGCCGTAGGACAGGAGAGTATACAGTTCATTCCTCCACACCATAGTAAGGGTTAGAGGAACTAGTTTCAGTTTCGGGGTGCTATACAAGCACTCCCAGCAGCATAGATAGGCCAGAGGGGCCAGAGTGTGGGTCGAGTCGGGGACAACGGATCGAGTTGGGCGGCGGGCGTGTGTGGACCCAACAAATTGGTAGACATATTGGTTGTTGATGTCAGGGTTGACATGGATGAAGTTGACAGCCATCGGGTTGTCAATAATTAGGACCTTAGCAGGGTTGTCATAACGGACACGGCCTTGGATTAGAGCTTAGAGGTTAAGACCTTTTGAGAAGTCAGGAATAGATGTTCTTCCCTAGGATGTAGGGTGAGAATTGACCAGATAGGTCGGAATTATGAATGAGAGAGGTCTCAGGGTCACGATCATGGTGAGAATCACGGAGTTAGGGTGTAAGAGACTTAGGGAAGATATCGAAATTTACATGAGAATGTGAAACTTTCAGTGTAAGCCAGAAGAGTTATGTAATCGAGATGAAAACACCTTGTCGGGTTATCAGCGGGGCGAGAGTTATTGATAGGAGTCGGGGGGTGACTGAGGGTTTGGATACCACCACAGGAAATTATTGGATGTTGTTGGTGGCAAGGGCTCGATAAATGGATGTCATTCATGGCATGGATTGGATTGACAGTCATTGGTTGGCCAGTGGTGTGACCTTGGAGAGGTTGGGTTTTACACACCAAGCGGGGGTTGTGTAGGGTTACGTGTGTATGGATTAAATACGGGTGTTAGAGGACATGTTGTGAGCATGTGTCCTGGATCATAAGGGTAGAGGATTAGTTGCCCTTACTGGAATTCGCCTACAACAATAGTTATCAGGCGAGTATACGAATGGCACCATATGAGGCAGTGTATGAGAGGCCATGCAGGTCACCGTTATGTTGGACCAAGATGGGAGAGAGAGTTCCATCAACGGGTCACGTCGATTAGAGACACCTCAGAAGGTGAAGCGATACGACATCCTCTTCTCCGCATTTCAGGCGGTAGAAAACTATGCTGATATGCGGCGTGACCCACAGAGTTGAGGTTGGTGATCCCGCGTTTCTTGAAGGTGATGCACAGAGAGGAGTGGTCGGGTTCGCGAGCACGGAAGCTATCGTAGGGTTTGTGGACCTTTTGAGATCTTTCGAGGTGAAGCAGCTGCGTACGGTTGGCGTTACCGCCCAGCATGATCGGTGTCCACGAGGTGTTTCACGTCTCCATGCTCCGGAAATATACTCCAGATCCAGCTCATGTGGTGGATTGGGGACAGATTGAGGTTGACACGGATGGGACGCCGAGGAGGACCGGTGTGCGTGTTGATAGCCGTGATAAGGACGTGCAAAACCATGAGGCTAGTGTTGAGGTACTATGGGCACTATGGAGTGGAGGAGTCACGTGGGAGCGCGAAGGACACGTCTGCGGTACTGTATCCTTCTTGTTTAGGGATGAAGGTGCGATGGTTTAGTCGTTTAAGACCCAAATATTGTTATGCGAGGGTAGAGTGCACGTTGCATAGCCATGAGTGATTATGATTGTCCGAATTTGGGGTGAAATTCCTTTAAGGAAGAGGAGATGTAAGACCCGAAATTACGATTTACGGAATAACGGCAAATCGTAATTTCGATTACAAAATTGTAATCTCAGTTAAATCGGAATTAATTCTCTAGATCTCGGATGATGAAATGGATTGCACCGTTGGAATCGTCTCGCGAAATCTAGTTAGCACAGTAAAATTTCGTAATATTCCGAGGAGGACGGTCGAGATCAGCACGTTTTTCGAGGCATCGCGTTTCGGGTGCCGTAAAATGAATTTTGATGCGACGAAAGTCACATATCGCACGTACTCATGTACCATAAGTGGTATGAGTAGAGAAATGATGAAAATGGGCGGTCGAGATAGTGCCGAATATCAAATCTGATAAAAGAAGGACATAAAGGTCATTTTTGGAATAGTTAAATGAGGAAAAAGCCAAATTAGCAAATAGTATCATCTCTTTTATTCAAAAAGAATCCAAAAACGTGAGAGAAGGGGGAAGTGGATACAGTAGGTTCGCAGTTTATTTTCTATAGAGAGTCTCGACTTCTCTATAGAAATCTGACGTCAGGCCGTCGGAAGCCGGGACGAAGGAAAAGCGTTCAGCGGGCGGGCTGCAGCGTGGACTGCGGTTGTGGTTTTGACAAGCTCCGAGGTAGGATTTTCTCGCATTTGAGTTTTACTCCCATTTAAGTGTTTACTAATGTTTCGGTTGGAATGAGGCCGTGAGGAGCCGTTTGATCGATCCAAACTTAGGACCGGTGTTAGAAATTCTTGGGGATTTTTCTCACCATCCGTGACAGTCCAGAAAATTTAGTGGAGTCACGGGCTGTTTGGGTTGATTTAAGTGTACATTCATGTGCACATCATGTGTTGGTTTGATTGAGGCCGGAAATGGACGTGAAATACGGGTTCACGAAGTGGACCGTTGATTTGTGATTTTTCGGGAATAGTAACCGAGGGTTTTACTATTCCCGAAACAATGTTCTAAAAATATATTTTTGTGAAAATATGTGTTTGGTCGAGTGATTTAAATTAAATTACTCGTGTGTGATCATTAGCCCAAGGGAGCTAATTTTGATGTGAAATTGTGGAAATTTACATGACATGATTGTGTGAATTGAATGCTTTGTGAATATGCATGTTTATATATTTACATGTAGATGAAGCGTAATGGAATTGACATACATGCATTCCATATGCATGGAACATCCCAGGACTATAGGAGTTGAGTGCATGGTATAAGTCTAGAAGGCGGTTCGGAGGGTAGTCTAAAATGTTAATCATCGGAGGGTAGTCCACAAACTAAAATATCAATCGTGGATGGCGCCCGGTGATATTCATCGGAGGAGTAGTCCTGAAGCAGTGTATCAATCGTTGGAGTGGCCCGATTGATATATGTACATCGGAGGGTTGTCCACTATTAAAACTAATATTCTCATACGAGGCTTAGGCGAGTGTGAGAGAGTCGATGAGGACTCGGGATCTGAGTTGGTCATGTAGACATTCAAATGGATCATGAAATTTGCTTGAATGTGTGTTTACTTTGGAACATTACTGCTTTGCACTTAGGTGGTGAGTAGCCAGCAGGGCGATTCTCCTCTTGAGCTTTAGCACACCCGTCGTGCCTTTTTACGGTGCGAGAGGCGTGCGAGGGACGGCTCTTCCTAGAGACCAGAGAGGGATTAGAAGAAAGCCGGGTTCATTGGCTTTGATGTATGCATGTTAGAACTTTTTGAGTTTAATGTGTGTATTGTATAAGAGTAAAAGCAGTTAACTCTTGTGAGTATATAGTTGGATTTCATAGTTGGCATGTATATTGAGTCACGTTTATGGGCCCAAGTATGGCCGTGTTGGATCTATATATTGCATATATTGAACTGTTTGGGACGGGTAAATGCGAGTTTGTAATTGGGTAGAGCTCCGTCTGAAAAGGAGGAGACTCTGCCTTATTTTTCGTGAAAAATGTCGGGTTGCAGGCATTCACGAGTATTCATGTGAGTTGTGGGTAGTCAACGGACCCCCGGGTTTCGGGGCCTCACAATAAGTATTAAAATAGTTATACCATATTCAGAAATCAATAGCGTACCATACCATGTACCTATCATAAACCGTCGGTACACCCGACCTCACTACAAGTGTATTAATAAACTGTGGTTACGGCCATCACGTGGCAACTAATAAACCTCGGGTAGACCGACCATAATGTGGCAACTAATAAACCTCGAGTAAGCGAGGCCCATCACGTGGCAATAATAAACCTCCGGGTAAGCCGACCTCACGGTCGTGATATCATATATAGTTGGATGAATCGACCTCCGTTAAGTGGCAGCTAATAAGCCGTCGGGTAAACCGACCTCACGGTCGTGGAAATAATGTATAACTTGGATTGGACGAATCCAACCTCCGTCAAGTGGCAACTAATAAAGCGTAGGGTAAAGCGACCGCGGTCGTGGAAATAATGTATAGTAGTTGGATGAATCCAGCCTCACGACCTTGTAAGCGAGCCCATTTCAGCATAATACTTGGATAATGAATTAATCCTGCAGTGTATATGGTCAAATCAACATATAACAACTTAACACGGTATTCTTACTCACATATACTTTTCCAACGATGTTGTATTATAATATAACAACCGCAGTATCCTTACTCATGTACTTTTCCAAACGATATTGTATTATAATATAACAACTGACCGGTATCACTTACTCCACGTATACTTTTCAACGTCTGTATAATATAACAGCAAACCTGATATCCTTTCTCACATATACTTTTCCATTGATACTGTATTATAAAATAACAACAACCACAGTATCTAGCACCACATATACTCTTCCAACAATGTTGTATTATTATATAACCACTAACACAGTATCCTTACTCACATATACTTTTCCAACGATACTGTATTATAATATAACGACCAACACAGTATCCTTACTCACATATTCTTTTCCAACGATACTGTATTATAATATAACGACCAACACAATATCCTTACTCACGCCTTTTTTCCAACGATCTTTATTATAAATTTAATTTCAACAACTTAATCAAATATATTGATGGTGCAATTCATCAATTCATTCTAGTGAAATACCATAATGAAAGTATTCACCATAACCAATTTTAAGCACACAAAACTATAAGAATATTTGACATGCTTAAAATCATAAAAATCTCAAAATCCATTCCTTACATCAATAAATTTTCAAAGTGGTTTAAAACCTCAATCCACGTACCCAACATATTTAAATACCACAGACTCATCCATGAACTCAGTAAAACTTCCAAAATTTTAAAATGTTGACAAAATTCACATGAAATGATAACTGTTTATATGAAACGGATATTACGTTTATGCATAACCAACCATTCGAATCAAATGATATATTTATTAAATAATTAACCATAATTATACCAATATAATACCCAAAACATCTAAACCACTCACGGACTAGGCCTTTCGATCTTGTCCTCCAGTAGGATAAGATCTCAGGCAGCGTGAGTGCACTATGTAATAAAAACTGCCAAACAAATGGTGAACCCAGCAACATTGGGATGCCCCCAGAAGGTATAGAATAACTTTTAGAACTGCTTGAAACCATCCAAATTGGACTCCGACCAGGTCCAGTACACAGTGTCTTCATAGGCCCAGTGCAAAAGTGGGGCTTTGCAGGAGCTAATTTCTCGAAATTGAGAGCCGGTCCGATAATTCATAAAACATCCGTTTCACTAATCTGACTTCGGTTTTAAACTATTGATGGTACTCTATTTGATCCAAACTTCTCGATAATTACCCGGAAACAACCTAAAAATGGAAAAGCACAACAAGCGGCGTCCAAAATTTACAAACCACATATCAATGGAAAGCCCGAGACCAGGAACATCATGCCTCCACCTTGGTCCAGGATTCTTTATTGGTGGTAGGAAAACTTCGATCAGCAGTCAGCCAACTTTGTTTATCGTATTTTTCAAACGGTGAGAATGCGCAAGGGACCACGGAAATGAGTTGGAGGGTCCAAAAATGGTGGAAAAGAGGTATGGAGTCGACCTGAAATGGCTGGCTTACAAAATCCGACCCGAGTGGCGGCCGCGCCCGTAGCTGCCGGCTTCGATCGAGCGGCGTCCGGCGGCAGCTGAAATTTTACGGCGTGGTCATCGGTGCGTCCTCCTCCTCACTGGGCGGCGTGTGCGATGATGGTGGCCAGGAATCGGCTCCTGGCTGAAACGTCGACTAAAGTAGATTAACGACCCGGTCGGAGTTCGGGGTTTTGGGATTTTCTGGGTTTTCAGGGTTGGATCCTCACTTGGCACCAAAACCCCAGGCTTATATAGAGCCTAGGGTTGTTTTGGGTAAATCCGGTGACTTAATGGTCAAATACATTTGAACTTACGGGATATGTATCGAGTAAGTCGGATTTTGACGTTCAACCCGTCACGTGAACCTTTCGATATCGGCGAGGCCTGCGAAATAGTGTCTTATTCAACCCAAAATTATTCATCCTTGAAAAAGTCAACTTGGCCCCACCCGCTGATAGTTGGTGAGCTTGGTCGAAACTTGTTAAAACTTGTATTATTTAGTGCAGATTCGTTCTGATCTAACCACCAAGTGTTTTTAGGTACTAAAGCTAAATTACCCTTAGAACATACCAAAGCAAGAAATGTACCTTTCTTTACATGCCAATCATGGTATTTTACACATTCCTTCTTTGTGTGTTCTTCCTTTTTGCAAAAGAAACAACTTTTGTTTTCCTGCTGTTGTTTCTTTTGGGTTGGACCCTTATCAGCAGCTTTAGTATTTTTTTTTTCTTTTAATGCCCATATCCTTATTTTTAGAGGTGGTAGCCAATTGGCACCTTTAGTTCTGTCTTGCTTCAATCTAACTTTCTCTTGTACACAATACGAAATGAGCTCATTAAGAGATCATTTCTCCTTTTGGTAGTTGTAATAACATGGCGGATTTGTATTGTGTAGGAAGTGAGAGCAATACTAGATGCATGAGCATGTGTGACGCCCCAAAACCGGGGTGTCCGTTGACTACCCGTCAACCCGCGGAAATCTACATGTCTCATGTCATGAGACCCACACATGTGCAAAAATGTTCACTTGGGCCAACACATCATATTTATAAAATGTATATTTTATACAAAACATGATTTAATTACAATTTGTTTACAATTGTATTTCATTACAAATTATACAAAAATGGGTCTCTTGCCCAGAATTTTACAAATTACAAGATAAGGCCAACTTGGCCATTTCTTCGCCTCTAAGGCCCCGGATGCGTCCCATCCCCAAGTGCGTCTTCGGTACCTGAAATAGTATTTCCCTCGACAGGGTGAGCAATGCCCAGTAGTGGAATTTCCCTACTTGGGTTACTCCCCACCTAAGTGCAATGCAATGACACGAACATTGACACACATGCTAATATATCACTCATGCATATATTAACAAAATTAATTCCATAAATCATATTCCAATTTACAACAATAACATAGATTAGCTCCATGGGCTAAAGGCACAATCCGGCAGTTCAACTTGGAACCGCCCACAAAATCATACTCAGCATGTTATTATTCACTCGTAAGCGATAACCTGTGTCATATAATCAGCGCGAAGCAGTCGTGGGTGTCAAGCACTCTAGAGTTTACGCACTCGGTCCAAATCTTTTGGAACCGAAACCACGGCCATCCAGGCCTCAACAAATCCACATCCATTACATAACCCTTAAACAAAAAGTAAAGCAAGTAGGAGAAAAACCACTACATTTATGGAGTTTGTCGAAACTTCCCAATACCGGTCTTGGCCAGCAGCTCTCACTATGGTAACTCCCTCTTCAGCTTCGACAGGTCCGATCGTCGGAAACTTAGAGAAGAAGGTGACCTCTCTCTCTAAACCCTCTTTCTCTCTCTCTCTTTCTCGGTTGGTCTCCACTATTCCTTTCCCTCCCAAACCCAGTTAATTAGAGTGGAAACGAAAAGATCATACCAAATCCCACATGTCAATTCTATGGTTGAGAGGATTTTATCCTCTTATCATACTTGAATTTTCCCTCTAATGGCACATGATGCCATGTGTCACATCATGAGCCCCTTGAGCTCAATGTTTGACTCTCCATGGCTTGACACGTGGCGCCTCTTGGGTGCTCATAAAGTGCCCAGTGTCGCCTCCTCGTGCCTGGCTTGTGAAATTTCGAATGTCCTGATTGACGAAATTAGGCGTGGTAGCTAGATTTGAGACGATTCCAACGGTGAAGTCCGTTTCGTCATCCGAGATCTAGAAAAATTCCGGATTTTCAACCGAAATTACCATTTTATCCTTCCTTAGAAAACATGGATTTTCCGGGGTCTCACAGCATGTCATCAGAAAACTCGAGCTTTAAAGCTTTAAGTTTTGAAGCAATATGAGACATTTTCATGATGTGCTCCCTTACATTACCTTTGTCTTTATACTACATGGTAATCAAGCACAATAAATGTGTACTTATTTCCTCCTTATCATTCTTTGCAAATCGGTTTTCGATTTCGATAAGGAATTATTTTGCATTGGTAAATTTCCTCATATCGGCACTTACTAGAAATGCCTACGAGAAATACGCGTTTAATGATCATAAGACTCATGCGATTAGTGCTCCACTTATCTTTGTTTCACTCTATCGTGAGAGGAACTTCGAATCTGTAGGAATAGTGGGACATATCTAGGAGTGCAAGATCTAGATCCATGGAGCCGAGAACAATAAAAATGTTCTCTTTCCCGTCCTTAAAGTTAGACCCATTGAGTATGGTTATGTATAACATACATAAATCCTATAAAAAATTCTGGATAAATATATATTCTAAAAAAAACTATAATTATATATTAAAATCTTTGCAAAGTATAAACTGACAAATCTTCAAGTTTGAATCAGACAGAAATCAAATTAAAAAAAAAATTAATTTAAAACAAATTATCTGTAAGTTTGAATTCTCATACTGAATCTGAATATATATATATATATATATATATATATATATATATATATATATATATATATATATATATATATATCATCTTGGAGTTGAAGCCAAAATGAGTGTAACACGAACCCATACAAAAAATATATATTTCTTTTAAACTGAAGGATTTTTTAAATTAAAAAAAAAATAACTTTAACTTCTAAAACGGAATCCCAATCTTTTTCTTTTTTAATTAAAAAAATCCTTTAGTAAAATTAAAGCTCTGAAAACTGAATCTCAAAATATAAAATCAAATCAAATCACTACAAAGCGGAAAAGTGATTTGATTTGAATTTTATCAAATGTAAACAGATTCACATATTTCTGAATCTCATAGTCTGGATTTTCCAAGATTTAATTATTTAAATCACATTGAAAACAATTTTGAGTGCATGATAATATGAATCCATATAGCAATTGGATAAATTAATTAAATCTCAAGAATGGATTGGTTGGCTTTGATACTACTTAGTAGGAATTATTGATTCCCCTACCCAAATCAGTAGAAAATCTTCTTTGCCTTCCTTCCATGGAAATTAAATTTGCTTTTTTCTTACTGGTAAAGCGATATAAGTCCATTCTTTTGTAGCGTAGCTTTAATGTTTTCCTTCCGTTTTGCTAAAAATAATTATTCGTAGCGCGAATTGATGGATTTAATTCATACATAAAAGGCAAACCCTAAATAATCATGTTTCTACCCATTTAATTCAAGAGATATTAAGTTTGTATAGCGGAAGCGTACTTGTTTCCATTGTCGAAAGTCATCGAATATAACGATCTTCCAAATTTGGTACTGCCCTAATGACAAGAGTGATAGGGATGTAGAGAAGAAGAAAAACTAGGGTTCCTTTTTTGCCCGTATGAATTGGGGACCATAACCCTAATATTTATACTAATTGAATCTTTGTTGGTGCCTCATCAAAATTAGAAATATTCCTTATCACATCCACACATTAATTCCATCACAATTATGCCCCTTAAGCCAATTATTTATTTCCAATTAGATCACTTTAAATAGACTTAATTAAAATTGATTGCATGAAAATATTTAATATATTTACATACATGGCCAAATCACCTTTTATGATTCACGGAGGACTTATTCGACTCCTAGTGGGTGGGCTGAATTGTTTGCTCAAATGGTATGGTAAGTTGCATGGTCTTCAAGATCCCAATAATCTTGTCTCACAAAGATCACGAGTGTTCCTTAGTAAATTCTTAGTCATAACTCTTTACTTTCCTTTGGAACTCTATTGCCTTTATGACCCTGTATTTTTGCACCCTGAAATAATTTTTCTGGAGACTCTCTGAGAAGAGCTGCAACTTGCAGATGTGAATGGGATCCAGAAAAGCTAGATTCTGCCATTAATGGATGGACTAGTTGAATTTGTGGGGTAATGGAAGAAAAAAAAAAGGAGAACAAGAAATAATTTTTAAAATTTTAGAACACATATATGTTTGTAAATTTCGATCAAAAGGCTTCGGAAAGTGGAACAGTGGTGTCATAAGCATGCGAGGTTCCTGTTACATGCTACCTCATGTATTCTGCGATCTCTGGGCATAGAAATATATATAAAATTTTCAAACAATGTTCTCGACATAATCTTACGATAAAAAGCAAAATCTTATGAGATTCTACATAAATAATCTCTTAATGCATACATAATATTTATAAATGTCTTCGATAGATTTGGAGAGGTAAAACATTTTCTTTTTCTTTGAGACAATTTTTCCAAAGATTAGGATAAGATGAAAAAGTGAGAGGTTGAGGATGAAGGATTAGGAGGAGATAGGCAGCTTGCCATTATATCCCATGAAACATGAGATCAACTGATGGCCACTTATCTTTGCAGGATTTACGTGGCCACAGTTCCACAATTTCAATTATTAGAAACTCTTTACACTTATTGGGGCATACAATTATGCCATTTATTCTCATTATTACTTGTTGCAAACCACACAACATAGTCATTCATAGAGGTGCCCGATTTAACTCAGGCCAGTTTAGGCTAGCTTGGTGCCCGCTATTAGGATCGGGTTGGAATGTTAATTTATTGGTTCGTAAAAAAGCGCGAGTCCAAAATTTGCTTTCGGCTTGCCTGGATTTAAGGCATGGCTTGTTATTTTTAAGTCCTGAAAAATCGGACCAAATAGGCCCAGGCCAATTTCGACTTGGCACGGTGTTAACCCGGTGACCAGCGAATGCACGAGATTACCACCTCTAAGGTCATTCACAAGCTCTCTCTCTCTCGAGAGGGAGAGTTATATTAACATGGACAATAGATAGGAAGAAGAAAAGAAAGAGCATTAAAGCGAAAAATAGGGGATTACAAGGTTGCTAACTAGGACCTTTGGTAGCAATGGTGTTAAGCGATCTGGCTTCGGTAGATCAGACGACTCGGCGAGTTGTATGCGCCCCTAAGATGTCGATACTAGATACGATATGCCAAAAATGGGCAATCTGATTTCGATTCTTGACTTGGTCGGTCACATTATAAAAAAACCCGATTTTGTCATTTTCTCGATTATTTCTTACCCATCACAACAAAAAAGCCTGAAATATCTCAAGGAAATTAAAGGCCAAATACAATGAAGCTGAATATATATATATATATATATATATATATATATATATATATAAGATTTAAGCTCAAATCAAATAGATTTCCTAACAACAAATTTCCATATCATAATCATGCCCCAAATCTCACAATAATCATGCCATGAAGGTCCTGAAGCAGAAAATCTATAGCAGCAAATTACTTGTAACAAACTAAAAAACGATAGAAAGGTAAAAGAGAAATTTACTCACATTTTGGAGACTTAAATATGTAGATGCAGTGGTTATGCAATGAAGAAGATAGGAAAAAAAGTTGCGTTTGAGTTGTGAGAAAATTAGAAAGGAAAAGAGAAAAGGTGGGAAAAGTGGGTGAAATGGAGGACAGGAAAGAAGAATTAAGTAGGTCGGCAATGGATAGCCGATGGTGACCGGCGGCCAATCTTCGGCAGCGGTAGGTCAGTGATGGAAAAAGGAAGAAAGAGAAAGAAATGGCATAAAGAACAAGGAAAAAATGGAAGTAGGCTAAGCGTTGGCTTTTTCTTTGAGGTGTTTTCTGAGATTTGCTTTCATACGAGTGCAAAAGGGAGAGAAAAAAGAGAAAAGAATGAAGATGAAGGGGAAGAAATGGTCTTGGGTAATGGGGGAGGGAAAGTGGATGAGAGAGAAGATAGGTGGGTATAGCTGTATAGGGCATAGGGGAATGGAAGGAAGAGAAGCGGTCTGGCTGGCGGTCACGTCATGCATATTGACGGTGTGCAGATATTTAAATCAAATCAAAGGAGAGAGATAGAGAGTAAAGTTAATAAAAGAAATGGTCTTGGGTAATGGGGGAGGGAAAGTGGAGAGAGATTTATTTATATATTTAAAAATATATATTAAAAAAAAATTGTCTTTTGAAAAAAAATAAAATTAAACTTTCCTTTTTGTTTATATATTTATATCTTGTTCTGGTTCACAGTCTATAATAATTATCTGATCAAAAAAATTCATTAAAAGCGTAAAACAAAATCGAAATAAAATAGCCTAGAAGAGTATCCAGAAAATAAATTCTAGAAATAATCCCAAAATCGAATCTAAGCAGAAAATGATTAAATGTTCATTAATTTCATGGTCGAGATTATACAAATCAACTCCAGCTGTTCTATTCGAAAATAAAAATAATAAAAAAACAAGGAATAAATGTCATAAAAATTAAACGTGGATGAGCTAGAATGCGTATTCTTAAAATTATGAAAAGTCTTAGGAAAGTTATGAGAGTGAAACTTTTCAAAAGTGCTTTTAATTTGAAAAGAAATTCTTAATCAATTGATTAACTTTACTATACTCTCTCCTTTGAATTTAAATATACCTTTCTCTTCATTATTAACTTTATATATCTCTCTCCTTTGATTTGAGTTTAAATATCTGCAGATCAATATGCATGACGTGACCCGGCTGACTGCTCTCCTTCCATTCCCCTTACATACGTACCACCTATCTTCTCTCTCATCCCTTTCCCTCCCCATTACCCAAGACTGTATTTCTTCCCCTTCATCTTCATTCTTTTCTCTTGTTTCTCTCCCTTTTGCACTCGTATGAAAGCAAATCTCAGAAAACACCTCAAAGAAAAAGCCAACGCTTAGCCTACTTCCACTTTTTCCTTGTTCTTTATGCCATTTCTTTCTCTTTCTTCCTTTTTCCATCACCGGACCTACCGTCGTCGGAAGATTTGCTGGCCGGTCACCATCGGCTATCCATTGCCAGCGACCTACTTACCCTTCTTTCCCATCCTCCATTTAGATCACTTTTCCCCACCTTTTCTCTTTTTCTTTCCTAATTTTCTCACAACTAAGCATGGCTTTTTCCCTATCTTCTTCATTGCCAACCCACTTGCATCTACATATTTAAGTCTCCAAAGTGAGTAAATTTCTCTTTACCTTTTCTATGTTTTAGTTTGTACAAGTACTTGTTTGGGGTATAGATTTTAAATTTGTGGACCTTTCATGGCATGATTATTGTGGTGGGCATGATTATGGATATGGAAATTTGTTAGGAAATCTATTTGATTGAGCTTAAATTTTATATATATATATATATATATTGACTTCATTAATATTTGTACTTAATTTGAGATATTTGTGCTTTTTTGTTGTGATGGGTAGAAATAATCGAGGAAAAATGCCAAAATCGGGTTTTTTTTTTATAATGTGACTGACCAAGTCATTAACTCGGAATTTGTCTTGCCCATTTTTTTGGCATATCGTATCTAGTATCAGACATCTTAGGGATAGATACAACTCGGCCGAGTCGTAACGGGATCGGTTGAGTTTTGCATCGTTCTTTAACACCACATATACTAAAGGCCCTAGTTAGCAACCCTGTGATCCTCTATTCTTCGTTTTAATGCTCTTTCTTTTTCTTCTTTTCCTATCTATTGTCCATGTTAATATAACTTCTCCCTTCGGAGAGAGAGAGCTTGTGAATGACTAGAGGTGGTAATTCAGGCATTTGGGTTGGGTTGGGCTGGGTTAACACCGAGCAAGTCAGTAGTCGTTCTAATTTGGTTGTTCAGACGAAAAAATAACGGTGCATGCCTTAAATCTAAGCGAAGCGGGTTAAATTTGACTGCTTTTACGGTTGATAAATTAACAGTCCAACCTGATCCTAATTTAGGGTGGACCAAGCTAGCCTAGCGGGTTGGAGTTAAATTGGCACCTCTATGAATGACTATGTTGTGGTTTTGCAACAAGTAATAATGAGAATAAATGGCATAATTGTATGCCCCGATACGTGGTTTCTTTGGCTAGTGAGGTGGAGCTGTGGCCCGCGGCTTGCAGCATAAGTGGCCATTGCTTGGATCTCATGTTTTGTGGGATATAATGGCAAGCGTCTATCTCCTCCAATCCTTCATTGTAACACCCCGTTCCGGGAGAGTGTACAGTACATGATACTGTAGGGGTGTATAAAGTACCAAGTGTCACACTGTAGTATTTTGGAGACTGAAGTAGGAAATGAAAGTTTATGGACTTGGAATTTTGAGCATGATCATAAAATTTACAATTGTCATTAAGCAAATGAATATGAAAATCAAAAAATTAGTTAGAGATGGGTCATAGTAGAATTTCAAAGTTGGTATTGCAAATTAAAGAGATGAGGGCAATTGCAATTTAGGAAAAGTGGAAAAATATAAAAATGGGAAATTAAAACAAAATTTCATTTGGTCTCAAGTTTGCCACTAACAAACTTGAGTAGGAGGAAGGAGGGGAGCAAGAAGAGGAAGTGAGGAGGAAGAGAAGGAAGAAGGGTTCAAAATCAGGTATACCTTTGTCTTAGAATCAAGTGTATTGGATTTACAGGACTTTGGTAAGGAGAGAGGCCGGTGCTCACTTTTGGTCTAGGTTTTGTGTAAAGATCACACAAACCTTTGAATTGTTGGGGTTATGAGTGTAAAAAACAAACATGGAATCATCAAATTATATGGTTTGATAAAGAATTGGTGGACCTTAGGTAGTGTTCTTGGATTTTCGCCTAAGGTTTTGTGTTTTTAGGGTTCCAAAGCACCCGATTCAAATGTTGTGGAGTTGTTTTAGATGATTTCAAGTTGGTTTTGAGGTATTATGAATTATAGAAGTTGTATGGGGTGAATTATCAAGAAGTGGGAAAAACAACAAAATCTGGGCAAAATATGGAAGGTGTACGGTACATGAGCAGTAGTGTACCCGGTACACTACAACAAAGTGTCTTAGGTACACATTAAGGAAATCTTAGGTACACCTGATGCGGTTTCTGTTCGACCCGGTTTCGTATTTGGCCATAACTTGCTCATTTCTTATCCGATTTGAGTGATTCAAGTGTCTACTTAAACTAGACTTCAAGGAGAACAAAACTTAAAAAGTAGGAATTGTCAAATTCTGATCCTAATTGGCCTAAATTCACTCAAAGTGGGGCCATGTGCAAGAAAAATTCCTGCATCAGCTTTGGACATAGAGTAGTCCGGGTTGTTTCGGACGTAACTTGAGTTTCGGTGCTCCGAATTGGGTGATTCCAGTTGGAATAGAACCCTTAGCACCTTAGCTTTAAAAGAAGTATAAAGAGTGTGACTAAGTCTAGGAAGTACGTTAAGTTATGCGATTAATTTGTCGTCGTATTCGGTTGAGTGTGTAGGTTAAAAAGCAAAGGCGGGATAAGTGTGGAACGGTGCTCAAGTTAAGCAAGCAAAGAGGTGAGTGTTCTAAACTCATTTTCCCAAATACTAGTGTATTATTATTATTATTATAAATTGTTTACACTGGTATTTCATGGTTTTGATTTCAAACCATTTTGAAGCAAGCAATGAATTAGAAAGCAAGCAAATGGTTTTGAGTTAAACCATTTTTGAAAAGCAAGCATTGGTTTTAAATTGTAAAACCATAATTAAGCAAGCAAGCAAGTAAGCAAATGGTTTGAATAATTAAACCATTTTTCAAACTAAACAACAACTAAGCAAATGGTTTTGAATAATTAAACATTTTTCGAGCAACAAACAAGCAAATGGTTTCAAAGTGTAAAACCATTTTACAAAAGCAAAGAAAGTTTGAGAAAACAAGGCCTTCCCTAGTTCTAAGCAAGCAACCGGTCAGAGGTATTCCGTACGTGCACGGTGGTGTTAGGATTTCATACATGCATTGTAGTTTTGCCTGGTCGGCAAACTTAGGACATACATCATGCATTTAAAGGAGACCGTTGGCACGTACAGGAGTATATAAGGTTATGAGCTCTAACTAAGTATGGTGATGGCGACACGAGGTCAATTCCACCATATTCACGGAAAAAGGTGCGGACACAGGTCCTTCCACCGGCACGGTTGAGCACAGGTTCTCGTGTTCTTAAGTGCAATGAAAAATAGGCCTCCATTGGTTGATGTTTTATAAGCATGATATCTTTGTTTTGAAAAATCAACCATTGGTTCCCCGGTCGCCCAGGCTTCGGAGGTTTTAAAGCAAGCGATTGAGCCCTGGGCTCGTTTAGATTTCAAAAGCGATCGGTTGAGCCAAGCTCCTGTGGGTTTTATTTTCCAAAGCATGTGGTTGAGCTCGAAGCTCCATTTTTATGAAAAAGTTTGAGAAACTTTTAAAGCAAAGGTTTGTGAAAGGTTTAAGGAACTTTGAGCAAGATAAGCAAAAGCAGAAGAGAATTTTGAAGTTTTATGACTTCCAAAAACAAAAGCAAATAAGAGTTTCTGAGCTTTTTAAGAAAAGCGAAACAAAGCAGAAAGCAAGTACAAAGCAAGAAAGCAAGGAAAGTTTTAGAAACTTTTAAAGCAAGCAAAGCAAAGTAAAGTTTCTGGAAAATATTTGTAAAAGAAAGTTTTACAGTTTTGAGATGTTTTCCGGAAAAGCAAAACAATTTATAAAAGCATACACTCACTGAGCTCGTTTAGCTCATTATTTTGTGTTAAAAACTATTTTCAGTGCAGTGCGCAAGGCCCATTGGAGCACAATAGGAGTTAATCAGACATTGTACAAGTCTTGCCAAATTAAGAATATTTTTTTAAGGAAACACTTTGAATATGTATAATGGAACATATGTATGTACATAGTTTAGTATTGTGAGAATATGTTTGGTATGCTGGTTGCCATATTTTGGATATAGTATAAATTGGATGTATACAGGATTTGGAATTACACTATGTGCGGCGAGTCATCTTTGCGAGTTTTCGGCTGCTAAGATTTTACGAATCCTAAGGTAGATAAATAAAGAAAATTTTATAGGAGGTTTAAGCAGCAGCAATATGAAGCCGCTTCACGGGGATTTCTAGTCGTTAGAGGTAGCGGCTGGGATTTGATGGTGTGACTGCGCCCGCCGCCGGTGGGGGTGGGGGTGTGTCAAGTTGGTATCGAGCATAAGTCTTGTGACCCATTGCATGTTAAGTTTAAAGTACATACATATAGAGAGTGATTGAAGTATTAAGCGTTGATATTTTTGGTAAATGCGGCACTATGTCGGAAGAGGATGTAGAGTCGTCCACAGGAGAGTCGTTCGGCCCGGTTCACGGCGTCTGAGGTACCTAAGAGATGAGGGCGTGGTAGGTTCCACCACGCATCCTATGAATCAGCCTCAGGCGAATTCGTTTGGACCATCTAGCCACCGGAAGGAGCTCAAGTGCCGGGAATGTTCACGAGCAAATTAGCCTGGTGCACGAGATAGTAATGGGACCGACAACGGTCGCAACCTCCTTTGCCACCTGGGAGGTTATGGAAGAGCCAGGGAGGTCGATAGAGAGTCTACGAGCGAAACTAAGCCATATGGCCAGTGGTGATCCCGGAAGCTGACACAGTTGTGGCTAGGCAGGGTTAAACAAGATATATGGAGTTATGGAAATTTTGGATGAGAAAAAGAGTCTTGTTTTCCATTTTTACGTGGAGAAGCGAGGAGCTAAGGATTGATGGGATGCCGTAGAAGGAGGTATCTGATGTCAACATGGGACCCGATTCAGTGAGGTCGGCCAGATTCTTTCCTCAGAGTCACAAGGATTCAAAAATTGAGGAGTTCTTCAAGTTAGAGCAGAAGAACATGTCAGTATCAAGTGAGAAGAAGTTCCGAGCTAGTTCGATTGCTTCCATGCATTGGCGAGATGAAGTCTGAAATGCAAGAAGTTTCTCAGGACCACAACGGATCGAGTGCATTTATCGATGGTCCAGCGGAATAAATTTGGGGACTTAGTAGAGGCCGCTCACGAGGACAAATAAAAGCACTATTATTGATGTATGATGGCGGAAAGTAAAGTAAGAATTACCACCGAGCACGGTAATAGCTTCAGACGGTCTGTGAAGGAACAAGGCGGGGTTATAGAGGCCGAGGGGTCTGCGGTCGAGGAGCTATCTCTAGTCGAGGGATCGAGTGAGGCCCCAGGTTGCTAAGCGATGGCGCGCCGAGTCTTCCTCTGTATGTAGATGTCGGAAACGACACCATGTGGAGTGTAGGAGATTCAGTCTGGTGTTTCCACTTGTGGCGAAGGCCATTTCGACAGAGTGCCCTCGGTGATTGGTGCGAGCTCGATGCTTGATCCTAGCTACCCGGTGCAGATAGGCACACAAAAGTCGACGGGGAGAGGTTTCCCGAGGCTGGAGGGGCGACACGGCCGCGGGTAGAGGTGGCGCCAGTGAAGAGTAGGCGATTGCGGGGATCTGAGCGAGCCTCGCACTCGAGGACGATATATCTTTGTGACTCGGCAAGATGCGGATGCGGCTCAGGATGTGGTCCTTTGTTGTGTACTATCGCAGTCATGATGCGCCTTCTGCTTAGTAGACCCATGAGCTACGCATTCATTTGCATGAAACCATTCTTAGATCGTTGTCGGATAGAGGGCCCGGCCATTGGGGTCGTATGAGAGTTTCCTTCCGGTTTGGAGATCCATTACTCGCCGGACGAGTAGTGAGAATGATAGAGTTACGATTGAGACGGGGAGTTCCAGCGGATCTTGTAGCTTTAAATATGAGGGACTTCGATGTGGTTCTCGGTATGGATTGGTTGTCTCGCCATAGAGCCACATTAGATTGTTATAAAAAGGAAGTAAAGCTGAACAGGCCAAGGAAATTGGAGGTAAAGTTAAGAGGATTACGTAGAGAGTTATCTTCCTGTATGATCTCCGCCATGACCGCATAGAAAATGCTGCGTAAAGGATGTCGGGGGTTATCTAGCTTATGTGGTGGAGACCGGGAAGGAGGGGACTATATTTGATGAGATTCCAGTTGTTAGAGAGTTCCCAGATGTGTTCCCGGATGATATTGCAGGTTTACCTCTAGAAAGAGAGGTGGAGTTCACCATTGATTTGATCAGGGGCCGAGCCCGTTTCCATTCCTCCTTATAGGATGGCTCTGCGAAGTTGAGGGGAGCTTAAGGCTCGATTAGAAGGATTGTTGAGTAAAGTTCATTAAGTGGTATATCCCATAGGAGCGGTTCTCTTCGTGAAAAAGAAAGATGGGAGTTTGCGGTTATGTATAGATTCTGAGGCGGTTAGACAGAGTTACCATCATGTCGGTATCCACTCCCTAAGTTGATGAGTTGTTGATCAACTCGAGGATCACCAGTATACTCCCGAGAATGAACGAGGTCGGTATCATCGGTTGAAAATGCGAGGAGAGTGATGTACCTAAGACTGCATTTAGGATGCGCTACGGGCATTATGAGTTTTTGGTGGTACCATTTCGGTTGACTAATGTAGGCGGCGTTTATGGATTTGATGAGCCAAGTATTCCAAGCGGAAGTATTTGGATGGGTTCGTCATAGTTTTTATTGATGATATTCTAGTGTATTCGGGTAGTTGGAGGAACACCCGGGAGCACTGAGGATTGTACGAGACCCTAAGGGAAGACGAGTTGTATGCCAAGTTGAGCAAGTGTCGGTTTTTGGCTCAGCAATTGGCATTCCTAGGTCATGTGATTTCGGTGATGGGGTGAGTGTGGATCCCCGGAAAATAGAAACGGTGGTAAGTGGAAACCACCAAGAATGTGTCGGAGGTCGGGAGCTTTTCCTTAGTTTAGCAGGGTACTATAGGAAGTTTGTTGAGGGGTTTTCCAAGATAGCAGCCCCACTTGACGGTGACGAGGAAAGATGTTAAGTATGATTGGGTAGAAGCACACTTGTGAGTTTTGAGGAGTTGAAGGGTAGATTGACTTCAGCCCGATTTTAGCTTTACCCAATGGGAAGATGGATTTGTGGTTTCTAGTGATGCTTCCAGAGCAAGACCTTAGTTTGTCACTGATGCAAAATGATAAGGTGATTGCATATCTTATGAAACTGACTAAAGAAGCATGAGGAGAATTACCCTACACATGACTTAGAGCTAGCAGCAGTCGTGTTTGCACTAAAAAATATGGAGACATTATTTATATGGTGTTCATTGTAGGATCTTTACAGATCATAAAGCCCTTCAATATATTTTCACCCAAAAGAGTTAAACCTGGGCAAAGAAGATGGCAGGTTGATTAAGGACTACGGCGCCTTTATCAGTACCATCGAGGAAAAGCTAATGTAAATTAGCGGATGCCTTGGGTGAGCGAGCCCGAGAGAGAGTTCTTTGTCTCACATGAGATCAGGTTATCTGCCATTATTGGTGGATCTGAGAACATTAGGGGTGATATTAGAGGTTGAGGATTCTGGAGCCTTGTTAGCCACGTTTCATGTTAGACCACTCCTAGTGGATCAAATTCTAGCAGGGCAGTCGCAGGATCCACAAATGATTAAGCTTAAGGAAGAGATAGAAAAGGGAAAGAAAGCAGAGTTTCAGATTAGAGATGATGGCATGATAGTGAGAGGTCAGAGAATGTGTGTGCCAGAGTATGGCGAACTGAAGAGAGAAATTATGGAAGAAGCACATTCATCTGCATATGCTATGCATCCAGGTAGTACCAAGATGTACAGAACTTTGAAAGAACATTACTGGTGGAATGGGATGAAGAAAGAGATCGCAAGCTTCGTGTCTAGGTGCCTAACCTGTCAGCAGGTGAAGACAGAACATTAGCGGCCCGCGGGGAAGATACAGTTACTCCCTATTCCAGTATGGAAATGGGAGAAGATCACTATGGATTTTGTTACAGGTCTTCCACGTACTTAAGCGACATGATGCGATATGGGTGATAGTTGATCGATTAACAAAGTCTGCTCATTTCCTACCAGTTAATGTTGAGGATTCTTTAGAAAAGTTGGCCAAGTTGTATGCGGATGAGATAATAAGACTTCATGGGGTTCCAGTGTCGATAGTGTCAGATCGAGACCCTAGGTTCACATCCAGGTTTGGCTGGTTCTGAGCAACGTTAGGTACTCGCCTACATTTCAACCTGACATTTCATCCCCTCAGACCAGGATGGCGGTCAGGAGAACTATTCAGAAGTTAGAGGATATGCTGAGAGCTTGTGTGATGGAATTCAAAGGAAGTTGGGATACTCACTTAGCACTAATGGAGTTTGCCTACAACAATAGCTACCAAGCCAGTATAGAAATGGCTCCTTTTGAGGCACTGTATGGCAGGAAATGTAGAACTCCAGTGTGCTAGGATGAGGTTGGTGAGAGAAGACTAGCAGGCCCTGAACTAGTACCGGATGCCAGAGAAAGTGAAAGTTGTTCGTGATAGCGAAGATATAGAGATGGAAACGGAAAAGCTATGCGGACAAGTCATGGGAGCTTTACGGTCGAGATAGGTGGCTTAAGTCTTTTGAAGATTTCACCTTGGAAAGGTGTGTTGAGATTTGGGAAATGAGGCAAGCTTAGTCCGAGGTATATTGGACCTTATGAAATTGTGAGCAAAGTGGGGCCAGTAGCTTACAGATTGAAGTTACCCCCAGAGTTATCTAGGATTCATGATACATTCCATGTGTCGATGTTGAGGAAATACATCCCAGATCCTTCACATGTATTGAGAGAGCAACCAGTGCAGTTAAAGGAGAATTTGACTTATGAGGAATGCACACATTGCAGATAGTAATTAAGGGAACAGGTGTTGAGAAGCAAAGTGATTCCATTAGTTAAAGTCTTATGGAAGAATCATGAGAGGTAGCTAGGGCAGAGGCCGAGATCGCCATCGGTACCCTCGCTTATTTTTTGATGAGGTATGTTCTTCCCTTTTGTTTGGAGTTTGGACTCCATTTCGAGGGCCGAAATGTTCCTAAGGAGGGGAGGATTTTGTAACACCCCATTCCGAGAGTGTACGGTACATGATACTATAGGGGTGTATAAGAGTACCAAGTGTCACCTTGTATTTTAGAAGGCTGAAGTAGGAAATGAAAGTTTATGGAACCCGGAATTTTGGTATGATCATAAGGGTACAATTGTCATTAAGCAAATGAATATGAAAAATAAAAAATTAGTTAGAGATGGGCCATAGTAGGAATTTCAAAAGTTGGTATTGCAAAATTAAAGAGATGAGGGCAATTTTCAATTTAGGGAAAGTGGAAAATATAAAAATGGGAAATTAAAACAAAATTTCATTTGGTCTCAAGTTTGCCCTAGCAAACCCGTAGGAGGAGAAGGAGGGAGCAAGAAGAGGAAGAGAGGAGGAAGAAGGAAGAGGAGAGGTTCAAAAATCAGGTATGCCTTTGTCTTAGAATCAAGTGTATTGGATTTCTAGGACTTTGGTAAGGAGAATAGGTGCTCCTTTGGTCTAGGTTTTGTGTAAAGATCACACAAACCTTTGAATTGTTGGGGTTATGAGTGTAAAACCCCAATTGATGTAAAACAAACATGGAATCATCAAATTATATGGTTTGATAAAGAATTGGTGGACCTTAGGTAGTGTTCTTGGATTTTCACCTAAGGTTTTGTGTTTTGAGGTTTCAAAGCACCAATTCAAATGTTATTAGGTTGTTTTAGATGATTTCCAAGTTGGTTTGGTACTATGAATTATAGAAATTGTATGGGGTGGTGGCATCAAAAGTGGGGAAAACAACAAAATCTGGGCAAAAAATCGGAAGGTGTACCGGTACATGAGCGATGTATCGGTACCCCTGAAAGAAAAAGTATGCCGGTACACATTAGGTTGTACGGTACACCCTGATACAGTTTTCCTGTTTCGACCGGTTTTTTGTATTACAACCATAACTTGCTCATTTCTTATCGATTTGAGTGATTCAATTATTTCTTAAACTAGACTTCAAGGAGAACAAAACTTAAGAAGTAGGCATTGTAAAATTCTGATCCTAAGTGGCCTAAAAATTCACTCAAAGTGGGGCCATGTGCAAGAAAAATTCTGCATCAGCTTTGGACATAGAGTAGTCCGGGTTGTTTCGGACGTAACTTGAGTTTCGGTGCTCCGAATTGGGTGATTCCAGTTGGAATAGAACCCTTAGCACCTTAGCTTTAAAAGAGTATAAAGAGTGTGACTAAGTCTAGGAAGTACGTTAAGTTATGCGATTAATTTGTCGTCGTATTCGGTTGAGTGTGGTTAAGCAAAGGCGAGATAAGTGGAGCGATTGCTCAAGTTAAGCAAGCAAAGAGGTGAGTCTAAACTCATTTTCCCAAATACTAGTGTATTATTATTATTATTATAAATTGTTTACACTGAAGACATTTCATGGTTTTGAATGCAAACCATTTTCAAGAAGCAAGCAATGAATTAGAAAGCAAGCAAATGGTTTTGAGTTAAACCATTTTTGAAAAGAAAGCATTGGTTTTAAATTGTAAAACCATAATTAAGCAAGAAAGCAAGTAAGTAAATGGTTTTGAATAATTAAACCATTTTTCAAGCAAGCAAGCAACTAAGCAAATGGTTTTGAATAATTAAACCATTTTTCAAGCAAGCAAGCAACTAAGCAAATGGTTTTGAATAATTAAACCATTTTTCAAGCAAGCAAGCAAGCAAATGGTTTCAAAGTGTAAAACCATTTTATAAGAAACAAGCAACAAACAAGCAAGCAAAGAAAGTTTGAAAACAAGGCCTTCCCTAGTAAGCAAGCGGCCGGTCGGAAGGTATTAAAATGCGTGCACGGTGGTGTTAAGTTCATACATGCATTTTAGTTTTGCCTGGTTGGCAAACTTAGGACATACATCATGCATTTAAAGGAGACCGTGGCACGTACAGGAGTATATAAGGTTATGAGCTCTAACTAAGTATGGTGATGGCGACACGAGGTCAATTCCACCATATTCACCGGAAAAAGGTGACGCGGACACAGGTCCTTCCACCGGCACGGTTGAGCACAGGTTCCCGTGTTCACTAGGGTACAGCAAGCAAAAATAGGCCTCCATTGGTTGATGTTTTATAAGCATGATATGCTGTTTTGAAAAATCAACCATTGGTTCCCGGTCGCCCAGGCTTCCGGAGAGTTTTAAAGCAAACGGTTGAGCCTAGGCTCCCGTTTAGATTTCAAAATGATCGGTTGGTAAGCTCCCGTGGGTTTATTTTCAAAGCATGTGGTTGAGCTCAAGCTCCCATTTTTGATGGTTTAGAAACTTTTAAAGCGAGGTTGTGAAAGGTTTTAAGGAACTTTTCAAACAAGATAAAGCAAGCAAGAAAGAGAATTTTGAGAAGTTTTATAAACTTCCAAGCAAACAAGCAAATAAGAGTTTTACAAGCTTTTAAAGAAAAGCGAAACAAAGCAAGCAAGTACAAAAGCAAGCAAGCAAAGGAAAGTTTTAGAAACTTTTAAAGCAAGCAAAGCAAAGTAAAGTTTTTGGAAAATATTTGTAAAAGAAAGTTTTAGAGTTTTAAGATGTTTTCCGGAAAAGCAAAACAATTTATAAAAGCATACACTCACTGAGCTCGTTTAGCTCATTATTTTGTATTTAAAAACTATTTTCCAGGTACAGCGGAGTACGCAGGCTGAGCCTGATAGGAGTTGTCGACATTGTACAAGTCTTTGTAAATTAAGAATATTTTGTTAGGAAACACTTTGAATATGTATAATGGAACATATGTATGTACATAGTTTAGTATTGTGAGAATATGTTTGGTATGTTGGTTGCCATATTTTGGATATAGTGTAAATTGGATGTATACAGGCTTTGGAATTAGACTATGTGCGAGTGGAGTCATCTTTGTAGAAGTTTTCATTGCTAGATTTTGCAAATCCTAAGGTAGATAAATAAAGAAAAATTTTATAGGAGGTTTAAGCAAGCAATACGGCTTAAGCTTCCACGAGGGTTTCTGAGTCGTTAGAGGTAACGGCTAGGGATTTCTATGGAGTGGTCGGCACGCCCGCCGCCGGTAGGGGGTGGGGGTGTGTCATTCATCCTCAACCTCTCACTCTTTTCATCTTATCCTAATCTCTGGAAAAAATTGTCTCAAAGAAAAAAGAAAATGTTTTACCTCTCCAAATCGCTATTTCATGAAGATGACAACGTATATATGCATTAAGAGACCATTTGTGTAGGAATCTCATAAGATTTTGCTTTTATCGTAAGATTATGTTGTTGGAACATTGTTTGAAAATTTTATATATATTTGCTCCATGGCACCGAGAATCTAGTGCTACATGATAAAGCATATGTTGGAGAAATCTGTTTGATGTTTGGTGACAACACACACCTAGTTCCACTTTCCTGAAGCCTTTTTGATTGAGTTCTACAAACATACATAAAAGCCCTAAAAATTTTAAAATTATTTCTTGTTCTCCTTATTTTTTTTTTCTTCCATTACCCCACAAATTCAACTAGTCCATCCATTAATGGCAGAATCTAGCTTTTCTGGATCCCATTCCCATTTGCAAGTTGCAGCTCTCCTCGAGAGAGTCTCGGAAAAGTATTTGATTACAAAAATGGTCGATCATGTTTGTGGAGCCCGAGGGTTTTAGATAATGAAGTTATGGCTAAGCACTAGGAGCATCATGACGAGGCGGTACTAACCAGTCTTGGAGACTCGTAGCATTTTTACCATCGAAGCAAAACAGTTGTTTTGAGTGGATTTGAATGAGTCTGCAATAAAGACGTGGACGATATATAAAATATTAAATATTTTCAGCAAATAATTTTAAATCAGTCTAACCCCAGATCGTTGGAAATATCAATAAGAAACGGGCATAGTGGCGATGGAATAATGTATGGACTCATAAAGATTAACTCTGAGCCTGATGAACGATTAAATCTCAATGTCATTCTAAATATATTGAGGTTATGACCCTGTTATACGGAACAAAAGACTACTTTTCTTCAACACATAACCACCTCTTCGCGTCAAATGCGAAGTTACCAAATTTTGGAAGATCAGATTACTCTTCGGTGACTTTTGACGATGAAACAAAACAAAAACCACTATACGACTTAATATCGCAGATCAAATGGGTGAAGCTGTGGATAACTAAGTTTGCCAGTATCGCTGTTTTGTATTGTCTTTCAAATTTCTGTTTATGTTTATAACTATTGACCAGTTATAAAACGCTATGGTTAAATCTTTGCTAACCTCATCGCTACAATCTACGAATTCCGACTGACGGGGATCGAACGAAACGTGGCGACTGTACTCTTGTTCAGGATGAAGAAAATCCATCGTTAAACAGAACTCAATTATTTTAAGCAACGGAAGGAAAAACGCGAACCAAACTGGTTTAAAGGGCGTTTTTAACATCGTTCGGTGAGAAAAAACATTGTTTATGGAAGGCGAGAAAAGAGGGTTCTTTGGATGGAATCGAGATTTGCTGCTGGTAGCTATCAAAATCAAATCCATAACCCCAGTTCTTGGAACGAATGTTATCAGGACTTTTAATTACTCATCAGTTCATAATATCAGTACTCAGGAAGGAACATTTTGATAATAGTTTAAATCTAATCAAATCTTTGAATTAACTAGATGGTTTATAAAATCTATTTAAAGATGATGTTTTCAGAATCTTTATCAGACCTTTGGCCATAAATAATTGAGTTGGAATTTATCTTTGATTGGACTTCAGTTAATTTTATTAAAAGGACACGATAAAAGAGAAAGAAGACCAGGATTGTTGAGGATAAATTACATTTTTTCATTCAAAAATCTTGGGTTAAAAATTCTGTTTTGCTATAGTTGAGACCACAGACCATCTTTGAGACCATAGAGGCGAGTTGTTGTCACTGGTACATGCTAAAACCATCTTTGGAATATAAAAGCATTCAACATTTAACTTCTTGATTGGGAATGTCATCGATTACCCACCCCAATTTGGATTATAAAATTTGGAGAACGATGTTAGACTCGCTAGATGAAGTTAAGATAAAGGTTGACCCTCGTTGCTCCCAAATTTATAATCTAGCACAGGGCGAGATAATCAATTTATCTCGGTCAATTACTACACCGAATGCTTTTATGTTCCGACATGTGCTGCCAGTGCAATAACCTACCTATGTCCCAAAAAAATTAGGTGGCTGTCAATATTTCATAATTTTTTTCTCCTATATACAAAGAAAATATTAGGGTAATCTAAAACGCAATTTTTAATTAATAAGACCTTTAAGCTTGGTGTTACTTTTCAAAAATTTCGTGAGTTGTTTAAGATAATCTGGTTTCGAATTTTCCATGAATACATTTTCTATCATTGATTTAAAGTACTGTTTCATTTCACCGCTCGCCAAAGTACCTCCGCCCGCAGTAACTCTCACGTTCATAAGTTTAACTCTCCCCTTCATGAAGACAAAACTCTTAATGTTAAATGTTCACGGAATCTCCCTTCAATAACGCCTTTCTCATTCTCAGCAAAGTAATGGATGCCTATGAGTACATCACTACCTCGAAGAATTCATTGTCCTTCAATCATTCTTCAAAGCGTGGTATCAAAGCGTTCATATACCAACAGTTTGAGTTTTCCTTTTTACTCACTTTATGCAATGCTTCATAATGGTTTCAGATGTACTTGGAATCAAGTTCGGCAGCTACATTATATAAGAAAAATACATTCCCCTAACTTCTCTTGCATGGATGATCATCACAAGATCGATCTTAATCATTTAGATCTTATTAAAGTCCGTCTTCTTTTTAGATACTCGAAAACGATCTTGGGTAGGAATATACAAAATGCAAAAAACATGTTAGTTAACTTTGAAGTATTATTACAAATTGCAAAATATATTTAATTTCTTTAAGATAGACTTCACTCTTTAAATTACAAAAAGGGAATATTCCCAATCGACTAAGTTTCTTTTTGTTGAAATCCAAAGAATAAATATATTCTGGAAACATCACTACTAATGTCATAGACATAAGCATAACCATGGTTCACAATGAAAATTTCTCCAAATGAGTGGAAGTCATGGCATGTATAGGAATTCTTTTTTCATTAGGCCTTCTTGGCTCCCCTTGTAAGCCCCTGTATACATTTGGGCTACCTTGGCTATTTACATCTATATTCCTACTCTTTGCCTATTTAAAAAAAAAAAGGATTCCACAAGGAAAATATTTTCTCTAGATTTGTAGTCCCTAAAGCAATTATAAGTGATGAAGGCACACAATTTTTCAATAAAAATCTTCATCGTCCTCCTTACTAAATATGGTGTAAAACCTGAGTAGTCACCACATATCATCCTCAGGCCGATGATCAAGTGGAGGTACAGTCAACGGGAAATCAAGAACTTCCTCATTAAGGCAGTGAGTGCCAACAAGAAGGATTGGGTGCTAGAATTAGCTTATGTGCTTTGGGCCTATAGAACAACATTTAAGAAGATACTAAGAACATCTCCTTATATATTCGTTTATGGAAAAGTATGTCACCTACCTTTGAACTACAAAGGGATAGGTTGAAAACAAGCTTAGACCTAAATGAGATTGAGAAATCAAGGCTTTATACAAACTCAAAAAATTCACTCTCATAACGTCCAATCTTCCATTTTACATCATGTCACTCTTTCGCTTTCTCAAAGGGAGCAAATCCCAACCTAGAAATACGGTGGACTTTTTTTTTTTATGGGAGGAGCGCTTGAATTGGAAAATTCACTTGGTTAATTGGAATATTGTGTGGTCAACTAAAAAGAAAGGTGGTCTGGGTATACGAAGTCTTTATATTACGAATGGATTTGGAGGTTTGCTAAGGAGGAGAGCTCAATTTGGAAGGATATCATCAAGCTGTAATATCAAGTTGAGGAAGGGGGCTGTTCACCAAAATTCCAAGAGGAAGCCATGGGTTGGCCTTTGCCAAGTTGGACCCTTTTTTTACCCTAGGGGATGGGACGGGATAGCTTTTGGAGGATACTTGGTCTTTGGGAGGCCCTCTTGGTGAGACTCTCCCTACTCTGTATAGCTTGGCCATACCAAAAGGGTGGGTGCGAGATATCTGGGACCATTGTGAGAGGGCAGAGAAACCCCGATTTTTGTTAGGCCTTTCAATGACGGTGTTGAAGAGTCCCAAATTTTATGGGTTTGATGATTGCCAGAAGAGTCAAGCAGAAGGAGAATGATAGATTATTCTGGAAGGAGGACAAAAAGAGCACATACACAGTTAGGGCAAACGTTGTCCTCTTTTGGAATGTTGTCTTTGCCAAGACTCCACTATGAAAATGTAATGGAGCAATTGTGTGCCTCCTAAAGTGTGCTTCTTAAGCAGGATGTTTAATTAGGAAAAGTGCTTACCATGGAACATCTCAAAAAGAGGGGATTCCAGATAGCTAGTAAGTGCCCTTTGTGTGGTGAAGTTGAGGAGGACTTGAATCACCTTTTGATCCATTGCCCTTCGATTTGGGGTTTATGGAAAGAGCTAATCTCTTTCCCAGGGTTAGATCTGGTCTATCCACTCTCGCCTAAGGATTTGCTATTGGAATGGACCAAATTCCTCACAGGAAGAGAATTCAGCTATGGATGTAACACCCTTTGCTTGTTTTGAAGCGATCCGAGGAAAGAGACACTTATAGCCTTTGATGGCATACCTTTATCTATATCTAGACTAAAGGGAAGGAAATTTCATGCAAGTCTGTACAATTTTCACAAACCTAAGCGACATTGGTAAGGATTAATGTTTAGGCAAAAGGATGCAAAAGCACAAGAAAGTGAGGGATATATAACCTAAGCAAGTCTTTTAATGTTTAGAGTGGCTTATTATACTTTGGGATATTCTAGCATAACATTGTGAAGTTTTAATGTCTTTGCTTTAAATTGGACTTTAACAACAACACATAGAGAAAAGTACAAATATGATCCCTTTTAAGAAAGGTTCAACTATGATCACACATTCAGCTTATTAAAAAATAGAACAAAAAAACAAGTAAATGTTATTCATGCATAGAGACAACGATAACAAAATTGGGGTCATGAAAGCAATATCACATTCCACAAAATACGTATATGGCTATATATAGGTTCCCGGAAAATGGTAGCGAAAGAAAATTGAAAGGCAAAATGGAAGGAAATAAAGAGATATAGAAAGGAATATAATTTTTTTTCTCTTGTTTGGTTATGTATGAAAATCTTAAACGGAAAAAATTAGAATTTTATTTTATTTTATTTTTTAAAATTTAATAATTTTTCTCTTAATTCATATTTTATAGGAATATAAAAAATATAATATAATAATATTACTAACATATATATATATATATATATATATAGAACCCAATATTATATAGATAAGTTTAAAACACTTGCCCTTCATTTTCTCTTATTTTCCTCACTAAATTTCAAGTAATATAGAAAATATTACAATTTTTTCTTAGTATTTTCCTTTTTCCTCACACTTTCATATCATCAAGGCGAAAAATGGTTTTCCAGAGTTTTTTTTTTCTTTCACTAGCATTTTTGGGAACCAAGCATACCCTATATGTTTTCAAATATCATCTCTCTACTAACAAAATAACTTGGGAAATTAGCATGCAATGAAATAGAGCAGTATGGACCATACCTGGACAACTTCATATTCTCCAAAGCGGCGAACAAAAAAAAAAGAAAACCAAAGGGTAAGTTTACTTGCTTGCATCATATACGTTTGGTATTTCTTCTTCAAATAACTATAATATATTTTAAGAAAGAATTTTACTATGTCGATAAAAGTAAAAAAAATAAAACATTTTTTTAGGCAAATAATCCAAACATCATTATCTAAACTTAAGAACAAAGAGGATGTAAATTAAAGAAACCTCAGTCCATGCTCATTTGTGGCCTTTAAAATCCCGGGGGTCCGTTGACTACCAGATCAACCGCGGAATACAAGTGGATGTCGGGTTGCAGACGCCACTTAATCGAGGCGAGTCTCCTTTGTGCGGAGAGCTCTACCCAAATCTGATGCCTGCGTATACATCCCAAGCAGTCAATATAATCCCAACATGAGTAAAAACGACCTCTTGGGTATAATACAATACTCGTCACAATATATCAAACTATATCCAATAATTTCAAAGTTAATAAACTACTCTTATACAACATATATTAAAATGAAAAGCATTCTAATACATGTATACAATGTGACACAAAGCCACATCGGAGCTCTTCTAAAACTGACCTCAAGGACGAGCGAGTCTCCTCGCACGCTCCTGTACTTTGTAAAAGGGGGGGATCCTGACAGGGTGAGCTAATGCTCGATAGGAATCGCCACTAAATGGGCTCACCACCTAAGTGCAGTGCAATGTTCCAAAGTAAACACACATTCAAGAAAATGCATGATCCTACTTGAGATGTCTACATGACAACTTCAGTTAGGAGTCCGCGACTCTCACCTTTAGCCTAAGCCTTGTATGAGAATTATTGTTTTATTAGTGGACAACCCTCCAATGTATATATATATATATATATATATATCAATTAGACGCTCGAACGATTGATATTTTTAGTTTGTGGACTACCCTCCGATAATTTATGTTTTCTAGACAACCCTCCGAACCATTTTCTCTAGACTCATCTCATGCACTAACTCCTATAGTCCTAGGATGTTCTGGTGCATATGGAATGCATGTGTGCCAATTCCAATACAGTCTAATCACATGCAAATATATAAACATGAATATACTCGCATAAAAATTAAATCACACAAACATGTTATGTAATTATTATTTCAAACATCAAAATTAGCTCACTTGGGCTAATGTTCAAACATACACAATTCGATTCGAATTACTTAACCAAGCTTACATAATTTCACGAAAATACATTTTAGTGTCGCTGTCACAAGACAGTAAAACCCTAGGGTTTTACGGTTCCAACACTCGCTCAAATCATCGGTTCACCTTGTGAACCCGCATTCCACGACCACTTAGGCCTCAAATCCAATCAATACATGATTAACACCAAAACACACAAATTTCACACCAACATCAGCCGTGAAGCAGCCACGAGCTGCTCCATTTTGTTTCAAAACTTTATATTAATTCGGTCCCAAGGTTTGGGACCGATCAAACGGCCCCTAATGGCCTCAATCGACTCAAACATTCGAAAAGTACTAAAAATGGGAATAAAACCCAAGTAGGGAGAAAATCCTAACTCAAGGAGTTTGAAAAACTTCCCTAAATCCGGTACCGCGCGAAGCTCTGCACGTCGGCGGTTCTCCCTCTTATCTTGAAGGCGCCGGCGGTTGGATCGCTTAGCATTTCTAGAAGTTCTCTCTCTCTCTAAAATTCTCTCAAAAATGGCTACTGTCCGAAAAATTATGCATCTCACGTTTTGCTCGTGGCTTAATGAAGAAGATTGGCACTGTTTGCTATTTTGTCATCTTGTAACTTAAAATCAAATTCCAAAATGACCCTTATGTCCCTCTTTTACCTGAATTGATATTCGACACTATCTCGGCGAATCGATTTTCATCATTTTCTCTACTCATACCACTTATGGCACATAGTACGTATTATGTGACTTTTCGTCTCATCGAAAATCATTTTCACGACACGGCAGCTATGCCTCAAATGCCAACCATTTGTCTCGGGTCAATGAAATTTTAAGTGCTAGTTAGATTTCGAGATGATTCCAAACGGTGAAATTCATTTTGTCATCGAGATCTAGAATAATTCGAATTTTTAACGAATTACAATTTTGTAATCGAGTACGATTTGCCTTGTTGAAATTGGAATATCTCGGGTCTTACATTCTCCGCTCCTTAAGCGACTAAACCACGTGCCTTCATCCTAAACAGAAGGAATGGTGGCCCGCATCGTGTCCTCACGCTCCCCCGTTGACTCCTCTACTTAGTAGTGCGCCATAGCACTCTCGCTCAGCCTCACGGTCTTGCATGCAAAACGATCCACGGCTATCCATGATGCGCTGGTTCCTCTCGAAGGTCCGTCAGTATCAACCTCGATTTGTCCCCAATCCACCCACATGGGCTGGATCACGGGCATACTTAGGAGCATGGAGCGTGGAATACCTCATGGACACGACATATTGGCTGATAGCTAACGATGCATAGCGGTGCCTATCCTCTCGAGTATCTCGAAGGTCCAGTAAACCTCGCGATAGCTTCAGCGCTTGAACACGACCACTCCTCTCTTAGGCATCACCTTCAAAGCGTGATCACCAACCTTAGAGCTCTAAGGGCGTCGCACATCCTCTGGCTCTTCTGCTTGGAAACAAAGTGTGAGAAGACGCTTTCGTATCAAGCTCACCTTCTCGGAGGTGTCTCTAGTCATATCAGGACCCGTGATGGGGCTCTCTTCTACCTCGATCCAACCTAACGGTGACCTACATGGCCTCCCATAGAATGCCTCATTCGATTGCCATCAGTATCTTTCGCTGATAAGCGTGTTGTAGGCGAATTCCACTAGAGCAATTGCTCTTCTACCCTTATGATCCGGAGACGCATGCTCGCGGCATGTCATCTAACACTGTATATAATCCATACCACATGTAACCACCCTGCCTTGCTTGGTGTGTAAACGCTAACCATCCAAGGTCACAATCACTTGGCGATCAATGAACATCCAACCTAGTCCATGTCATGAATGACATCCATATACGAGCCCTTGCCCGGCTAACAACACCGATGTAATTTTTCAATGGGGTATCAAACCTCTGAGCCACTCCGACTCCTATCACTTAACTCTGGTTTGCGTGATAACCCGACCGTGTTTTTCATCTCGAGTCACTCCCGACTCTTATCCTTCAACTCAGTCTATGTGACACTTGACCCATGTGTTTCATTTCGAGCTGACATAATTCTTAAACACTTAGACTTTGTTGCATTCTCCACAGTCGGGATATCTCCCGGGTCTCGCACCCTAACTCGAGTTCTCACACGGGGATTCGAGCCCCTTTTTACTTTGCCCCACCTCTAATTTTCGTCATTTCCTAAATCGAATTAAGAGTCTTCGGTTGGACGTAGTCTGAGCAAACTCAACCCTCACCCACCAAGAGTGGTGAATGGCCCGTCTTGGGCACCCACCCAGGCTCGACGATGTTCTGTTACCTTGACGCCAATAATGCCGCTCGCGCGACACCCGATCGGGGTCCACCATGAAGCGAAGTGCGAGATCTCCGGCTCGTAATCGACCTGCTCCGGGTTAACTCACCCTACATCCTAGGGAAGAACATCTATACGGCTTCTCCTAAAGGCCTTAACCTCTAAGCCCAAATCCAATGTATGCCGTGTCGGGTATGACGACGGCTAAAGGTTTCAATTCGCGAAAGCGGCTTCGATGCGCGGTCATCTCATCCATGTCAAACTGACCGTCAACAGCGATAGGTGCCGCCACCTAGGTCCTGCTAGCCTGTTTGCGCCAACTCGATCTGTCGTGACGATCCACACTCTGGCCCCTACGGCCTCTGTAACTTTGGAAGTGCTTGTATAACACCGGCTGACTGGTTCCTCCCAACCTCGCTAGGGTGTGGAGGAATGAATTGTAAATATACTCTCCTGTTCTCACAGCTAAGCTGGGGCTGTCTTTGTCCCAAAGTCTTAGGATCCACGTCTGCAGGGCAATCCGAGTCACTCATGCTCAATCTTATTTTGGTCACGAAACTAGTGTGAAGCCAGTCTTACCTCTGCCACGAACAGGAGAAAGGCGATCCTCCTCTTCTACACCAACACGAGTGTGTAAGTGTTTAGTATCCTCAATCTCTCTCTCTATGGTCAGGGCCGCCCCAACCATGGAGTCTATGTCCCGTAGGTGAAATCCTACAATCCTGCCCCGAATGGACAACTTCAGCCCATTCTTGAATCTGTAATACTTGACCAGTCGAAACTACGTATCTCGAGTTGACGTTCTGTCTCTCCCAAAGCATCACTTTGCCTCAACCTTCTCTAGGTCATTGACACACTGGTCTTGGACACCATGTGTCCCAAAATCTCCCCTCGAGTAAGCTAAAACCCTTCACCCCGAACTTGAGTGTCTATTGATGGTCTCTTAGTAACCGTAACACACTCCTCAAGTGATACTCATGCTCCCACTCTGACTGGGAGTAGATCAAAATGTCATCCACGAAGACCACGACAAACTGATCTAGATAGGGTTGGAATACCCTATGCATGAGATCTATGAATGCTGCTGGTGCATTCGTCAATCCAAAGGGCATCACCGTAAACTCAAAGTGCCCATTACGCGTCTTAAACGTTGTCTTAGGGATATCTGTCTCCCTAACCCTTAGTTGGTGGTAACCGGTGCAAAGGTCTATCCTGGAGTAGATTCGCGCTCCTCTCAACTGATTAAACAAATCATCAATCCTCGGCGATAGGTCACGGAGTTCTTGATCGTAACCACAATTCCGTGTCATTAATCAATGCACCGGTCGAAAGGTCCTTTATGCTTCTTTTCGCAAAAGCAGGCAGGGCGCCCCATGGTGAAGTGCTTTCCGGTCTAATAAGCCCCTTGTCCATTAGTTCTGTGGCTGGACTACGAGTTCTGTAACCCAGCCCAGTTGCTATCTATGCGGAGTCATAGAGATGGGTAAAGTACCAAGGTGTAACTCAATACCGAAGTCTACATCCTTATGTGGAGGTAGTCCAGGTAGTTCATCTGGAAAAACATCCACATACTCACACACTACTCGAGGTAGATCTTAGTCTGATCTCTCCTCGTCCTCTAGGGTAAGATTTCATGAGCCAACCGCTAATTGTCCACGACACTTGGACTCATTATCATGCGGGGCAAAATGTCATACTTGTCCCCACGAGAATACTATCAGTACGATCCTGCGTATGGCGGTAACCTCCCTACGCTCACAATCGATAACGATCCTTGTAAGCTATATTGTAATCCATCCCTAGGATGACATCGAACTGACATGTCGAGATCCTCGAGTCCACCAGTGAGTAGAGTCCCCCAGAGATCTCACAGCTAGCAACCTATACATATCATCCTATTCTCGCCTAATCCTAGGGAGAGCTCACATACAAAGGCTCCTCTAAGGTCTCTAGAGGTCCTTGCCCATTTCCACCATGTTGGGCCTCATTCCTAAGCTAGAACGCAGCTAGTCTAATCCACAGTTGTGTACGAGGTAATCTCCGTGGCCTCTGGCTTACCTTCTCGATGTCACGTGAACCAGTAGTCGGCCATCATCGAGGATCCTCCCCTGTGTATGTCGGAGGATGATCGTCCTAAACCTGCGGGGTTACTAGGATCTCCACGACTTCTGCTATCTTGAGCTTGTGCAATGGCGGCCTGCACGCACCTACGGCCTCTACAAGGCCCGGTCAAATCTTGGGAGGCTGGTGATTAATCGGTGGTGCACGACCCGATTGCCCTGGACGTCCTCGTCCTCGTCCTCTTCTAACCATTTACACCAATTAACATGGCAGCAAGAATCATTTTAATTTTTCATTTCAGTCTAACTAGTAATGCGAGATCGCGATTACTAATAAACTTGACAACCATGGCCCGACTGTTCATTTTCTAAGTGGTAGCTAAATTCCAACCCTCAATTCATTTTTCGGTATCCGATTCCCTAAGGTCATAGTTCCTAACCTTAAGCGTTCACCCTTTTCCCTATACATTACACCATGCATATAGTTTCACGCAACTACCGCGCAATCAAAATTTCCAATGGTTAAGCCTGTCATTATCTCTAGGCATAAACACGGCCGAGACCTTAATCATACACATAACTCAGTGTATACTTCAAGTCCCTGCATTTATGAAGCAATGTAGGGCAATTTGTCTACAAATCAAATCATTTTGATCCACAAAAATTTTATTTTTGAAAATTTTATTTTTCGAAAATTTTGTCTAATTTTATTTGATTTTTGCTTATTTTTCTAATTAATTTAATTAAATTTTTTTTAGAAAAAATTTGTAGTGAAACGATGTTGTTCGCAGGCAGGGTTCAAACGGTGACTCAAAAACATCACCGAGTCGAAAACCAGGTCGAAAAACCCAGAAGCGGTGCCGCGGGCACCCAGCGCCCAGTAGAGCACGCCCAGTGCGCAGCGCGCGTCGAGCGCGCCGCTGGCCGTATCTTCAGGCGGCTGGCCCGGGTGTCGTGGCCGAGGCCCTGCCGTATCGCGGCCCAAGCGCCCGTGTCGTGGCGCTCAGCGCCGTGTCGTGGCAGCGTAATGACGGCGGCCCCTGCGCCATGCACGCGCGCCCTGCGCGTCTCGCTGTCGTGTCGTGGCCTTAGCGGCGGGTGTCGTGGGCGTTGGCCGAGCGCCCGGCCGGCCAGGTAGCAGCGCTCGCGGTGTTGCAGCGCTCGGCGGCCCCGTGTGCCACCGCCCGGCGCCCAGCGCCCGCGTGCCACTGCGCTCGCTGCGACGCCCGACACCCTTGATTCACCTAGCCACAATACAATATTTTTGTATTGCGACCAAATTCTAAGTAGCCCCTCGATCACGATACAAATTTTGTATCGTGACCTTGCCTTCCCTGACCATGATGCCTCAGTCACAATTGTATTGCAATACAATTGCCAACCCATCTGTACAATTTCTTTCTCCACAATACAATGCGGCGATGGCCCAATTCAATTCTGCACAATTTTTTCGTTTTTTTTTCATTATAATTATTTTTTTCATTTTATTTCCAGATTGGAAAATCACTAAAAAATCATTTTTTTCATTATCCATAATACATCAAATAAACTTATAAAATTTTATTTTTCTCCATTTCCTTCAATTTTTCAATTTGTAAAATCTTAGAAAATTATTTTCTCCTCTTCTCAACCAAATAAATTTATAAAATTTATTTTCTTTTTCCAGTTTCCCACTGAAAAATTTTCTCCACTCAAATAAATTTATAAAAATTTATTTTCTTCCATTTTCTTCAATCCTCATCCAATAAATTTATAAAAATTTATTTTTCTTCACTCAATTCAGTTTGTACCTTTGTACCCTCAAAAATGGCATTTTCTACACACATTCATGTGCCTAATCACCAAGCACACATATATTCCTGACACACATCAAAACATAGCATACACCATCATATAATAGTTACCAAATCACCTGAAAACACACAAACACGTGCATGTAGTGTCCTAGTGTTAACCCGTGATTTCCTAGGTAATCTCATACCTATACCGAACATCGAACCACACCTAGTAGTGATGTTTTACACCTTAGAATATGGCCTAAGCGCATCCCCTCGAAGCCCTAGGTATTGATTTGTATACACAGGCTCGATGCTGGTATGGCCCCAAATCCAGAGTCGTTGACTACCGTCAACCCTCCCCGAATACAAGTGGATGTCGGGTTACCCGGCGCCACTTCAGAAAAATCGAATGAGTCTCCTTTGTACGGAGGCTCTACCCCAATCCCGATTCTAGCGTATACTGTCCCAAACAGTCCAATATAATCCCAACATGAGTAAAACGGCCTCTTGGGCCCATAATACAATACTCATCACAATATATCAAACTATATCCAATAGTTTCAAGAGTTAATAAACTACTCTTATACAACATATATTAAAATGAAAAGCATTCTAATACATGTATACAATGTGACACCAAAGCCACATCGAGCTTTCTTCTAAAAAACGGCCTCGGGCGAGCCGGAGTCTCCTGTACGCTCCACATTGCACCCGTAAAGGGGGATCACGGCGGGAGTGAGCTAATGCTCGATGGGAGAATCGCCTAAAATGGGCTACTCACCACCTAAGTGTAGTGCAATGTTCCAAAGTAAACACATTTCAAGCAAATGCATGATCCCTACTTGAATGTCTGCATGACCAACTCCTTATTAAGTCCTCACGGAAGCTCTCTCACTCGCCTAAGCCTTGTATAGGAAATTATTGTTTTATTAGTGGACAACCCTCCGATGTATATATATATATCAATTGGACGCTCCGTGATTGATATATTAATTGTTTGTGGACTACCCTCCATTGAATATCGAATTGAGCCGTTTAGCGATTGACATTTTTAGTTTGTGGACTACCCTCGGAGTAATTTATGTTTTCTAGACAACCCTCCAGAGACCATTTCTCTAAGACTCATCATGCACTAACTCCTATAGTCCTAGGATGTTGGTGCATATGGAATGCATGTGTGCCAGATTCAATACGAGTCCTAATCACATGCAAATATATAAACATGAATATACTAGCATAAAAATTAAATCACACAAACATGTTATGTAATTATTATTTCAAACATCAAATTAGCTCACTTGGGCTAATGTTCAAACATACACAGTCGATTCGATTACTTAACCAAACACATAATTTCACGAAAATGTTTCGTGTCACTATTCCACAAGGCAGTGAAACCACCACAGGGTTTACGGTTTCCAACGCTCAAGTAAATCATCGGTTCTGCTTGTGAACCGCATTTCAGCCGCCAGGCCCTCAATCCAATCAATACATGATTAACACCAAAACACACAAATTTCACACCAACATCAGCCGTGGAGCAGCCACGGGCTGCTCCATTTTGTTTCAAAACTTTATATTAATTCGGTCCCAAGGTTTGGGACGTCAAAAACACTAATGGCCTCAATCGACTCAAACATTCGAAAAGTACTAAAAATGGGAATAAAACCCAAGTAGGGAGAAAATCCTACCTCAAGGAGTTTGAAGAAACTTCCTAAATCCGGTACCCACGCGAAGCTCTCTCCGCGTAGAGCAGTTCTCCCTCTTGTACTGAAGACTGTCGACGGTTGGATCGCTTGTATTTCTAGAGAGAAGTTCTCTCTCTCTCTAAAATCCTCTCAAAAATGGCTACTGTCCGAAAAATTCTGCATCTCACGTTTTGCTCTTGGCTTAATGAAGAAGATTGGCACTGTTTGCTATTTTGTCATCTTGTAACTTAAAATCAAATTCCAAAATGACCCTTATGTCCCTCTTTTACCAGAATTGATATTCGGCACTATCTCGGCTGTCCATTTTCATCATTTCTCTACTCATACCACTTATGGCACATGAGTACGTATTATATGTGACTTTTTGTGCATGAGAAAATATTTACGACTTGCGAGAAGCAGGATGCCTCGAAAAGCGTCATAGACTCGTGTCTCGGGAATTCAACGAAATTTTACGTGCTAACTTCGATTCCTGAGACAATTCCAACGGTGAAATCCGTTTCGTCATCCGAGATCTAGAGAATTAATTCCGGATTTTTAACCGAATTTACAATTTTGCAATCGAAATTACGATTTTGCCCTTATTCCAAAAATTGAATTTCTCGGGTCTTACATCATTCCCATCTTCTCTGTCCATTAGCCAATAACAAAACCACATTCTTAGTTTTATTTCTTTTTTGAAATCTCTTTCACTTGTCTGAGAATGTTAGAAGGCGAAAGAACTCAGGATCATGTTCTCGTATGTAATATTCTTTTTCTTTCCAGACATTTTCTCGTTAACCAAACAAAGTACGGTAACCAATGAATTTAAAGTTGTAACAAAGTATCAAGAAACACTTAATTTGGAAAGCCTAACATAAAAATGAAACGGAAAGTAAATTTTTCTTAGACATCAAACACCTCGATCGAGAATGTTATAACAAGAATAAAGAAACACCTTATTTGAGAAGAGAGCCATAAAAATGAAAGCAGTAAAATTTTCTTCACATTAGAATGTTAAGAGTAAGCAAAAGAATTCAAGATCGTGTTTTCCATAATTGTAATAAAGATTAGAACCTTTATTTAAAAAGTAAAAATACAAATGGGATAAAATGTTTAAAAAGCCAAAGAGTGCAGGATCGTGTTTTTTTACATAAATGTAAAAAGATTCAAGAAATAGTACTATTTTAAAAATAAAATACAAACGAGATAATGAAACTTTCTTGCACTCCAAACATGACTAGAATGTTAAAGAATAGTCTTTAAGGAAACATTGGCAGAGGTTTCTTCCACGTTCGTAAAGATTTAACTCTTAAGTCAAAAGTGTTTACATAGAAAGAAATAAAGAAAATGATATATTGCAATAAAATGTAAAATTGCTTTCTCATAAATTATAACACAATCAAGTCACATATTCTGCAATTTTCAAGGGAACCAAACAAGAAGGATTGGAGTTAGGATTCCTGTACCTGGTCGGCGGTTTTGCGGTTTTAGTAAAGTTTCAACGATAAGTGATTCAACTCACTTCCACTGCGGCTCCTTTCTTCACTTCATCGGTTAGGTGCCCAGCTTTCCTCTTCCATTGATGAACTTTTAGGCTGAAGGGTAAAGACTAAATGATAAGATATCAGGTCGGTTGAGGAAACACCATTGTTGTTTGCTCATCCTTTGTTTATGTAGAGGATGACGGGTTTTGTAATGCGTCTGAAAAATAAGGTTTTGTTGAAATCTGATTATCTAGCAATGCACTATAGTATACACATACCACAAATAGAAATAAGCGAGTATCATAAAATGAACAAATATAGACATAATATTTAAAGATAAATAGTGAAGCGTGAAGTCAAGGTTTGTTGAAAGCACTAAGAGAGAAAGAAGACATACCATTGATGGAAGAGAATAGCACCAAATAATAAAGCCTCAGGCTAGATGCCTTCTTGATTATATAAAATGAACCATCCCTACTAACTGTAGTCCCAGGCGCCCCCCAGAAAGTCCTCTCATCAATCACAGTTACTCGCCTGGTCCTAGGATCATATTACAATAACCTTCAGTAGCATCATTGCTTTCGTAAGCGCCAGCGGGATTTCTACGCAAGAAAGATACATGTTACATTAATCTTGTCTTCTCTCCATAAGATTCATGTATGTGTTAGTAAAATCCTATACCTTATCCTGTATCTTGAACTTCATCCGTAAATATACTTTTCCGGTCATTTGCTCTATGTCCAAACTATTAGGGAAGCCAAAGGGTACACCTTCTGCAGTAGTGACTATTGGGGTTGCAAACCCTCCACCATATACAACAACCAAGAGCCCTGAATAAGCGTCTGCAATATACATCTGACTGGTCCGATAATTGAGTCCCAAACCCAGAGCCCTTCCACAGGTAGGGGTTAAATTTAGGTCGATCTTGCCATCACAGGCTGCCTTGGACCTGCACTTCAAAGACATCGAGCAGGCGATCGGTATGGTTTTAGTTGGAAATTAAAGGCGGTTTGGTTCCTATGTTTGAAAATTGTTCTTGAGAACCATTTTTGAAAACCGAGAGAACAGTTTTGGTGTTCTCTGAAAATTATTTAATTATCCCCGAATTTAACCCTTTTTTTTGTTTTGTGCATTTTTCAGAAGAAAAAAAAACTGAAAATCAAACATGTTATTTGTGTTTTCCTTGTTCTCTTTATTTTTTCATAACAAAAAACAATTTTCAAAAATTGTAAACAAATAATTCCTAACATCTAGGAAACCAAACATTCTCATGATGTATACATTGCAATTGAAAGCATACCAAGTTGGTGTAGTGTATGCAAAATCTGTGAAACCAAAACTAGGGCCTCCATATTTAAGAACTCTACCATCGGCGATGCCTGTGTAGGGTCCTTGGCCGAGCTGGTCAAAGGCGAGGGCCTCAGGGCCTGTGACATTGGGTGGCAAATGATAGACATACCATCATCATCTTCAGGGCCTGTGACATTGGGTCCCACTCCGGGAGCTCAGTTTATGTGCATGTGATAAGGCATCTGATTAAAACAATATTTACAAAGTGAATCCATGGATGAAAATACAATGAACCTAAATTAACAATAAATTCTAATAGAAGCACAAGATGTGGTTAGAGTTCACGAATAACTGAAGTCGAATATAAAACCCCCTACAACGATAGAAAGGTTATAGAAACAATTCATCAATCAAGTAATCGATAAGAAGGGTTATGATAATTACCCTTTGGTTAAAATAAACATAGAATTTCATATGATAGCTTTGGATGTCTGTAATGACAATTACCATTGTCATAATGAAGTTTAGGAAACAACGAAGCATCAAGCGGTCTTGTGTAACTGAAACATGCTTGGTCTAGCGTTCGTAGTTTCTCAGCCTTGAAAGTGGCCATATATAGAGCAGAGCAGCAAGAAGTGGGGTTTTCATCCTCGTAACTCGGAGTCTCGGTGTTCCTTTGGCCAGCAGGGACTTTCCTCTTATCCTCTTCAGTGACAACCGATTAAATTTTACTTCCTCCTCAATAAGCATTTTCAGTGAATTGCACTGCAACAAGGGTCTGTTTTTCTCGTCCCCAGCAGCAGAGAAAGCTTCTGAACTATGCAACATAGCAACACAGATGGAAATCAACTGCATATTGTCGCTCTTCAATCCTGTATGCAAAACCAGAATCACGTTACAAATTGTTAAGTCCAAGGAATACATATAACCAAGTATGAGCTTGATCAAGATGCTTTAAAGAAACTAATTACATCTATTTCAAAAATGCAAAATCTGAAGTGATAACATGTCAAGTGCACAATGAGAATTAAATCGTTTCTTTGGGAGAACTATTTGTTTAGGCTATAGATCTCAGGTTTAAATCCTCGAGACCGATTCTACGAAAAAGAGCATTCCAAAGAAACCATCTCCACCAATTTCAACTCTTGTACCCATGTGATTGAACTGATTACGCGAAAAGATTATCAAGCTAAGAAATACAAGAGCACAAACAGGGGAAAAAAGAGAGAATAAATGCAGAAAATGCGGTTCGAAAAAGGAAATGGAGCATTACTTGGAGTTCCAAATGATCTCATTCCTTAGAGAAGAACCTTTGAGCCCTTGATTGGATTCCCATTCTTGTCTACCAACAATCAAATCTATTTAAAATCGATTAGCTAAATCTGGATACAGCTAGAAGGTAACGGAAGCAGAGAAAATAAAGTTGGATAACTTACCGTGGCGTGGAGGAAGGATGATGGGCTGAATAAGTTCTTGGGTTGAAGAAGAAGAAGAAGCGATGGCGACGAGCAATAATGGGAAGGAACCGAATGAAGAATCTTCGTATGGTCTCCATTGTTGTGAAGGATGAATCTTCTCCGTCAAAGGTTTATTAGGGTTCTATTCAAGTATTCAAAGCGATACAACCTAAAAGGCTGGACCTTTGCTTGAAGTAGAAGTGGAGCTTTGAGGCCTGAATTTATGGTGTTTGTTTTTGTACTTAAAGGCTAAAATAAAACTTTTTTTTTAGTTTAATGCACCGAATAGTATATGTATTAAATATTAGGATTGTTTGTTTTTAATATTAGGTAGTGAGTAGGGATGGCAACGTGACGAGTTTGAGAATTTTAAATGACACAAGTTTGGGAATTGAAAAAAGTAAACAAGCCGGGTCGGGATGGGACTGCCCTGTCCTAAGCCCTTCCGTTGTTATCCCTAGTAGTGTGTATTGCTAGCCCTTCTTCTTGTTGGGCAATGATTGAGTTTTTCTTATTTTATGAAATAGCCTTACGAATAGAAAAGTAGTATTCACTTTTTCCATTCAGAAATTTTTAAAAAATTTCGGTAATAAGTCGTGAAAATTTAAAACAAAGCGACTTAATCTTGAAAGCTATTTAACTTCATGACTTTAGAGAGAAGTCATCGCAAGCACGAAATGGGCAGAAAATCGATTTCGATTCGAATCGATGAAATTGCAGCATAGGTTTAGATATCCGAGACAAATTCGATTTTACTCGTCAATTTTGTTTTGTGAAAACAAATAAAATATTTAAAATCAAAATGGTCAAAGTCATAAACACGAGTAAATACAAAACTAACTTTTGATTTTGAATTCAAATTCCTAATAATTAAATTTGCATTTCATCCATAACGTTTTTAATTAAATCCTACTCTTAATTAAATCCATAACATTTTGTAAGCCTAAAAAAAGTATTTAAAATTAAGACGGTCCAAGTCATAAAAACACAGTAAATACAAAACCTTTTGATTTTGAATTTAAATTCTAATAATTAAATTTGCATTTAATCCATATCGTTGTTTTAATTAAATCCTACTCCCAATGGTCAACTTTTCAATGAGTTAAGTTTGAGAAAGCGGTACTGGCCTTAACCTTTACATAAACTTTGAATGCCGTTCTTCTCTCTATTGTTCTTGTTCGAGCTTATCTACGCTCACGAAAAAGCTGATTTTATCGGGAATTAAATTTCTAAGGATAGTGTTTTATACAATCTTCAGTCTGTTTTGTTCTTTTCAACCTACTACTAATTTTACAGGCACAACCATCAATTCCAAACCTACCATCCAATGATCTTCAAGTTCCTATTGCTCCCGTTTACTTCTACTGTCTTCATCTTTTTCCAGTCTTACAGTGCATCTTGACATGAAGTCTCCTTGGAGATTAGTCACCTTCTCTGTCATGATGGTGAGGTAGAGGTAAGGCGAGTTATTATGAAGTTTGGGTTCAATAAAAAGGATTTATACGGCTTTAGTTCCATAAAGATATTAAAATTTGTAATCAATACACCTTAATCAAAGTTCCATTGGGCTTGGCCTGACTTGAGCTCAAAAATTATGTGGGTGCAGGCTTAATAAGAGGCCCATTGAGATCAGGTGGCCAAAATTAAATAAGCTGAAATAAAATTTGTTTAAACTACGACTTTAGTTTAAAAATGAAACCCCAATTTTTAACTACAACTTTAGTTAAAAAAAAATGAAGCCACAGTTTCTAATTGCCGTTTCTAAAGGCTATTTTGAACAAAAGTTTTATATGTGACCTAGAATCAATATTTTTTAAAATAAAAAGGTCAATCAGACCCAAAAATCAAATAAAGTCCTAGTTTCTAACTACGGCTCCTAAAAGCTATTTTAAACAAAGTCGTAGTGTTAGTTCCTGACTTTTAGAGGCTTTTTAAAATTCATGGGGTGTTGAATAAGACTTTTGAACTTTAAAAAGTTTATAAAAAGTCCAAGGTGTATTAAATTACAACTTTTATACAATTTCTAAAAGTCATAGGTATTCCATTAAGACTTTAAAAAAGTCTACAAAGTCAAGGTGTATTCAATTATAACTTTTATAAACTCTCTAAAAGTATAATGATATTGAAAAATTCATTGACTTTTATAAACATTAGACTTTTAATTACTTTTAATGACTTTTCCTAGCCGGTTTAAAAATACCCATCCTTCAAGAATTCCCTACATTTTTCGAAAGATTTGGAAAGCGACTTTTGATTGAGTGAAACCAATAAATTTTTTTAGAGGTAATGGTTTAACCCTAGATCTTTTCGTATTGTAGTTTTTAATACATGATAGTTTAGAGTTAAGATTGAAAATTTGATTATTGTGATTTTAAAATTTTGTTATGATTTTTAAAATCCCATATGTATATTACAATTAGTGAGATAAAATATGATTTTTATTTTAAATTGTAATTTTAAATCACATACATACATATTTTTTATTTTTATTTTTATTTTTTTTTGAAAATGTCTACTGTGTTAGAATGGGAAAAAATATATTTTTTTATTGGAATAAAAAATCATATAATCATACATAATATGTTTTCTAGTTAGTGGAATAAAATATATATATTTTTATTCTAATAAATCATATATACTAGGTATTTTTTATTGTTATCAATCCTATAACAATGAAGTTTCTCATTCCTCTAAAACTACTGTTGAATAAAATATAATTTTAGAAATTAGAATAATGTATTCAAATAGATTGTACTAAAATATGATTTTAAAAATCAAATTAATATAGAAATTCCGAATACTTTTTGTAGTTTTTTTTTATTTATTTATATTGTAGTTTAAAGGTAAGGGTTTAAAATCATATCTTATTGGCATTGTAGTTTTTGAATACATTGTTATTTCTTAAAAACACTTTGTAGATATTGGATAACCGTTAGTGTGAAATTTGATGGGTTAGAAATAATAGTAGCAAATGCAAGATTATTGTTATGGATCTATCAAAATTAAACATGTTTGATGATTTTTAGGAAAAAAACATTTATAATTGATTTATATCATATTTTGTAATTTTGGTGATGATTTATAGATAACAAATTTATATAAGATGAGAGTATTAAACAAAATCAATAATAGTAAATATTTGAAATACAGGAATTATGATAACATCATAGCTTTGTAATATATTTTTATTAAGAAAAACTTGTGATGATTGAATATTATTTCTTAATAACACCATTTGATGATTTATATTTAAAAGATATTTAAAATCAAATAACTCTTGGAAATAGTTTTAATTATTTTTTATTAATAATTTTTAATAACATTATAAACAGTGTTTAGACAGGTAGCAAATTATGTTATCAAATCTATCTATTTTTTGACTAAAAATATGTTAAATATAATTTGACAAAAATGAATTTGTGGAGCAATGTTGAACATGTGAAGACTACTGAATATTAGATTTTTTAAACTTGGGAAACATTATTTTAAATAAATTTGGTACTTTTGTTGAACAAAATTCACTAATTAAGATATTTTAATTTTATTGTTTTTATTAAAAAATGTGAAATTATTCTAGCTATTTAAAGTTTGTAAAAGTTTATCAATATCTACAAAAAGTCTGCCAAAATCTATAAAAGTCTTTTAAAATAAAAGTCTATAAAAGTTATGCATACATTTACAATCTCTATCAAAATTTACAAAAGTCTTTAAAAATTTATCAAACTCTATAGAAGTCACTCATTTAAAAAAAAGGCCCATAAATGTCTTTAAAAGTCCTAATCACTTGATCCTAGAAGTATTTCACTGGGTATTAAAAAGGCTAGGGCTTTTGAAGAAGCCTCAAGCTCTAAAACGAAATGTTTTAAAAACCGGACCGATGACTAAACCGAAAAAGTTACCGGTTCAAGGCTCAATAGTTGGCTGTGGTCGAGCAGTAGTTTGAAGCTAGGCCAGCGTCATAAATTGATAATTAATATATTATTAAAAATAAAAATAATTATAAATGGATTTGGCTTGGTTCAACGTTGAGATTCGTCGGTTAGAGTCATCGATTCAAGCGGTTTTAACTTTTGAATCGGATGGGTTTTGATCTGGGTCCTTGTCGACCGCCAAAAAAGTCTATAAATATCTTTAAAAGTCCTAATCCAATACATCCCGACTCATGCCTCCCAATAGCTTGTGTGGAGAGCGATTTTTCGGAGAGGACCCCCAAAGGGAGGTTTCATTGGTTGGTTTTGAGCGAGTAATGTCACGGATGAAGATAGCATGAAGAGGAGGAGTGAAGCTGTGTCTCAAGTGGATGATAGGAATGCCATTAGAAGAAAGGTAACTTGGCAAAATTCAATGCATTGCAGGTTTTTCTCTTGAAGGGTGTAAGAAGGAATTATGTAATTTTTCAAAAATATATAAAGAAAGCGAAGGATTAGTTAAACCAGTGACTCTCTACAACCATAAATTTTGATATGGGGTAAAGTTGGAATGATGGAGTGAGGACATAGCGGTAGAAGAAAATGAGGGCTAGACAAAGGCACAGGGGATCCGGAGAGTGTGTCTAGTGAATCTGAAAATAATCTCCTGAAATATTAGGGGGCAAATGATAAGGGAAATAGGAAGATAATCAAGGCTTTCCTGAAGTCTCAAAGGGCAGATGTAGTTTGCCTTTATGAGACCTGATGATGCTTTTTCAACCGGAACTGGGCTGGAGCATGCTGGATTTGTTGGGCCGGTCCGTTGGCTCTGGGTGTTGGACTCCTCTACAAAAGCAAGAAACAAAAAGGATCGGCGGGGGCTCGCCCGTTGCCGCTCCAATGCCTAAGTCAGTTCTTTCCTGTGGAAGAGAATATCAACTGCTTAGGGAATGAAGTTTTGTGCATATGTCTGCGTACCTTTCACCGATGGGGTGGCCTAGTATTTATAATGGATGATCATGACAACTTTCTTAGTTGGATGATGACACTGAATAATATATTTCCTTATTGGAGGATGATACAATATTCCTCCTGCTGGGTGGGAGATTTTCTTTCCCTTATCATGGAATTAATAAGGGATAATTGATGACTTTCTAGTTGGATGATAATACGATATTTCCTCCCATTGTGTGAGATTTTCTTTCCTTATTGTTAACCGATTAATAAGGGATAATTGATGGGCAACAATTAGGAAATATTTTGTTTTCCTAATTGGTGGAGATTAGGTATTTTCCTTTAATATGAATTATTTGATTACATTACCAGCCTTTTGAAGTGGTGAATTGGGCCCTTGTTTTGGGCTTATATTTGGGGATGTTATCAGGAGCCTATTATAATCTTGGGCCCTTTTTTTAATCCGTTTGGAGAAGCGCGTCTTGGGCCTGCGCACCTATTATTTCAAACCCCATCAGTTGCCCCCCTAGCCTTTGACTAAGCGAGCGTAGACAAGGGCTGTATCGCTTCTTGGATCAGGCGTGATATCCACGTGGCTACTTAGGAAGGGTTTGATTAGTTTTATCGCTCTTTTTATTGTCTTGCCAGATTTAATTTGCTTGGTTTAAAGCATTGCGCCTTACGGGCGAGCTACTTAGTTCTGGGCTATTCTACCTTTTGGGGCGGCCGAGCTGCAGCCAGGCTTCTTGTCTCACAGGTGCATTGCGGCAGCCACAGACCCGAGCTACTTGGCTTTTGGGCCTGGCCCACCTCCCAGGGTTGTTTGTCTCTTTTGAGTGGCGTCGCTCCTTGAAGCGTTTGCCAAAGCTCTTAAAGCGAGCTACATGGCTCCTGAGCTACATGGCTCCTTAGCTACTTTACCTTCTGAAACTAAGCTACATGGCTCCTTGAAACTAAGCTACAAGGCTCTCCTGGCCCAGTACAGGCTCTCTAATGGCTGCAAGGCTCTCTCGAACCCTAAGCTGTGGCACCTTGGCGAGCTACATGGCTCCTTGGCTACTTGGCCTCCTTAAGCAGTTTTGCTCTGTAATCTGAGCTATTGGGCTCTTGAGCTACATGGCTCCGAGGTCTTACTTGATTTATGCTCTAAAAAGCCCAGCTCACCCAGGCCTGGGAGCGGGGCCTTCTGACTGTTAAGCTTTGCCAGCTAAGCGGTGAGCTTTTTTGGGCTCTAAGGCCTTCTGAGGTACATTCGCTCTAAGCTGAGCTGCAGGCTCTGGGAGGAGCCTTCACGGCTGTTAAGCTCTGCAAGCGAGCTGTTGGGCTTAAGGCGAGGAGCCTTCTGTTTGTTAAGCTCGCAAGTGACTGTTGAATACAGGCGGCGAGGCCTTCTTGAGCGTTAAGCTACGCAAAGGCGAGCTATTAGGTCAGGAGCGCTAAGACCCTCCTGAGCTACATGGCTCTGTGGCTACTTGGCCTTTCTTGAGCAGTTATGCTCTGTAATCTGAGCTATTCTGCTCCTGAGCTACATGGCTCCGTGGCTACTTGGCCTTCTAGGCTATTATGCCTTTTTAAGCAATTAAGCTCTGAAGCCCGAGTACCGCCAGAAGCTCCATAGCAACTTAGCCTTCCTTGGCGATTCATAATCTGGCCAGGCTTCTGCTCTATGCTTCCCTTAGCTGTCGAAAGCGAGCATTGGGCTCTGAGCTATAGCTCCGTGGCTACATGGCTTTGTTTGAACGATTACCTTCTGGCCAGGCTTCACCCAGCTCCATTAACATGACTGTTCGGCCCGGGCTGTTAGGCTCCTAAGCTGCGGCTTTCGTGGCTGCATAGCTGTTTGGTTCACGCTCTGGCTGGCTTCTGGCTCGGGGCTACATAACTGTTAATGACGGTACGCTAGGCTCTGACTGGCTCCATGGCTACATGGCCTGTTGGCGGTTACACTCTGGCCCGAGCTACTTGGCTCTGTGGCTGCATGGCTTGTTCGAGCCAGGCTCGCAGCTCGTGGCTACATGCTGTTTGAGGCGGTTACGCTCTGTGAGCTGACCTACTAGGCTCGACATCAGGTGCGGAGTTCATATGATTTTTGCGCGTATTGGGGTGGTCTATGGGGTCTTTGTTTCATCAAAGCGTCTCGACCCTGCCCGGCAGTAAACTTTGCGGAAGGGAAGTGCGACCTCCGTGCCGATGAATGGAGACTGTTTGTTACCGGGCGTCCATGGAGGCCGGGCTCGGCCTTTTACCGCTACCTTCATGTGGGTGATTTCTTGCTGGATGTCCCTGAACCTTTGCTCCCACGACCTCTCCTCGTTGCGATCCTCTTCGGGGGGTTGGTAAGGATCATGCTCCTTGGTGTGGCTAGTTTCCCCTTCTCTGTCAGAAGCTCGGCCAGTCGAGTGTTGCTCTTCTCGAGATGCTGGGGTTTAGTCTTTCGGGCTTATCGTGTATCTGAGGCGTCATATTTGCTGGTGGGTTCGAACGCGCTTCGGAAGTGTTGGTTGGTGATCTTGAGGGCGCCTCCCTCGTCGTGTGGCACAATCTTGTCTCTAATGCGCCTCACGGGAGTCGGGTACATCCACCACTTCAGTTGGTCTTGCATCCTTGGAGGATTGGCGTTGCTCCTGCTTGTGTTCCAGGTTGATACCATCAGTCGTTGAGAGGTCAACTTTATTTGTAAAGAAACTGTCGTTCCCACGGATGGCATGGCCCAGTGATGCTTTTCAATCAGATTGAAATTTGGAACATCTTGGATTTGTTAGTACGTCCATTGGCTCTGGGTGTTGGACTCTTCTGCAAAAGCAAGAAACAAAAAGGATCGGCGGGGGCTCACCCGTTGCCGCTCCGATGCCTAAGTCAGTTCTTTCCTATGGAAGAGAATATCAACTGCTTAGGGAATGAAGTTTTGTGCATATGTCTGCTGCATTGCCTTTCCCATAGATGGGGTGGCCTAGTATTTATAATGGATTGATCATGACAACTTTCTTAGTTGGATGATGACACTGAATAATATATTTCCTTATTGGAGGATGATACGATATTCCTCCCACTAGGTGGGAGATTTTCTTTCCTTATCGTAAACCGATTAATAAGGGATAATTGATGACTTTCCTAGTTGGATGATGATACGATATTCCTCCCGTTAAGGTGAGAGATTTTTTTCCTTATTGCTTAGATTAATAAAGGGATAATTGATGGGCAACAATTAGGAAATATTCTGACCCCTCCCCCAATTGGTGGAAGTTGGGTATTTTCAGCTGTAGAGATTATTTGATTACATTACCAGCCTTTTGAAGTGGTGAATTGGGCCCTTGTTTTGGGCTTATATTTGGGGGATGTTATCAAGGGCCTATTGCTAGTACTGGGCCCGTTTTTAATCCCGTTTTGGGCTTGCGTCTTGGGCCTGCACACCTATTATTTCAAACCCCATAAAGACCAAAATTCAAGATATGAGTCAGAGGGTGGTGAAGAGCCTGACAGTAGGGATGCTCCATCTCATTGGTTTTGAAGAAGGGGCATATTCTCTCTCGTGTCTCTTTAAGAACTTTGAGGATGGGTCTAAATGGGCATTTATAGGGGACCATAAGAAATTTTGGGAGGAGCTAAGGGCGGAGTGTGTGGCCTATGAGGGAGGATCATGGTGCATTGGAGGAGATTTTAATATCATCGGAGTTCCGAATTGAATTAGCACTTAACATGGTGGTAAAATCTCCTCCAAAATGAAGTTCCCTCAAGTAATTGATGACTTTGGATTTAAGGACCTTCCTTCATGAGGCTAGGCAGTTTATGTTTAATGAGGAATGGGCTAATATGTTTGGTAATGTAGTGCAGCTCTTACTTCAAAGGCCTAATTCAGATCATTTCCTATCATGGAAGGGTGGGGTTTTAAATAAAGGTCCTTTCCTTTCCTTTGAAAACATGGCTAGGAGGGTTTCAAAGATGCGATAAAGTTGGTGGTAGATGCGGTGTAAGGGTCTCATAGCTTCATTCTAGCTTAAGCTAAGCTCTTAAAGCTTTGCTCAGCACGGAATAAAGAGTTTTTGGAAATGTGAAACCAACAAAGGTTTGGCCCTTAGTTGCATCACTTGTCTTTGGGACGAGTATGAGACATGGGAGGATTTTTTCTACTAAGGCAATGGGAAAGGGGATGGGTCACAAGTTTTTTTCATAGAATGACCAATTCCAAAAAGGAAGAGCGATCTGAGAAGATAAGGATAAATGGGGACTAGATAACTGAGCAGTGTGAGATAAAGGATGGTATAACCAGAGCCTTCCAGAACCTTCTCATAGATCCTAGTGAGGGTTTAGTTTCCACCCTAGGCAACTCACGAAATTGCTAGCCTGGAGGGGAACTCTTTTTGAAGAGGAAGTGTGGCATGCTTTGTCCAATATGAATGTTCAGATATTTTTTTGAGAAGGGTCGTTTCATTGGCAGCCTGAATTCCACTTTCCTGGTCTTAATTCCCAAGAAAGGAGGGGCAGAAGACCTAAAAGACTTTAGGCCCATCAGTCTAGTTGGTAGCTTGCACAAACTGCTAGCAAAAGTGTTGGCAAATAGATTGAGAAAAGTGATCAGCAAGGTTGTGTCCCCAGCCCAAAACGTGTTCATAGAAGGAAGACAAATCCTTTATGCCTCTCCCTTGCCGCTAATGGCGATAAACGATCTGAAGAACAAGTAAAAGGAGGTCTTGTGCAAATTGGATATAGAGAAAGCCTACGATCACTTGAATTGGGATTACCTCATTCTAGTGATGGAGGAGATGGGTTTTGGGGAGAAATGGAGGGACTGGATGCACTGGTGTATCTCTTTAGCCTCCTGTTCGGTTATGGTTAATGACAGTCCCGTTGGCTTCTTTTGCAGTTCTAGGGGTTTGAGGCAAGGGGACCCTTTGTCCTCGTACTTATTTGTGATCGGTATGGAGACCCTTTCAAGACTCATTAATAGAGCTATTGAGGGTAGCTATTTATCAACCTTCAAATTCAGGGGCAAGGGGAGGAGAGAGTTATGGTCTCTCATCTTTTGTTCATTGACGACACCCTAATTTTTGAAAGGATTCTCATGAGGAATTGACTTACTTGAATTTATTAATTCAAGAGAGAGAAGAGATAGGAGAGTGGGTCATACATGTCACGTGGGCCTTCATATGCATTAACTAACAGTCATTTTAATACCGTTTGACCACTTTAATGGTTTGAGTTATGACATAAGCTAATTTGGGCTACGGGAGTAAACTGTAGGAGCCTCTTTAGACCGAAAAAGTTACAAATATAAGTGGGATATCGGTACAACACTGAGGGGTTTTTTTTACACATTTTCCCTAATATATCAAAATAACATAAGTTCTTGGATAATGGCAATTTAGAACAATATTACTAGATGAGCGGATACAAATATACACGTATCTTTCCACATGAATGATATTTAATGTAACATCATCAGTTTCTTGATAGAAATAATTTTAAAATGAATACTACTAGATGAATAAATTCATAATATCCATATACACATTTGCAGGAATGATATGAAGGATGTGTTAGATACAAATTCTGTAAAATAGAGTGAATAGAGCAGAAGAGATGAACTAATAACGCGTTCAATCAAACCAGTTTGCAGAACCTATATCAGTATGTGGAATTGTTTGCAGGAAAAACCAGAATAAAGATTAAAGCAACCAATCGGAACCTGTGAGCAGATCAAGTCTTGTGTTGGAAACAATCTCCTTAAGATAAATATTGCCCTCGCAGTGGTGCTTCGAGAAAAATGGCAATTCGTCTCCCAAGATGAAATGATCTCCCAACGGTAAGAAAAACACTTCCGCTGTTGGTTGTCGAATCGGAAGCGTGTGCGAACTTCGGTCTACATCTCAGTGTGAATATGAAGCGGATGAATGAATGAAAAAATAATTATACAAAATGAGAGAATGTGTGGCCTATATTTGAGCCGGCGGATATGATCGCGTGCGGTAATGGAGAAGACGCTTTAGTCAATAATGGTAACCTAAACGTGAAAGCGATAAGCGTTTTGGCGCCCAAAGTGAGTTTAAGCTAGCCCCAGACGAACCCAGCTGGGCGGTGGTGGCGCTCATGGTTGTGTGGTGAACCAAGCATGAGCTAGGTCCTCCGCTTCCACAAAGCGGGGTGCCTTAGGGCTAAAGCCCCGACACAAGGTAAGGTGTATATATACCCTTTAAAAGTCTTATTCCCATCGATGTAGGACCTCAGCTTTCCTAGCTTTCTAAACCTTTAGTTACCATTTTCAAGGGTGATGTTTCAGGCAATTTCTAATTCACTCCTTAATGGTTTTGAGCAATTCAATATATAATCTTCATCTCCTCATGGAGGAGAACACATTCCCATGTGGACCCACTAAAAAAGGTTTGTGGGACCCATTGTAATTTTAGCTCAAAGATAGCTAATTTATTGTGCTCAAACCCATTTTTCACATTGGGATGCATGTTTGGTAGAAAATGGAGTAATCACCTAAGGCATACGAACATAATATAATGAATATGACAAGATGAGCGTTGTACACATAATTTACCTGGGATAAACAATGATGAATCAAAGGCATGGTTTCTAGAAGAGCACTAAGAGAGAGATCGAAGACAGACCATGGATTGAAAAAAGCACTGCTAATGCGAGGTGTGTCATAATCCCATGCATGCATCAAGGTTATAGAAACCTTTGCTCAAGGAAGTAATTGACAAGAAGGATGGTGGTTTTGCAGCAATGCCATCTTGAACACCTACAAAATAAAATTAAAATTCTTTGGTTAAATAACTAGAGCAAGTCATATGATAACATGGATGTCTATAATTAATGAGAATGACCAATATGAGGGTTGCTTGGTTTTGTTCCCTTTTTCTTATCTTGTTCTTTCTAATCTCTTTTTTCCTTAAGCAAGGAGGAGTTACTTTTGAAAGTCATTGTTGACTTGAAATCACCCCTCTATAGCTCTTTCTACCCATTTCATTTCTCAATAAAGTGGTTCTTCCACAAAAATCAAGATTTTTAATTTATTTTTTCATGTTTTTGTCGTTGTCTTGTGTGGTATATGGATTGTGTCGTCTTAGTACGACGATTTGATTTTCATCATCTTGTTGTGGCGCTTTCTTGTGTACGGGTGATTCAAAAGACAAAGCATATTTGATCAAACAGAGTCATCAAACCAAATTATGATCATTAGTATGTTGTAGAACTGGAGTCAAATGTATTTCAATCATCATAGAATTATCAAATGTGTAGGCTTTGAGCCGATTCATTGTGTTATTAACGTGGATGCTGCGTCATTCTCTAGAATTTTAAGTGAATTTGATTATGTGTTCATATCGAATGTATAACTAGTTCGAATTAATAAAATTATTATCTTTTCAAAAAGAAAAAAAGAAGTTGGTCTAAGACTTTGGGGTTTAACCCAATGGTCATCTCAGGGCCATTGGAGATTTACCGTTAACTTCAAGACTATGGGATTAGTTGAGTTGATGCGCGAGCCTAGCTGAGCATCCCACAATTATCAAAATAATAATAACAATGGCCAAGAATTATCATTACCAAAAACACCTCCAAATTACGATACTTGGTAGGCTCCTGTCGAGAGAGGGATCAGTACACATACAAGTTATTGTATTTGAGAGAAGATGGAAGATGTAAATTTGTTGTATGGAGGCACAAACTTCAGTAAACAAAGTTTATATCTTTACACCTAATTATAGAACATTTTGCGAGTATCTTTTAATATCTAAAAATATTTTTCAAATAAAATTCTGATCTTTGTTTTCTTGATGGTAAACTTGTATCTAATTTTGAATTTATTTATTAATTATTAAATTTATGTAATAGAATAACATACGAAGTAAGCATGTCACGTTAAAAATTAAAAAATTAAATTTGTAAGAATTCATTCTGTTGACTGTTGAGACGTGCGAGCTCGTGAGACGGAGGATGGACCCATGAGGGTTTATATTTGGATCTTTCCATTGGGCCTTTCCTTATTACTACATCCTGGCCCATATTGTTTTATAATATAAAGGTAGAGACTTTTTGAGGATAGATGATACCACATTGTCATAGACTTGGCTTTTCACTAAATACGTATAATACAACTTTTCACTCCAAGTTGCTAAGTCAGCCTTCCCTTGCCTAACTAGCGCTATACTTACACTCCAAAGTTGGAAACTAAAGAATAAAAGAGAACTCACATAGAGACTCTTTAAGAAAGAAAGAATGCTTTATTGAAGTAAGGCTCACATAACTCTTTGGAAGCTCATTTGCTTGGTTGGTTGGGTACGCCTTGGCCAAAATGAGACCTTCACCTGTTATGAGCTTGCCTTATAAATTCTCTAGAACCTTGGTTGGTTCCTTACAAATCATGAGAAATCTAAAATACTCTACTTTGTACAAGTTATATACAAGAGATCCATGGAAGGCTCTAGATGCTCTCTCATCTTATACCTTTCCATATTCAGCTATGTGTGAACTTCTCTAGGATCTTCTACACTAAGTCTATATACAAGGTATTTTCAAGACTTCTCTAGAATACTCAAGGTGACCCTCCTAGCTTCTCAAGTCTTCCACACATCTGTAGAGGAGTGTTGACTTCTTTAGGGTATTCTAGAAGTTTCCAAACTCTTGTAGCCAAAGAGAAGTGTGTCCATAAGTATCTAGATTCTTCCCTTCTCCTTTGGTAAGGCCTTAAGGGGCTCATTTGTACCCATGGAGGGATCCTTCTCATATGAGGGTGTGTCCAAGAGAATGAGGACATGACACTCTCCGACACCCATGCCATTGACGATCCCGTCGATACCTCAAACTCGAATCGTTGAAATCCAATTCCGGAACTTGCCTAATGCATCCTCGAGTTCCCAACTAGTTTTCCTCCTCGGCAGGCCCTTTTATTGGACCAAGTACTCTTGCACAGGAGGGACCTTATGTCTCCTAGTGACCCGTTTGTGGATGTTCTCACCTCCTTCTCTTGCGAGCTTCCGGCTGTTGTTGGTACTATTCTTTGATGCTAGAGTGTTGTTTCCTCTTTGCCAATTGACTTCTCATTACCCTTAGTGGTCTTGTCCTTGCATGGGTTGGCTCTCTCAGCTTGCTCCCTTGCCTTTCTTCCCTGCGAACTTGCCTTGGGCATGACTTAGAGGGTGCCTAGCATTTGAATCGAGCCCAGACATGCCTCATTCTTCTCTTTTTTCCCTTTCCTTGACTAGGTCATTGAGCGCTTCCTTCTTAGAACATTCCCTTGCCATATGCGGACCATCGCATAGGAAGCATTTCGTTCTTGGCGTGAACTCCCTCCGTTTCACCTTGCCCTAATCCTCCCTCATGTAGGGCACCTTGCCTATCCGTTTAGTAGTAGGAACTGACTCTCCCAATCACGTAGCATGGCTATCCTTTGAACCCTTATCTTCAAAAGAGTCACTCATTATGTAGATCCACCAAAGACTTCTATTATCGCCATCTGATGGCTAAGTCTTATACACCTTTATGCCTTAATTCCTGCTAAACCCATCCTTGCAAGTTGTCCATGAAGTTGAATAGTAACTCCTCTTCAGAGCTATCGAGAATCTCAAGCGTTAGTGCAGAGAACTCCTTAACGTACTCTTGTATTGACCCCTTGTGCTTGAGACGCCACATCCTCCTCTGAGCATGATATGCCATGCCCTCAGGGTATAACTACCTCCTTATCTTCTTCTTGAAGGCATCCCATGTGTCTATGTTACACATTTCCTTCTCTGTGTCACGAACCTTCTTCGCCACCATAATGTAGTCGTATCAGTCAAGTAAATTGTAGCACATTCCTCACATGGATTACCTCGTCAGTGTAGATAATTGTCTCAAAGTACCGCTCTATTTACCACAATATGTGTTATCCAAATCCCTCTTGCTATCGAACAGTTGTGGCTTCGGTACCTCCACCCATGGGGCCTCAAAAGTAGCCATAACCCTTCCCGATATCGCGACCTTAAAGATGGCTAACTCTTGCCTTACCTTATTGTCAGAGCTTCTACACCTTAGTCAAGGCCTCCATCCTTGACTCTAAGCTAGCAAACATATTCAGGACTTTCATGAACTCCTCATGCAACATCATTAGGATTGGCGAGCCTTGCACCCCCTCTTGAAGGTCTTGGATTTTCCCTCTTAAATCCTTAATGCCCTTCTCAATGCTTTGCTCTAATAGGTCAAACCCCTCATTGGTGTCTGCCATAGCAAGCTCTAGCTTGGCAACCCGTCCATCCAAGCTAGTAATGGCATCACAAGACTTATCCTTCCTCCCTCACCCCTTGGCTGGAGGGTCAAGTTCCCTACCTCGAACTTGCTCACTAACATCCTCCGCATGAGAGCCCACCATCATATCCTCCAAGCTACACTCACACGTCGCAACCAAGCTCTGATACCAATTGTCACGGACTAAGCCTTTTCACTAACCTCCCATGCAGCACTTAGACATCTTTAACTAGCCTTGCTAAGCACTCACACTCAAGGTCGGAAGCTAAGAGAATAAGAGAACTCACAGAGTACTCTTTAAGAAATGAGAATGCTTTGCTCGAAGTGAGACTTCTATACAAGTCTTTGGAAGCTCATTTGCTTGGTTGGTTGGGTGCCTTGGCCAAATGCGAACCTTCATATTTATAGGTACCTTAGAATTCTCTAAAACCTTTGTTGGTTCCTTACAAATTATGAGAGTTCTAGAATACTCTTCTTTGTACAAGTTATATACAAGAAATCCATGGAAGACTCTAGGTAACTCTCTCATCTTCCATACCTCTCCATAGCCTTCTACTTATGTGTGAACTCCTCTAGGATCTTCTAGAATCTTCTATACTAAGTCTATATACAAGGTATTTTCAAGACTTCTCTAGAATACTCAAGGTGACTCTCTTGGCTTCTCAAGTCTTCCACACATGTGTAGAGTGTGGATCTTTCGAGCCTTAGAAGTTCAAAATTCTTATAGCCAAGGAGGTCTTCATAAGTCTCTAGATTCTTCCCTTCTCCACGGTAAGGCCTTGAGGGGCTTATTTGTACTTATGAAGGAATCCTTCTCGTATGATGGTGTGTCCAAGAGAATGAAGGCATGACAACATACTATAATATAATGCAATACTACAACGTAAAACTAAATATATTATTCATGGCAATAATAAAAATACCTAAATGATTTGTAATCGTTAGTAATTTCCATCAAAATAAATAATTTCATACTTATATATAAATATATATTTTAATATTTTTTAAATTTAAGATTTACATCGTAGGAGATTTACAAGTATCTTTTATTATCTAAAATTATATTTTAATAAAAAATCTTTATCTTTGTTGTCTTGATTGTTAAGTTGTATTTAATTTGAATTTATTAATTTATTATTAAATTTATGTAATAATAATAACACACACTAAGCCTGTCATGGTTTTTTATATTTATTCACTTGTAAATTACATCGTTGCAATATTATATTGGATAAGCATGTCACGTTAAAAATTCAAAATAATGAAAATCATTTTTAAAAATACATACTTCTCACAACTTTTTAAAAACTAAATTTGAAGAAGCATATCGTGTAAATCCATATTCCATCTAATATTTATTTATTTATTTTATTTTTCTCATCCTTAACATGTGTAAAAAAATAAATTATAAATCATTTATAAATTCATTATTTATACGTAATGAAAATGTATTTATATCTTTTAAAATATTTAAGAAGAAAACTTATAATAAAAATTAATTACTTCATATTATTATTATTATTATAAGTTTTTATTTTCAATAAATCAACAAAACATAAAAAAATAAAAGTAAAGAAATTTAAAGAACAAAAGCAAGCGAGTGTGAGACAAGAAGAGAGTTTTTTTTAAAAGCTAATCATTTTTACAATGTACTAAATTGTCTCTTTTGAGACTGAATCCTTCTATCTATGTAAATGGGCTCTAATTGACTTGGGTTGGCTCCATCTTCGAATAAAATTTATTAAATAAAGTGAGTTTTAGGAGTATCTTTTGATGTTTGATATAAAATTTATTTATGATTAATAACTTTGGAAGGCATAGGATATGGTGATGGGTTTCTACATTTTTTCGGTTTCCTTTCAGACACTAAAATTATTGAAAATTATTGAAAAACATGATATAGTGCTCATCACAAAGTAATAGATCTATCAACAAATGAAACTAGTAATTTCTTACATTGATTTATTTTATCCTTAAAACAAAATATTTTAATAATAGTTTTGATGGTGCTTTTCTCGAAGCAAGTTTGGAGCTTGCTAGAGTCGTTGGGCCGATCCTTCGGGCCTGTATGATACGTAACCTGTACAGAAAGGGTGGTCTGACGGGGGGTGTGCCGGCCGCCTCTTCGATGGCTAAGTTTGCAGCCCCAATCGGTGTCTAGTTGACAACATCGACCAGCGGAATACTTTCGTGGATGTCCCGGGTGACCCGAGCCTACTCCACGAAAATTAGGCGAGTCTCCTTTGTGGGAGGCTCTACCCAAACTACAACACCCTTACAATCACATAACCTTTGTCCCAATATTTTACAAAGACCACAGGGTCCATATACAATTAAAATGAGTAAATGGCCCACGTGGACATACATCAATACTCATTAAAACTATCCAACCAACTATATTACATGGTTCAAGAGTTAAGAAATCACTCTTAATTCAAAACATATATTAAAATTTAATATATTCTAATACATGTTATACAAATTTCATGTCAAAGCCACAAGTCGGCTTTCTTCTAAAACGCGACCTCTAGTGAGCGATGTCCTCTAATACCTCACACATTACCTGAAAATAGTGATCCCAAACCAGGTTGACCAATGCCAGTAGTGATAATTTCCTACATTAGTTTACTCCCAACTAAATTACTACGTCATGGCAAACAATCACCTCAAGCAAATACATGATCCTACTTGAATGTCTACATGCCCAATCCCATGTCTCGAGTCCTCATCGACTCCTCACATGCCTAAGCCAAATGCGAGCAAAATTACGGTTTGAAACAAAAGCTTTTTTGTTCGAAAACCTACCGGTTGATAAATACATTGGACTTCTCAAGGCGAATTGTTGGATATTTCTCCAAAATAGTCATGGGTCCGCCTCCGAGATGAACTGTTGGACAACTCTCCAAGGCAATTCTTCGGAAAATCTTCCTTGAAATTCCTTTCACAACCGTTTTCATTTTTCTTTCAATTTCTTTCATGTCATGCACTCACACCTACCATCTAGGGTGCCCCGGTGCATATGGAATGCATTATGCCAATTCCAAAATATTCATGCTAATATATTTTTCATGTATATATTAACATAATTAATTCACACAATTCATGTTATTCAATTTACAACAATAACACCAAAATTAGCTCACATAGGCTAATTAACCAATAAACCAATTCATTTTGAATTACTCAAACCACACAAAATCACACAACACATCATGTGAACTATGAAACCCTCGGGTTGGCACTGTTCACGGCCACACAATTAGGAATTTCTTCACCCGGTTCAAAGATTTTGAGACCTATAACACGGCCTTCCAAGCCTCTACAAATCCCCATGCATAAAATGGCTCTTAGCCAAAGAATAAACAAAGTAGGAAAAGATCCTACCTCTTGGAGTTTGGAACTCCACAAAATCGGTGCCCACGTGTAGCCCTCACCGCGTAGAACAACTTTGCTTCTTGCTCCGACGAGAACCGACGGTCCGAACGCCGGGAAATCTAGAGATAAGTCACACTTTCTCTCTCTAGAATCTGAAATCCCACCCTAATGCACGTTTTTGTGTTTTAATGGAGAAGAAGACTATTTCTTCTTTGTTTTATTCATTTAACTTTTCAATAATTCCATTTGTGTCCTTCATTTAACTATTTGACTTTTGACATGGCTTAATACGAGCCATTAATCTCCATCCACTCTCTCTAATCATGTAACATGTGTCCGCCAGTACATGTATTAGGTGACTTTTGTCACATCACATGTCTCTCACAAACCGTTTTACTGACACCCGACCTTTCGGTGCCTCGAAAAACGTGAAATTCAGTCTCGGAATTTGGCGAAGTCGACTTAGTATTAGATTTATGAGCGATTCAATGGTGAAGTCCGTTTCATCATCACGGGAACTAGAAAAATTTTGGTTACATTGAAATTACCATTTACCTTTTAAGAAAATTAAATTTTCGGGGTTTTACAAAGTTAGTTTCTTTCTTACGAAAAGGAAAGATATCAACTGTTGATGGTTTTGTGATTGCGTACCTTTCTTTGGTGGAATTGCTCGGTGTATCATGGTGATCACGTTGATTTTCCTTGTTAGACGGCTAACCGACATCTTCCCAATGGGGTGGGAAATCTCCTCTTCCTTATCGTTAACTGAATATTAAAGGATAATTAGGGAGTCGTAATCATGGGGGATCCTTCTTCCCTTAATGAGTAGATATCGGATCATGGAGATGGAGTGCTTTCCTTTCTTACGCCACAACTAGGCGTAGTTATCCAGTCACTGTCTAACTTGGGCTTGGTTTTGGCCTTGGGTTGACGCCTTAAGATGTCGGGACGACATCATAGGGTGGCGCTCCTCTGATGAGGCCTCTTATCGGCCTACGGACGCCCTAACTTCGCTTTAGGCTTTATTGATGGTTTTGTTCCCTGAACTGATCACAGGCCTATGCAAGCTGGGTTTTTAGGCACTATCGTTGCCCCAACCCTTAATGAGAGCGAGAGCTTGGGCAAGGGGCTGAATGTTCTTGGATCGAACAGCAGTTCACGAGTAGAACGGGGTTTGTTGGTCTAGGCAGCCGTAGTCAATCACATCGAGATAATGATGGCTTTTCTTGATTTTCTCGCCCATTTGCTGACGTTTCCAGTGTTTTTAGAAGCACCCCTTAGCCATTTGAACCATATTCCCTTGTTCCTCAAACCTTTTTCTCTGTGGTCTTCAGATTTTTCTTTCTCGAATCTTCTTTGATCGTCACTCAAGACTGCTCTCAGTGGTTTTCGTCGTTCTATCCCGGTTGGGGTCATCTCTTTTGTTTTCTTCCCTAGTTTGGTACATCTTTCTTCTTCTTCCCATGTTTGCCTTTTCTTGCTCTGGATTCCGTGGGTCCTTGGTAGTCCTTTGTTTGTCTCCTCATGCTTGCCCAGTCATGCGTGCCCGGCCCCAGGCTGATCGTTCTTCTAGTTTGTGCATAGGGAAGGCCCGGGGAGTGCGGTCGAGGCGGTTGGCGATGGATCAGGTGAATCTTCTTAGTGGTCGATAAAGCCCTCTAGCGGGTCATCCACCATCCTCGGTAGCAAAGAGGGAAAGATTAGTGAGATTAGGTACCTTAGTGGTTAGAATATCGAGGAATTTGTCGTGAAGTATCTGAGCGTCGTGGGTCCCTAGTCGAGATTAAGCCCTTTATGAACAAACCTTCATTACCCACTATAGACCCCCTTTTGGCATTCAAGTCTGGTGCCCTGATCTTCTCACCTCCTACATCGTCCAGGTTTCCAAGATGATCTGCTTCTTTGAAGCGACCTTGAAAACCGGTCCAGCTCCCCCGCGCCTTGCTCCGAAACGTCTTCTGACACTTCGCGGTTTCTCTACCCAACTTTCTCCCAATTTTTGGGGCGTTTTAGTCAGCGTCTGGTCGTTTTTAGAGACAAGTGCCTCGGGCTTCTTAGCATAGCTCTGTTGTTGGACTTTCTTAGTGTGAAAGAGGCTGCAAAGGGCTTTTTGTATATTTCCAAACGGTCTAGTGCCAGCCTGATCATTTATGATCTTCCATCTTCCCACAAACATTGGAAGGAGCGTTACTTCTTTATCGGGGGTTGCAATTGGAATTGTAACCTGTGGCTGAAATACGCTGAAGCGTTTAGGCAGTATGGGTGCCCTAGAGAATCGTAGGTTTCCTTACGTGCTAGTCGGGGTTAGCTTTTACAGGTTATGAGTCGTTCTTAACTTCGCTTTGGTTATGTTGCCTTTAGTGTCATCCCAGCCTCGAGTTACTAGGATAAGTGGCGTGATTGGCCAGAAGTGTCTCCCACGGGTGGTACTCTGGCGGTCATCCGGATATTCCCGGGCCCTTTGGTGTAAACCCTTCTCGACCCTCTGAACCTTCGGGTGCGAAATCTTCTCGACCCTTTGCTTTGAGGCCTCCTCAATCTTCTGTCATGAAGCCTTCTCGGGAAGAGCTTCAAGCCCGAGTCAAATTTTTGGTGAAGAAGAAAAGAAGCGCCAAGTGCAAGGTCCCGGCTGCCCCCGAGGGCAACCATGCGACTCGAGGCAAAGTCCTAAAAGCCAAGAGTCCTCCCGAGAGGATCACTGAGCCTCCTTTGGATATTTTGCCTATATCTATTCGGAGCCCCTTGGAGCAAAGCGCCAAGCTTCCTTCCGGGGTGTCTGAGGGCAAGGGGAGGAAGCATCTCGGACGTGAGAGGGATGAGGACTCGTTGCTCGCAAATGTAGAGCTTGCCACCGGGGCTATATTGTCCATCCTACGGGGACTCTAACCTTAGGAGGGCAGATGCCATGTCGGTTAAGGGAGGCTGCGGCCTTATCATCGGAGCGAGCCATCGTATGTCTGGACGCCTTTATTTGTTCGATCCCTATTGTTGATTCGATTGGCCACCTTTGTCTCGTTTCGTGAGGTGTCTACCTATGTGAAAAGCTTGCGGCGCTTGCTTTTCTAAGGGGTCTTCTAAGGCGGTAGAAGCGTATAAAGCCGAGGTCACCTCCTTGACCTCGGAGAGAGTTGACCTGCGAGCTCAGGTGCGACACCTGACCAAGGATGCCACAAAGCTTTAAATGATATTTGGATTAGAAAAACTCTAATCCATCCATTGGTTTTGCTCATGGTTGGTTTAGGATGACTTTAAAATGCCTTTGGGAGAGTTTTCCATAATTTGTTTTGGGTTTTTGAGTGATTTTTGGAAGAAATCACTAAAGCGAAGAAAAATGCAGGCAAAAACGGGCCCCTCGCCCTGGAACCCTCGCGCGGCTTAGCCACATGCCACGGCCAAAGAGTACGCCTCAGCGTGACAGTGAAGAACCAGAAAGGCCCCCACAGGTTAAGCGGCGTAGCCACCCGCTCGTCGGCGAAGTGCATCGCCGGCGAAGTCACTATTCAGAGATGAAATTTTCGGTTTTGTTCCGAAAGCCTAGTATTTGTACACCGATTGTTTAGGAACCCTATTAAATGACTAATGGGGGTTCAAATAAAAATGAAACTAAGTGAAAAAACGTACCGTACCTCACCGTCAGCTTCGCCTCGGCGATATTCATTAAGTGTGATTAGTGCTAGTTCACTAAAAATGTGATGTGTGTGATTTTCTAGGGAACGATGAGGATCACCTAACTGAAGACCGAGATTGACGGCAAGGCAAAAAGAAAGAAATAGATTGGTTTGTTCTACCTGTTCTTATTCTCGTTTCAAAATTTGAAATGTTTGTTCTCTCTTCTCTTATTCTCGTTTCAAGATTTGAAATGTTTATTCTAAATGCATAAGAAAAGCATATTGATTTGTTTTAATTGATTGTAAAATGTTTGCATGAAAATGGCTGATTTATACAAATGTACATTTTATCTTGTATTTTGATAAAGGATTTGAATGCCCTTAATAGAATGTTATTGTTTAGTCGCATTAGGATAGATTGATATACCAATAAGGGTCAAATTGCGGTACTTGAACAAATGTATTGATGTGTCACTTGATCGGCCGGCCAGCGGGACGGTATCGTAGTGTTCAACGATTGCCTTTTTATAACCGAGTGGCCGGCCCGAAAGGGACCGTGCGTGTTATAAAAAAAAAAAAAAGATAAAACAAACGTTTTTATACGGGCTTGCGACTCAGTGTGGGGAATGTCGGTGATTCCGATATCCTATATACCGAAAACATAGGTTAAATTCGTTAAGGGCATAACTGAATTGATTTGAGATTGTCGACATATTGGAATTGAAAAACATTATTGCAAATTGAAAAGAAAAAAGCATTGTGAAATGCATGACTTGATTATAAATAAATTATTGCATATGAAAGTGTGTATTTGGGATGATCAATGAACCATAAATGATTGTATATGAAAAATGTATATGTATTGTATTGACATTGATCATCCAAAAAGATTTAAAAGTATTGTTTAGTAAAACTGCATGATTTGACTTAAACTGAAACAGAAGAATGGAATTGTATAGAACCACTAAGCATGAAAATGCTTAGTGTATTGTTTTTATCAATGCCCAGGTACCGAGTGATAGACAGTCATTGAACATGAACGAAAGGCAAGATCGTGGAGCGTCGAGTCATAAAGAAGAATTGCGGAGTATGCTCCGATATATGCATTCACTCCATTGTTTTGAACATTGATATTTTGTAAAAACAATTTGAACTCTGAACATCTAATTTGTAAATCATTTTGAAAAGGCATGGATTGCCTTCATAGTGAATGAATTTGTTTAAATGTAAATGTTAATGGGCCTTAAGTAAAAGAATTGCATTGAATTTGTAATGTTTATGGGTTTCCTAAGTGAAACCGCCCTTAAAGATTTGAAGCGAAAACATTTATGAATAAATGGATTTGATTAATGGCCGGTCGAGTCGGGTTTGGTCGGACGCTTCGCCAAGCGGGTCGGACACAGCTAGGGGTGCTACAAGATCTTCTCACAGTCCTTTGGGGTCCATCGATCACGATTGTAGCCCGAGAAAGCGTCCATAAAGTTGAGGAGCTATTGGCCAGCAGTGGCGTCCACTATGAGGTCGATCCGGGGTAGGGGAAAGCTGTCTTTCGGGTAGGCTCGGTTCATGTCAGTAAAGTCAATGCAGAGTCGCCACTTGCCATTTGCCTTCTTGGCGAGGACCACATTAGCCAACCAGTCGAGATAATCTACTTCTCGGATAACTCGGGCTTAGAGAGGAGTTTCTTTGACTTCTCGTTGATCGTCTTCACCTTTACAGTAAAACATTTGCACTATTGACGGGTTTTGAAGGAAGGGGCGACATTCGGCTAATGGTGATAAGCTCTTTGGGTTAATTCCTCCCATGTCCTCTTGCTTCAGCGCGAATGCTTCGCATTTGCTTTAAGAAGCGAATGAGAGGTCTTTGATGTCCTTGACCAATTTAGTCGGTGGCGAGGTGTGCAGGTGGTCGTCAAGTTATCTTAGGTTCCGACTCTTACGAGGGCATAGGTCGGGTGTTTAATTCATCTCTCATGTCAAGCTCATCCATGTGGATGTTGTCAACTGCTTTCGGTTTCATTGACGTCAAGTAGCACTCATGGCTACCCATTGGTCTCCTCGAACCATTCCTACTCCATTCTCCGTAGGGAATTTGACAACCATATGATAGGCGGAGGGGATGTAACATGTTGTACGCCGATGGGGCATCCACTATGAGGAATTTTATCGTCGTTGTGGCCCTGGCAGGAGGTCCCTAAAGTGAGTACCGGTTGTCTGGAGCCACAGGGGTAGCACTCTCTTTAGAGAATCGGTAAGTGGCGTTCCACGGGGGTTTGGCTTCTCCCTTCCGATGCCCATTTTGTTAAACGCTGATGCAAAGATGATGTTAGTCGAGCTCCTGTTGTCAATCAGGACCCTGTGAACTGTTTTGTAGGCCACGACAACCCTTATTACCAGTGGGTCATCATGGGATGTTAAGCGACCTTCCATGTCGAGTGCGAGAAGGTTATAGTGGTATCCAATCGAGGGAGCTTGGATACGGCCTGTACCTCAAGTGTCTCCCTTGACCTGATGCTGTGTAGGTCGGCCTTCCTTGCCGAACTAGATTCCCCCCCACTGGTGAATCCCTCGGAAATCACATTGATCTCTCGAGGGTTGTTGATCTTTGGTGGGGCTAGCTAGAGGTGGTAGAGGTATGGTTTCGATCTTAGGTACGTAACGGCGGAGATGTCCACGTCAAATTAGGAATTCGATTTCTTTCTTCAACTGAATACAATCATCTGTCCTGTGCCCATGATCTCTGTGGAACTCGCGATTACTTAGTTTGTGTCTGCTTTCTTTAGATGCATCCTCATTTGGAGCGGCCACCTTAAAAGCTTCTCATGCGCACCTCGTATGGGACTTGAGACAGGCGTCGGGGGGTGAAGCTGCCGAGTGGGTGCCGTGGCCTAGCTTCGAGTTTGGGAGTGGACAAGCGGTCCTGACTTCCCTCTTATATTTGAAGATTGATCTGTCTTCTCTGTCCCCCTTACTGATTTGTCTCGCTCTCTTAGATCTTACCGGAGAAGCCCCGATCCCTTTTTCTCATCCTTGCTTTTCTCTTTTCTTGAAACTTCCCTTAGACATAAGGGCCTCCTCGTTGATGTATTTTTACGCTTTGGAGCACATAAATATGCTCACAGGGGTTCTTGAGATGGAAATTTATCGGAGTCTTTTAGTGTATACCTAGCACCCAGTGATAAAGGCGGTGATGACGAACTTTTAATCTGGAATGTCTACCCTCAATGACTCCGAGTTCAACCTCTTGACGTAGGACCTCAGGTTTTCTTGTGGGCCTTTACGGTCGCGGTGTTGGCGCTCGACTTCAGTACTTCCGAGCCGATGAAGTGGGACATGAAAGCAATGGAAATATTGAAGGATGAGATCGAGGCTAAAGCGAGGCTGTTGAACCATGCCAGAGTAGAGCCCTTAGGCGTGATGTCAAGATACGCATCTCCATGAGAGATCTTAGTATCCATGCGACTCCATCGATTCGTAGGTGTTGAGGTGGTCTACAAAGGTCTTCGTTCCGTCAAAAGCTTCAATGCGGACATTCTAAACTATCGGGAGAGGGTGCGGGAGCCCCTACACGTGAGCCAGGGATTACATGCGCTATACGGGCGTCAGTGATCTTGGGTTATGACCCTTTACGGCTTCCTTTATGTAGCTGAGCTCTTGTTGAATTCCTTTGAAACGCTATTCCCCTTCGGCGGGTTGGCGGGGGAGGCCCGGATCGTTGCGCCATTCGTTCTTGCCACTGCGCCTCCCGTCTTGGCGTCACCGGCGAGATACGTAGAGTCATGCTCCTTAGTCTTGCTATTTTCTCCTCCTCCGTCAACGTCTCGGGGGGCGTCGAGGTGTTCATGTTCATCCCTTGGAATGGTGTTACGGCCTTCACGAGCCTGTTGTGCCTCCTGTGGGTGTTGTCCACTGTCACGGTGGGTTCCTCCCGACTCCCTTGCGGCGATTGGCGGGTGGTACCTCTATCTCATTACCCGGTGTAGGCGTGAAGGCTCGGCCCGCGTCCTGGTATCTGCTTATCAGCGTCGTCTGTTGGTCTTGCACCCTCGGAGGGTTGGCGTGACTCCTGCTCATGTTTCGAGTCGATACCATCGATCACTGAGAGATCGGTTGATTTGTAAAGGAACAGTCGTTCCACAGGCGGTATCGCGATGGTGCTTTGCTGGCGGGGCGGAGCTTCTTTGGAGTCGGTGGGCGTCGCCGGGCTATGATATGTAACTGCCGCGAAAGGTGGTCGGGGTGTGTTGACCGCCTCTCCGATGGCTAAGTCAGTTTCTTTCTTGCGAAAAGGAAAGAGATCAACTGTTGATGGTTTTGTGATTGCGTACCTTTCTTTGGTGGTATTGCTCGGTATTTATCGTGGGTGATCATGATGATTTTCCTTGTTAGACGGCGACACGACATCTTCCCACTTAGGTAGAATCTCCTCTTCCTTATCGCTAGCGAATATTAAGGATAATTAGGGAGTCGACAATGAGTGAGATCGGACGCCCTTAATGAGTAGATATCGGATCATGGAGATAGAGTGCTTTCCTTTCTTACGCCACAACTGGTGGGCAGCGGATTATCCCTGTCACCTGTCCGGCCCACTAGGCTTGGTTTCAGCCCTAGGCTCCCGTCTTAAGAGTAATCAGAACGTCATCATGGGTTGGGTCCCCTACGTGAGGCCCTACTGTTAGCCTTACGGAGGACACCTAACTCGCTTTAGGCTTTACTGATGGTTCGTTCCTTGGGCTTCACGTGCGGGCACTGTCTGAGCTGAGTTTTTAGGCATTATCAGTTTTAAAGTATATATTTGAATTCCATCAAAAAAAAAAAAAGAAAGAAGAAGTATATATTTGAATTATATAGAAATTACTTTCTACTAAACGCAAATCTTTTATGTCATTGATATGTTATATTAAGATCAATAATCATTTAGGGTTTATGTAATGAATTTAAGAAAATAAAAAGTTCTTTTGTATTGATTCTTCCATTGGTTCCCTTGAGCTCCAAAAGTGAGGTATGTTTAGAAACATGCGTAGATCCACTAGCTTTTTGCAAGAGTCAAACTCATATATGGTTTTATAGGATTTGAAATTTGGAAATGTGCGTGTGTACTTCACATTATGCATTTACGGTTACCACCTCGATTCTATTAATTTAAATTGGTTGAAAACAATTTGAAGTTGTTTTCCAAAAGTTGTTTTTCTTTCAATATAATTTTTAGAAATTAATATAGAAAATTGATCAAATAAAAATGAATTTTTTTTAGAAATTAGTTTCTATCTTTAAAAGTAGAAAACTAATTTTGTATTATAAGGTCAAACAAGCCCATAATTACTTCGAATGCATGAGTAGATAAGGAGTCGTAACTGAATATTAAAAAATAATTAGGGAGTCGTAATCGTGGGGGATCCTTCTTCCCTTAAAGAGTAGATATCGGATCATGGAGATGGAGTGCTTTCCTTTCTTACGCCACAGCGGTGGGCAGCAGTTATCCCAGTAGCTTTTGTATCAGTACTTTGGGCTTGGTTTGACCACGGGCTCGCGCCTTAGGAGTAATCAAAATGTCATCATAGGAATTTGGGTCTCCCTCGTGAGGCCCCTGCGGTTAGTCTTGCGAGGACGCCTAACCCTTTTTAAACTGCGATAGTTCGTTCCACCCGAGCCTATACAAAGCCCCGAGTTTTAGGCACTACTCAGTTTTAAAAGTATATATTTGAATTATGTCAAAATGAAAAGAAAAGAAATATATATTTGAATTATATAGAAATTACTTTATACCCAAACGCAAATCTTTTATGTCATTGATATGTTATAATAAGATCAATAATCATTTAGGGTTTATGTAATGAATTTAAGAAAAAAAAAGGGTTCTTTGTATTGATTCTTCATTCAGTTCCCTTGAGCTCCCAAAAAGTGAGGTATGTTTAGAAACATGCGTAGATCCGCTGTAGCTTTGCAGAGTCAGCTCATATAGTTTTCTAGGATTTTGAAATTTGGAAATGGTACATGTGTACTTCACATTATGCACATTGCAGTTACCACCTCCGATTCTATTAATTTTAAATTAGTTGAAAGCAATTTGAAGTTGTTTCTTTCAATCTAATTTTAGAAATTAATATAGAAAAATTGATCAAATAAAATGAAATTTTTTGGAAATTAGTTTCTATCTTTCAAAGTAGAAAACTATTTTTGTATTATAGGGTCAAACAAGCCCATAATAGGTAGCTAGAATGCATGTTCAAATTAAAAGGAATTTGCAGAAGTCAAGTAATTAGTACATCCTACTAGAAAATATTAATGAAAGCTCTATTATTATAAAAGTAATTTCATATTGAGTATATAATGTTCAATTAAGATAATCTAAGTTCATGTTATGATGTTTTCAAAATCATTTTTGATTTTTTCTTTTAATATGTAAAATTGAAAATAACAATGTTGCAAAATAAAGTTAACCAAAGAATTATCCATGGATAGAGATAATTGGGGCCATGAAAGCATTATCACACGATCCACAATAATCACCATATCGTTTCTAATACCAATAGTCAACTAACAATATAAATCGAGAAATGAACATGCAACAAAACACGGTATTACTTAACATACTTGGACAACTTCTCCATAGCTGGACTTTCTCCAACCTCACGAACCAGTGTATTACCTCCACAACTGCCTAAGAACAAAAACCTAAATGAGGAAGAGGCAACAAAAAGGAAAAACAAAAACGGGGTGTCAACCATTGGAGGAAACATTTTCATGCCATTTTTACTTTTAAATTTGAAAGCAAACCGTATTCTATACAACTTACGAAAATAACCTTTTTGTTTATATTATAAACGTTCATAGCAAACTTTTTTTATTTAAGACGAGTACATAATAACTTTAATATAGTAAGACAATTTGAACCCTCAAAATGGAACTAGCAATGGCCCGCACAGGCCAAAATAGCCACCCGGAGTGATGTGGCTCATTCTGAAGAATAATCAAATTAAAAAGAAAGCAAGCAAATAAACACATGAAGTTCTCGAGTTTTCAATCTCATATCAAGTCTCCCCAAAAACAATAACATAAGGTGCCATTTATAGGCACCAATAGAAAGCCCTAACAGATAAATCCCAAAAAATATGATTAAATAAATAACTAATAATAATAAAAATCATCATTGGATTTGAGCTTCCTATCTCATCTAGGCCTAGATATGGACCTACTCATGCCTCATCATTCCCCCCGAGTTGAAAATAACTCGACTCCGAAGAGTGGGAGGACATGTACCAACCTAACAGCGAAGAATCAAATAAGCGAAGATCATCCTCACATTATTCAAGTAGCATCGGAATCCGGGCGACCATGCCATTTGACAAAGGAAACCACTTGAAAACACCATCTCACAAGTTTACAAACTCATCATCAATGATAATATCACCATCTCCTTAGAATATTATACTTGAATACATAGTGGGTACACCTTTACTAGTTTCACCTATAAACACACTAGAAGGCAAAATAGAAGGCTCAAAAGTGTCTCGATAAGGTAGCAAATCATCTACATTGAAAATATGGCTAATATCCATGTCATTAGGCAAATCAAGAAGATATGCATTAGATCCCAGTTTACGAATTATAGCCTTGCCCATGGCTCTTGCATAAAGTTTTTTTAAAAATGTTTTTGGAATTCTTTTAAGATGAATCTGAACCATGACATATTCACCAACATTAAAGTCCTTAGATCTATGATGCACATCAACAACCAGTTTATATTCTGCATTACTTAGAGAAATCTTTCGCCTAATCTCAGCATGTAAGTTATGGATGTGTTTTGCAAAGCTTTCTACAGGTTCATATACACGCATGTGAGGTGGTAAAGGAATAAGATCAATGTGTGTGCGGGGTGAGTAGCCATTAACAATTTGAAAAGGACTTTTACCAGTTGAACAGTTAACAAAATCGTTATAAGCAAACTCAGCTGTTGACAAAATTAAATCCCAAACACCTTGTTTTACCCCAACCAAACACCTAAGCATATCACCCAAACTATGATTAACAACCTCAGTTTGACCATCAGTTTGAGGATGAAAAGCAGATGAAAATTTCAAAGTAGTGCCAAACAATTTCCAAAGAGTTTTCCAAAAATAGTTGACAAATTTCACATCCCTATAAAATACAATAGTGGAAGGCAAACCATGCAATTTAACAACTTCTCTAAAAAATAATTTATCAACATGTGAAGCATCATTGGTTTTGTTACACGGAATAAAATGATCCATCTTAGAAAACCTGTCAACAACAACCAAAATAGAATCATGTCCTCTAGTAGTCATAGGCAATCCAAGAACAAAGTCCATACTAACATCCTTCCAAGGTTCATGAGGAATAGGTAAATGAGTATATAAGCCAGTGTTTTGTTTCTTAGCCTTAGCTAACTGACATGTTCTGCATTGTGCAACTATCTTAGCAACATCATTTTACAGAGAAGGCTAATAAAATCTATCTTCAACCAATGCAATAGTTTTATCCCTCCCAAAAGTCTAACTAAACCACCTGCATGCATCTCCCAAATTAATAAATCCCTAAATGATGTCCGAGGCATGCTGAAGACTAATCACTTTAAATAAATAACAATTTTTCAACAAGAAAGTCAACATAATCATGACAATGACCATTACTAACCTTATCATAAATAATACCAAAGTCAAGCATGCAGGAATACTCATCTTTCATCTATCAAACCCAATGACATGAGCACTCATACGATGAGAAGTGTAATAGTTCATCGACTAAGTGCATCAAACAACTTTGTTTCAATACCGTACGATGATTAATCACAAAAATAATATTCATTCAAAATTCAACCCACTTAACTGTCGAGCATTCAATTTCTTTTGTGATTTTAAATATCTTAAAGCTTAGTGAGGTCGAAAACAACACAATTCGATAGGAAACATTTAAATATCTTAAAGCTTAAATATTTCTTTTATGTTTTAAACCGTGAGACATTTATTTGACGTCGTCCAAAGTACGAGCTCACTACCCATTCATTAACAATGATATGGATGACCCCATCCATGCACACACACCCAACATAATGCGATGTCCTTGTGCATATGCAATGCTAATGCCACTACATGTTCTCATATTACATGTATGATGCACACTACATGGAACATTCTAATCAATCGTACTTCATGTCAAAGTGCCATTACAGCATATATCGCAAACATATCGTTCCATACATTTCATGCCAATCTTTACTAGATATCATTAGTATCATGCATAGTAGCATTCATCAATACATGACTAAAAAGTAATGTCATATAGCCTTCCTTGGAAGCTAACTCATGGCAATTCATACCCCTGATACAATACCTAAACACATGTGCCATGCGATGAGAATTAAATTGTCAAACTTAGACTATTCACATCGACATAACCAAATAACTTGCATACTTGGTGAAAAACATAGATTTTAAGCAATGTTGTGGAAACCCACTGCCTTCAAAAGGAACATGGAAAGAATCTTGACTCAATGTTATTTCCATAGAGTCTAAGAACACCCCAAATAGAGTTTGGATGCGAAAGATTTGGTCGTTACCGGAAGTTGGAGAAGCGAACAAAGCAGAAATGACCTATTATTTTTGCACACTTAGGTACAAACACCAACTTTCAGTAAGGCTGTGGATACCAATCACCCTCCACAGGAATATGGCTAGGTTCTTGACTCAATAGGCTTTCCATAGAGTCCAGAACACACAGCAGGAGTTGATTGAAGAAGTTATGGCATTTTCATTCAAAAGCTGATCGGTTCTGGCCTTACTTGAAAACAGTGCATGAAACCCACTTCAGGGGTCTTAATCCATAATTTGACACTTGTTCTTTACTCATTTGAAGATACGGTTCTTAGGGTTCTTCTCAACTTGAATCACCCAATCGGATCACGAAACTCAAGATATGTCACAAACAACGGGGACTACTCAATTTTCAAACGGAACGAGCTGTCCCGAACATAGCTCCCCTTTGAATGCATTCTGAGTCCAAAGGGGTCGGATTTTGGATAGACCTATTTCAAGGAAATATGTTCTATAAGTCTAGTTTTCGCAGAAATTGGAATCACTCAATCTGGATGAGTGATGGCCAAGTTATGGCCAAAACACAATCATGGGTTGAAGGAAAAAAAACTGGACAACATTCTCCACTTTGACACACACACACACACATGCCCTTAGACAGAAATTAAACCGAGTAGGATAAAAACCCTACCTCAATTAGCAGGATTTCCCGGGACACCGTCTTTTTCTCGGTTTCTGTGAAAACCCAAACCTTGGATCTTGGCGAAATCTTATGATTCCAATACCCACGCTTAGCTCTCGTCGCGTACAACAACTTTAACTCTCTTGCATGCGAGTTCGATCGGCAAAGCCCCATCATCGGCGCGGAGAAAGGTTTGCTTATCTTTCCTCTCTCTCTCTCTCAAACCAAAATGAGATCTTTTTGGCATGTTAGATATTTTAGGCTATTTATAGTGTGGATACGTGGCTCAAGTCGCGCCACGTGTCAAACTTCTTTGGTTTCGTTCTCGCCCTGAAACAATTTATTTCGTCCCGGTTTCTATTCCATCTATCTTAAATGGAAATTCTTTAAATATTTGAAAATTTTCAGGATTTTTCTAAAAATCTCTTTTTCGGGGTCCACTCGACCCAAGTTGCCTCGAAATTTGTGAAAATCCGATTGTCTCGAAATTCAACCAATTCGTCTGGATGACTAGATTTAGCGAGACAATTCCAATGGTTAATGCGTTTTAGTCATCCCGAGATCATAAGAATTATGGAAAAATTACCATTTTCCCTTCCTTAAAGTGGAATTTTAGGTTTTCCCACCCCAGTCTTACCGGATTTTATCTCGACTTCCTCCTATCTCTGTTTATTTATATGGTAGTGTTTGGCCAACATTGGCGTGTTTTCTTCAGGAGTCTAAGATCGAGATGGCAAAGGACCCCTAGGGATATGAATAAGAGCTAACACTTAGTCAATCAATGAATATAGATATCTTGGGGTGGCATCTAAGGTTAAACATTTAAAGCGTTTCGAGTCTAGGGTTGGCGCGCCAGATGCAATACACCCTCTTAGCGAGATGAAATGATATATCTCGAGGGAATATCTAATGAAACGTTAACGTCGGTGTGAATTATTTAATATATTTAATGAATAATTTATCTGGGTTAAAATCCATTGGGCGTGGCGGTGAAGTCAAACCTAAGTTTTTCATAATCGTTTAGCAAATAATTTTTAGGATTAGTTTTCCCGACATTAGTCGAGGAATTCACTACGGGTTTAGATCAAAATATTATTTAAAGCGTAAGTTCGATGATCCTTTATTTCTCCTTATAGGACTGACATGACTAGCCACTGCACTCAGTAACCTCGATGCGTATACTTGTGCGTACGGGCCTACTTGCGCCCGGTTGGGCGTCACGTACTTGACTGCAGTGCCAAGGTAGAATGGCCAACCACCCACATCCCGTTTGCTTTCTGCACAGCAACTGATATTCCCTACCCCTACTCCTACTCCACCTAGGCGTGCGGCAGTTCAAGCAACTAATATTCCCCTTCCCTACCTACTTGCAGTCTCGCTTTGTCCTCTCTCCTGACCTTGGGTTGAATGTGTAAACAAAATATACATAGTTTTTTAATATAAATAAAAGAGAAACCAATTTGACTCTTCGGAGGGGATCGTGCGTATTTTGTGTTATCAAGCCAACAAATGACTACTTTTTTCAATACTGCTTTTGAGCGGAAATTCAAAATATTGAATGGTTGTCATAACTTATTTGGAAGAATAACTTTGTTTTTTTTTAAAAATTCAAAAGAGTCTGAAACACTTCTTGCATTCAGATAAAATGCTTATAGTGATATAGTTATAATATGAAGGATGGGACAAAATGTCCATGAGAGGATGTAGTTATCATGTGAGAAATTTGTCTTTTACACTTTGAATGACACTTTTGTCGAAAATGATGACATTTTTAAGATTACTTTTGCAAAATGTAATTTTTATAAATATTTTGGGATTTATCGCACAACCCAATTTACTGTAAAAAAAAACAATATGGACCTTTAGTCATTGCTATTGAAGAGGTCCCTAAGGCTGTGATGTTTATAGTTTATAGCTTATAGTAGGATAGGAGGAGCCACACCGATTGAACTTGGAAATCCAAACGGAATCCCAACAGGACATTGCTTTCAAAGTGGAGAAGCTTTGTTGAAGTTCCAATCATAAGCTTTGCATGGTGGGTATATTCCAACTTTGTCATGATGTAAAAACCCGTTGACCTTGACTTTTCAAACAGAGCTATCTAAGATGAAATTGAGATTCAGGTTCATGTCCTCAAACACTCTCCACGACTAGAATCGTGTCAATCCTTATATTTCAAAAGTTATACATGAAATTTCCTTGGGTATATTAGAATTCCAAATTCCTACTTAAAAAAATTAAGTACCTTTATTAAATGTCAATGAGTGCACGAGAGAAATAATCGAGGTTCAGTATCCATGACAATATAATACTACAACTTTCTTATGACAATATATTCACTTACATTACATTGTTGTATTTGGATTGTGTGACGCCCCAAAACCGGGGGTCCGTTGACAATCCGTCAACCTGCGGAATAATCATGGATGTCGGGTAACCCAACACCACTCATGAAAATCAGGCAGAGTCTCCTTTGTACGGGGAGCTCTACCCAAGGTACAAACCTATCCCAACAATCAACTTATGACCACATCGGGTTCATATACAATTAAAATGAGTAAAAATGGCCACTTGGGCCCCTGCATTAATACTCACAACAAACATATCCCAACCAAAATATACTACATGGTTCAAGAGTTTTTACATTACTCTTAATTCCACATATATTAAAATTTACAATTCTAATACATGTTATACAAAAATATCAAAGCCACAAAATTAGGCTTTCTTCTAACCTGTGACCTCTAGTGAGTCTTGAGTCCTCAGTCTTACCTCCTGTACTGAAATGGTGATCCATCGACCGGGGGTGAGAAAAGCCGATAGAGATAATTTCCTACATGGGTTACTCCCCACCTAAGTGCACATGCATGGCAAACAATCACATTCAAGCAATTTCATGAACCTACTCAAATGTCTACATGACCAGCCCATGCCAGTGCCATCGGCTCCCTCGCATATACTGAAACGAATGCGGTAAAAATATCCAGGTTCAAAACAAAAGCTTTTGTTCTCAAAAACTCACTACGAATTCCCGATAAAAGTATTGGACTACCCTCAGGCGAATGTGTTGGAGAACCTTCTAAACAATCCATGGGCTCCTCAGGCATGTAATTGTTGGACCATCTCCAACCACCAATTCTCGGAAAATCATCCATTGAAATTCCTTTCGCAGCCATGTTCGTTTTCTTTTCTTTCATGTCATGCACTCACACCCTAATATTCTAAAATTTGCTCCAGTGCATACCTGGAATTCATGATGCAGATTCAATACATTCATGCTAATATATATTCACATGCATATATATTAATATAATTAAATCATAAGAACATGTTATCTGGAATTCTCGATCAATTACACCCAAAATTAGCTCACATGGGTACAATTAACAAACACAAGCAATTCATTTGGATACTCAACATCATAAAGTGCACAAAAATATTCACATCACTATTCATATGACCCCGGTGAAACCCTCGGGTTCACTTGTTCTTGCCACACAAATAGGAATTTTCTCCACTTGGTTAAGCTTTTGAGGCCAAGTTCTGACTAAAAGCAAACCTCAGGTCCTAACCATTTACATGGCTCTTAGACAAAGATTAACACAAGTAGGAAAAGATCCTACCTCTTGGGTTGTCAGACTCCACCGTCGGTGTCCGCAGCGTAGCCCTCGCCGCGTAGAGCAACTTTCCTTCTTGCTCCATCGAAAACCAACGGTCCAATCGACTGAGAATCCTAGAGAGAAGCCACTTATCTCTCCCAAAAAATAAAAAAACAGCCCTTGCATCTCCATTACAACCTTTGCCGCGTTTTGGTCTTTCAATAATGAGGAAGACAACACTATACAAGTTTGTCTTTCCTCCATTAACAATTTCCAAAATTCCCTATGTGTCCCTTCTCTTGGATTTTTGACACTTGGCACTATCTCGACCATCCATTTCCATCATCTCTCTACTCATTCAACATGTGTTACATGAGTACATGTTACAGGTGACTTTTGTCACGATGTAAGTTTTTCGTGGCGAGAAACCGTCTTATAACGTGTAAATTCAATTGTCGAATTCGGCGTGGTAAATTTAGATTTCGCAAGGCGATTCAACCGATGAAATCGTTTTGTCATCAGGATTTAGAAAAATTTGGATTTTTACCCCGAAATGACAATTTTACCCTTTTCAGTAGGATTTTCTTGGGTCTTATTCTCCCCTCCTTAAAAGAATTTCATCCGAAATTCACGCACACACGCATCCAACCACGTGCATATGTAGCCTCACCCAACTCCAAGACTGCGTCGGGTATGACAACCCGGCTAAGTTCCATTCTTGACAGCCCGATAGGTGTCAACATCATATCGAAATTGACATAAACACCTAATACGTCTGCCACCCTAAGGTCCACCATGAGCGGAATCAGCGAGATCACGACTCACGATCACGACCTGTCCCGGCTTGACTCTCACCCTACATCTTGGGAAAGTTCCCATCATCTCTCTAAAAGGCCTCAGCACATAAGCCCAAATCTATGATGCGCGATTGCAGCAATGATAAATCATGATGCAAAAAATTAATTGCGGGTATACGCGTACCGCATGTCTGGAGTGATCTGCGCTGCTTAGCCTGCATGCCATGAGATCTGCCTCCTAGGACAATCTCGCCTCCTTATGCCCGAGTGGCGACAATGGTAACACGTCTATTCGGCTGACTCGAACTCGATTTGCAAATCCTATGGTCGACCCCGACCTACGCTCTAGTCCTGGCCTATGTGACCCGTATGCGAAGTACTAGGTGCTTGTGCGGCACCCTAGGACTGATACTGGTCCCTCTGACCCATACTAGGGTGTGGAGAAACAAACTGTGTCCTCTCTACCATCCTCTACCGAAATTTGGGATGTCTTTGTCCCAAAACCACAGGATCCTGTCTCTAGGAGCGATCCCTCACTCGTGTGTCAGTGGCGGTAGTGGTAGCACACCATCTGCCCATCCTGACTGGCAACCCTAGCTCGTCTCACTAATGTTTGGGACTGAGGTCTCCCATAACCTTGGGATCCCTACCTCCGTGGGCAATCCCGTCGAAAGTGTCCAGGTTGTCGGCAGAAATAACACATCATACCTTACCTTGACTAAAATGTCCCGTCGGCCTTGGTCATCGGGATATCCTTACCCAAGCAGTCTTACGCTTCTTTCGGGTGGAAGAAGATGAATCTTCCTTCCTCTTAGTACCAGCACCCATATCTTGGATGCCTCGTATGTCATCCACTCCTCCCTCTCTGCTTAATGGAAGATGATGTGCTTCTAAAAGCTGGAGGTCGTTTGACCATACAGCTCAACTATTGTACATGCAATGCGATAAGCGTGTGCAATCCTACGGCCTCAATAAAGGTCTGCTGATCAAATACTGGTGGTGCCTGACCAGTACCTCGTGGACGCCCTCTACGTTCTCGCCCTCGACTAGCCATCTACACATGTCAAATGGCTAGTTAAATTCAATGCAGTATCTCTAAGGAATAAACACGACCGAGACCATTCATATCTGAGAAAACATTTCATACACAATGTCCATGCATTTGCCGTGTCTGAAGACATGATTTCATTTTATTAAATCATAATCAACATCAAAATTTATTTATTTATTTTTTTTTTTTCACTTCAATTTTTTTTTTCATTCACACTCTTGAAAAAACTCACCCAATATATATATATATATATATATATATATATATATATATATATATATATATATATATATATATATATATATATATATATATATATATATTCAATTTCAGTATACTGAGCAAATTTATAGGAATTTATTTTATCCATTTTTTCAGTTTACACCTTTGTAATACCCTTAGAAAAAAAAAATTCCTCAACACAAATTTTTTTTTTTCATTTAATTCTGGACTTTTTGCCTAAAATTTCTCAAACACTTTTTCTCACACTAACCCTAGTGTTCAACATTTTTCCTATGCTATTTACCAAGCATACAATTGCAATCACAATTCATACACACAACAACTCATGTTATGTTCACCATTCACACATCAATCACAACAATCGCACAATCACACAAAACACAGTGCATGTAGTGTTCTATTCTGCAATCTGTGATTGTCTGAGTAATCCACATACTAACCTAACATCGAGCTATACCAAGCTGTGATGTTCTTATACCTCAATGACCATGGCCTAAGCCCAAGTTTCTCAATCCCTAGGTTTTCATATACATAAGTTCTACACCCACTGAGTTCCCAAGGTAATCGTTTACCTTAACTGCGATACCAATGAAATTTGGTATCGGGACTAACATGGATACCCAGGCAGAAGCTCCTAAGGTGTAGTATGCCTAAGCTGCGATACCAAGGCATGCGGGGAGCTCTGCAAAATTCAGGCTTTGTCCCAACAATCAACTTATGACCACATCGGGTTCATATACAATTAAAATGAGTAAAAATGACCACTTGGGCCCCTGCATTAATACTCACAACAAACATATCCCAACAAAAAATATACTACATGGTTCAAGAATTTTTACATTACTCTTAATTCAACATATATTAAAATTTACAATTCTAATACATGTTATACAAAAATATCAAAGCCACAAGTCGGTTTTCTTCTAACACACGACCTCTAGTGAGTGTAAGTCATATGCACACTCCACATTTTTGAAATGGTGATCCCTCGACAGGGTGAGCAAAGCCCAGTAGAGATAATTTCCTACATGGGTTACTCCCCACCTAAGTGCACATGCATGACAAACAATCACATTCAAGCAATTTCATGAACCTACTCTAATGTCTACATGGCCAACCCATGTCTCGAGTCCTCACCGACTCCCTCACATATGCCTAAGCGGTCACGAGTAAAAATATTGATTTTCAAAACAAAGCTTTTAATTCTCGAAAACTCACTCTAGAATTCGGTAAAAGTATTGGACTATCCTCCGGCGAGAATGTGTTGGAGAACCTTCCTAAACAATTCATAGGCTCCTCCAACGTATGGTGTTGGACCATCTCCTAGCACACAATTCTCCGGAAAATCATCCATTAAATTCCTTTCGCAACCATGTTCATTTTCTTTTCTTTCGTGTCATGCTTTTTCCTTCAATATTACAAGACGCCCCGGTGCATATGGAATGCATGATGCCAATTCCAATACATTCATGCCAATATATTCACGTGCATATATATTAACATAATTAAATCACATAAAACATTTATGCAAATTCACAATCAATTACACCAAAATTAGCTCACATGGGCTAATTAACAAACTGCAATTTATTTTGAATCACTCTGATATCATAAAAATTCACACAAAAATATTCACGTCACTATTCAAGTGAACAATGAAACCCTCAGTTCTTGTTCACGGCCACACAAATAATTTTCTCCGCTCGGTTCAAAGCTTTTGGGGCGGGTTCACAATAAAACAAGCCTCAAACATTCTAACCATTTACATGGCTCTTAGACAGATTAATACAAGTAAGAAGAATCCTACCTCTTGGAGGTTGTCGAACTCCACCAAATCGGTGTCCTGCGTAGCCCTTACCACGGTAACTTTCCTTCTTTCTCGAGTCGAAACCATGATACGATCGGTCGGAATCCTAGAGAGAAAAGCCACTCCCTCTCTCTCACAAAATAAAAAAAAAAAACAGCCCTTGCATCTCTCCATTCTGACACTGCGTTTGGTCCTCTTTCAATAATAGGAAATGACGCTATGCAAGTTTTATCTTTTCCTTATTAACAATTTCCAAAATTCCCTATGTGTCCCTTCTCTTGGATTTTGACACTTGGCACTATCGGCCAGATCCATTTCCATCATCTCTCTACTCATGCAACATATGTTCGTAGATAAATGTTATAGGTAACTTTTGCATCGCGGTCTCGTTTTCGGCACCCCAAAAACCCAGATGCCTCGAAAAACATGTACAAATTAAACAGTCTCGGGTCGCGTAACTAGATTTCGCGAGATGATTCCAACGGTGAAATCCGTTTCGTCATCCAAGATCTAGAAAAATTTCGGATTTTTACCGAAATGACCATTTTACCCTTTTTTTCGAAAATTGGAATTATCCCGGGTCTTACAGATTGGATTTCCTGTATACCTATTTCACCATTTGATTCAAGTCTTAAGCACAATTTATGGAACATTTTTAAAATCTAAAAAATGACTTTTAATACTAGAGAATTATTGAATAACATTTATACTAAAAACACTTTAAATACATACAATTATTATCCCACAAGGTTTTATCATTGAGGCATTTGAAAAACATAATAGTCTTTAGTTCATTGTTGGCATTATAGGACACAAAATTTTTCGGAGGTGAAAAAGCAATAAATAGGGAAGTAGATCACTTTCCATAATGATCAATCTAGTATGTAGATCGCTTTCCACATATCTCAAGAGATAAAATCACCATCTAATAGTGTAAAACTCGTTCTCATATGAGAACAAACTTCTTATAACTAAACCCTATTTTACCGGTCTCATATTATCGGTCTGGGCAACAAAAGCAATGGAGGAAGAAATTATTTCTTCAAGACACAATTTTCAACTATCTTTTTCTTAATCAGCAAAAACTATCGTAGAATTAGAAATATTTTTTTAAACATCATATTTTAGATATTATTTTTTAAATAAGACGTACATATAGGAAATAACTATTTGACACCGGGTAGCCATTTATAAAATATTAAAATTAAAATTAATATAGTAATTACGGCATATAAGTAAAGTTGTTTATGAAAAAAATAATAAATAACTATTATTAAACAACACATTTGTAAACAACTTATTATTTTATTTCCATAAATAACTATTTATGCAGCATGATATTAAAATATTAAATAACAATTTTACAAATTTTCACTTTGTAAAATAAAGTTTATTGAAATACTTATAGTTATAATTTATTCTTATATTTATAAAAGATTATATAAAATAAATTATTATAGTTATATTTATACATATTTTATTTTAAATTATTTTTCACACTAATATTATTTTATTTTATTAAAAATAGTTATTTAATAACTATTATTTTTTCCATAAACAACTATTTTATATTTTTCATAACCAAAAAAACTAATATTTTGAATAATTAGATTTTAATAATAAGTAATCATTAAAAAAAACTGAAAATAAAACGGGCACAAATGGGTCAAATGGGCCGGCCCCGCCAAGCCCTAATGGTATGCAGGCCTATTCGGGCTAGGCCAATATACCCTATTTCTATTTGGGCCTCTATTTCCTCTGCTTGACCCTCAAAAAATATGGGTCAAAGTGATTCGACCCATGGGGTTGGGCCCATTATCCACCTCTAAGCCAAACTAAACACCCCTTCCTCTCGGTTTTTCCTTTTAAAGACAAGTTCAAAATTTTCCGGTCGGCTCGTCTTTTTAAAAGGCCCGAGTCCCTAAATTTTCATTGAACTCGTCTTTTTCAGCGAACTGAGTTCTTAATTTGAGCGGGACTTGTCTTTGCACAATAGACGAGTTCTTAATTTGGACAGAACTTGTCTTTCCAACATACGAGTTCTATATTTAAACGACGTCTTAAATTCGCATTGAACTTTTCATATTAACAAACGAGTTTTGAATTTGCATTGAACTCTTCTTTTAGGTAGACGAGTTCCGTATTTGTATTGAATTAGCTTTTAGGCAGACGAGTTTTGTATTTGCATTGAGCTCGTCTTTTCAAAAGACGAATTCTAAATTATACTGAACTCGTGTTCACCATAGGCGAGATCTACATGGATTCCATGTCATCCCAAAATATGGTAATTCAATCAATAGTTTTGGAGTTATGCTTTTTTAATAAGTATTTCTATACTTTATTTTCTTATATTAATAACTTTGATTTCAGTAATTTTGTATTTTTAAAGCGTGAGAAAAGAAAGAAAATTAATTATTTTAAGCGAGGGTATTAAAATTATAATGTTTCCTAGACCTAGAGCGAATATATGAAATTATTTCAGAATAAGTGTATTAGGACTTAGAGTGCATGAATAATTCCCATTTTGAGATAAATATAGAAAAAACACACATTCATCGTTTCTTCTATGTCCTTTTATCAGTTGTGGTCTTCCTTGATTGATATTGTTGGTATATATGTGGATTAATAATAACAATTCAGTAGAAGAATTTTACCACTTTCATTAATTACTAGTCACCATCAAATCATAAAACTCCCACAACCACCATGTTGCAGCTTTCTAGTCAAAGCTTTAACGTCTATGTCTATTTTATTTTTTTTGAAACCAGTCATTGTCTGCCTTATTCCATACTTCCAGAAAGCCCAGAGAAAAGCAGCCCCACAAAAGTTGCCACCTTTTGTGGGCTGCTAATAATAATATTATGTATTCATTCATATTTCATGTGCCATATGTCATTATTTCATGTATTGTCGTCAATTCGCCAGATTTCTCCTAAAATTCCATGCGTTGGGAGACGCGTGAGGTACTCATAAGGCCTGCAGTAGCAGAGGACGGATGAACAAGGTGGAAGAGTCCGGCTGTCGGTAGTGCGTCTGCAGGGGATGGGGTGATAAGGCGAAAAGACAAAGACTGAGAGACTCGTTTCCCAAAGAAATGGACAGGACAAGCCTCGGCCTAATAAAAACCATGGTCTTGACCTTCCAAGGCCAACCAAGGGAAATGGGGGAGAGTTTTGAAGGGTCAGGCCGCCACTGTTCTCATTGGTTGGCTAATCAACAGTTGGAGAGAGGGTCGGTGAGAGGGCCTGGACCAGTCTACCCTATGGGCCTTTTCTTTCAAAGAGGAGGAAAAATATATGGTAGGAGAGATAATTGGGCCAAAAGTGGAGGGTTATAGTTGTAGGCTCATTGAGATAAGCACAAAAAAAGTGCATATGAGGGCTCAAACGAGCCTTCGAGTTCTGGCACATCCTCTCCTAGGGCTTCTAAATCAATGAAATTTCTCTTTTCAAGAAAAAATATTAAAAATATTTAAATATTATACATAATATGGTGGTTGGCATAGACATGTTTTTTATTTATTTTATTTTTTATATATTTATTTTTCATGAGTTGTACTACGGTACCACCCTATGGGACAATGATGGTATAATTATGCTATAAAAGACAAATCTACTATAGTAATATATTATAACTACTACCATAACTTGTGTATTTACAACCTACTGAAAATTCCTAAAATTACGACCACAACATACTAAAACTACTACCATAATATATTAAATCTACTACCATAATGGCTACATCCATCATCATTGTGAACTCTTCTGTTTTGGACTATAAATGAGTTTACTAAGTAGGTTTTATCTATTTTTAAGCGATTAATCAAAGTTAATGTAGAATAACATGCATTAAATATATAATTTGAAACACATAATACATAATTTACCAAAACTACTACCATAATATACTAAACCTACTACCATAATTATTACATCTAAAGAGGTCATTTTAAATCTTACTGTCGGACAATATAGGCGGACCAGACTGTAAGTCAGACAAACCGATCGAGCGACTTAACCGGATGAGAGTAGTTACAACAATCGACCGCTATCTTACTAACTGTTATTGTAGTATTTTTAGTACATTATTGTAGTAGTTTTAGTATGTTATGATAGTAGTTTCGGTAAACTATGTATTATGTTCTTCGTTATATATTTAATTATCACCCCATATACTACATTAACTTTGATTGACTCCTAAAATATATATAAAACCTGCTTAGCGAGCCTAATATGTCCAATTTTGTTTTATTTCATTTTTACTTGTATTTCCGTATCCATATACACCCATTGAAGAAGGTGGTGGGTAACTTGAAAATAAGGGGTTGTTGAGAGGATTGAGATGTTTAAAAATAATTTAAGCTATTTATTTAATTTGATAGGAGTTACAATTGCTTCAAATAAAATGAAGAAGTAAAAGTTAGTGGAGATTGTTTGAAATTGGTGATTGAACTCCCGCATTCTTTTTCTTTCTCTTTTATTTACATTAAAAAAAAGAATGAAAAATAAAACTATGTATATTTTTGTATACACGTTCAACCCAAGGTTGTGGAGAGTACTACAAAGCGAAAGCAAAATGGAGATGGGGATTGGGGAGGGGGGGTTCGTTCTACATGGGCACTATAAGTTGACAGCCATACGTCCAGATGAGGGTAGTAGTAGGTAGGGGACCATTCTACGGGCTCACTCTGTGGGCTGACACATGCTTTGGATTTATCTTTGGGACCGTATCTCTCTCAGGCCCCTATATATTCACTAGTTTTCACTTGGTTTTGTTAGCAGCCTGCTTGACCAAGATGTTCAAACACCTTTGTGAGGAAGTTTCCCTAATGTTGTGGGCCTAGTATTACCGTTTGATGATGGATTGAGACTAATGACACAGTGTGTGCAAAAAGAAGAGGATCTATTAGATTTCGACTTCTAAGGCTTTTTGATATGCATCATCTAAAATGTGTGGAGCATGCGATTTAACCATCTTTTGAACATCGAACCTCAGACCATTAACAAAACGAGTGCAGATACAAAATTGATCCTCAACATGGAACTTACTACACCTAAAAATAACATAAATTTAACGGAATATTCGGCTACATTAGAGTCATTTTATTTTAGAATTAATCATGGTGGAGAACAATTAACTCTTATATGATGGAAGAATGTACTTTTCTTACAACTTTGCTTTCATAACAACCCATTGGGTGAAGGGTGGATTTCCGCAAGACAAAACATGTCTTGCCACACAATCTGCCCGAGTACATCTTAAGCTGAATTAGTTAATTTTATTTTTTAAGCAGAACTTCGTTTACTATCGATCATTTAATACCAATCAAAATATTCCTTAATAGCAACTAACCAATCGGGAGAAAGCATTGAAGTTCATTCTACCATCAAATTGAAGCACTAACCGTGACTCTTTTGGGATGTCCTTTGGGGTTGTCTAACTGTCTATCATGATCTCCTAACCTATCTACGCTAATCTGACTGACCCCCCTAAACCTTAAACTGACCCCAAACCCCAGAGACAAACTGACCCCCAAACCTTAAACCCTAAACTTAAAATCCACAAACCCTAAACCCTATTTCTTTAGATGGTGAAGGCTTATGATAATACGATATTATAAATACAAAGTTGAATTTTAGTCAAAATCGATAACACAAGATTTCCATGCATTCACCTGAATCACACCCGCAACAATTCAAGTGAAATACTAAAATATGATAAATACATTACATTTGCTTCTCCGCTTTGTTTTCTTTTTCTTAATCCATTAGTAATAGAGATTTAGAAAATAATAGAAATTGAACCACAGAATGATAAGTGAAGAAAATCAAAGGGTTTGGTGAGAAACTCGATTTTCTGTCATCATATATTTGTTCCTTAGGAGTTTGACATAAAGTGGGCCATACTTTAATTATGAAAATAAGAAAGTATAACTTCTAATGGTTTCCATTAAGTTAAGAGAAAAGCATTATGATCATCATTTTCTCTGGCGCCCAATCAACATACTTTTTTTGTATTAATTTTGCATCAACACCTCTCTAAAATTGAAGTAAAGGTTATAGAATATATGGGTTAGAGGCCATATAGAAAAAGCAAAATGGGGGTCGGGGGATATGGGTGGAACCGTGGAATTGCCGTATATCCCTAGGAGTAGGATAGAAAGCAAAATGGGGGTGGGGTAGGGGTGCTAATAACACGAGACAATTTACGAACTACTTGAACTCGACTCAGTCAAAGTGAGCTCGACTCGAAATGTTAACGAGTCAAGCAACTTGTAACTCGACTCGAAAAATTCGAGAAACTTCGAAGATTTTTAGTTTTAAAAAAATTTAAAGAATTTTTTATATCTCTACTTTGAGATGGAATAAATAATATATCTCTACTTTTATTCTTAAAAATCATATAAATTTTATTATTTATTTAGTTATAAATATATTTATTTTAAAAATAATTAATTTTATTTAAAATTGGACATGACATGAAATGTTAATAAGAAATCCATAAAAATTATAATTGAACTATCATATATTTTTTGTTGGATCATATTGAGAAAGTGAGGCAACAAAATTGCAGGGTTGTTATAGGGTACCTGATGCAAGCAAGCCCCTACGTGGGTTCAGGAAGTCTTCAATGGTCCACCATTATCATCTCTAGAATTACGTTTTCTTGATTTCATCTTCTTTGGGCTGGCTTCTGGTAGGTTGGAGTCATCATTTGGCTGCAACTCCTCTGGATCACCACGGTTAATATGCTGCTGAGCCTCTACCTTAGCCCTCCTTTGCTTCAATGTTTGGATATTACCAAGGGCAAACTCCACAATTGGACGATATTCAGGACCAAAAGTTTTACAAAATAGCATAAGATCACATTCCATCGTAATAGAATGAGAAAGTACTGCACCCCAATCACAAATGTTACAAAATATTTTCCTTAAAAAATGCATCTCAAAACAAAAAAAAAAAAAATTTTAAGAAAATTATTTTCTTTTTCTGATAATTCCTCGAATCAAACATGGCACTAGAAAAACTTTACCAGGATAGTTATTAAGAACTCTCAGGGCTACAATTACATGTTGATGCTCTGTGAACTCAACAAGCGCAACTCCCGTGAATAGTTCACCATTGGCTACTTTTCCTTTCACATCCTTCATAAACTTTATCTACAAAAGCATCACATCAAAGTGGCAGAAATAAAAAATAGAAAACCAAATTTACAAGTCTCTTATTGCATGTCCAGATTGGCATAGAGAAGGAAGCAGTAAGCATTGACAGGATATAACCAGCCTGTTTAATGATAGGTTTTATGGCTTAGTAACATGTGAGAGTAACTGCATCTATACAAAGCTTTCTTCTTTTTCAGTCATTGACTTAGGCAAATTGTATATGATAAGCTGATCTTGAAACATGAAAATTTGGAGATTCTAATTTTGTCTCTTTTTGTCTTGCCAACCTGCACAGAGATTAGGCAGTGAAAATTTGCAAGGCGCAAGGGAAAAAGAGCAGTTCAACAGAATGATGAGAAGCAGAAAACTTTTAGAGAGACAGCATGATTGTTTCAATAAGAATATGAATCAGTCAAACCACAAAATCAAGAGAGATGAAAAGAAGAATGACACAGAGTTACTGCACCTTTTGCAGATTGTAGCCACAGTAATAATCATGGTAACATCTCTGGTGGATCTACAGCTCTTCCTCTATCTCCCATAAAGGAATTAAAGAGACGTATACACACACAAAGAGAAGCAAAACATGGGAAGGAAAAGGAAAAGAGAAGCAAAACATGGGAAGGAAAAGGAAGGAAGATGTTAATCATGGACCATATCTATGTTAGAACCAGTCTCCAGTTTTGCTTTTTTTCATGCCTTACAACCCAGGTGGGTTAAACTTCACTACAAACCTTATTATATGTATGGCTATTAAGACAATATTTACATCAAATCTATGGCGGAGTCACATACATATGCATTTTACTTCAAATTGGCCCAAAGATCTAAGAACCATTGATAAATGGACAAGAAGAAAATCGGATTGAAAGCTTTTATTAACTAAAAAGAAAGAAACTAGGGCAAAATTCCCTAAATTTGTGTTTTTTTTTGTAATTTGATCCCTCTACATATTTATAGTACATACTCTAAAGGTTTCTTGGGAGTGCAGAACAATTAGTTTCCTAATACAAGTCATATCTCAAAGATTAGAGTGAAACTTCTGTTTTGGTGACTCGAGCAATTTGCATTGCTCTTAGGAGGCACTACAAAATTTCTCCAATGCTCCCTGGAAGTAGTCACGAGTGGGTAGAAAAAGGGTATGAATGAAGGCGTTAGCATTCTTGGGAGAGCGATGCGAAATCAGCGGCTGAGCATTGCAAATTTGTCCAGAACCGCAAAAACTCATTCGCTTCCTCGTGCAATCATTCCAACATGGTTCTAACTCCGTTGAATCATCTCTGTAGGCTTCAAAGCTCGCACAAAAGGCTCGAGAACTTGTTGCTTGACCTCATGATTCCAAAATGCAGTAAAAGTGCCTAAAAAGGCAATTATGCATACATGTACTCATTAAAACCATTAGTAATGGGGTTTTGGGGCTAACAACGCACAAAGCCAGTAAAGTGTGAGTTTCCACAAAGAAAATTTTTTATTTATTGAAAATTAGGTAGTTCAAAATGCACTTTTCTAGTGGTTATCACAAACCACCCCTGAGATGATGCACCATTAAAACAAAACAAAATGAAAAGGAAAATTTTGTGACAATTGGCGTCCACCCTATTGAAACCAATTGCAATGGATAGGGTATGCGGAGAGTTACTATAGTCAAAGAGATGGCCGGAATTGTGCACGTTCTAATAGAACTCCTAATGCCCCTAGTTAATAGGAGACCGTTAGGGACATGTTTTAGGTGTTTCTCAAAGGAGGAAATTAGGACCTCTTTGTATAAAGGGGGAACAACATAAGACAAAAGCTCACAACTTTTACGCATATTCTCTCAAGAATCCTCAAAGTTGAGTACCTCTCAAATCTTTTGATCTTTTTTAGTCATTAAAGATGGTAATGACTAGATCACAATTGGGTTAAATAGAAAGGCTTGAAAAAGGGTTCTAGTTCAAAAGTTAGAACCTTTGATTAAGAAGGATCGGCCATGGACCCTATCCTATTGACATGGAACTATTGAGTTCATCACAACCAACAACACTTGTGCCCTATGGCACATCTAAGAAAGATGCCCCTGTACCAGCCACTTCGTAGAAACTGACCTCCCCCAGTCTGTCAAGGAAAGTCCGGCGACCGGGGTTCGAACCCTAAGAAATGTATTCGAACTCCAAAAAAAGACAAGTTGTTTGAGTTGATCTTGAGAACCAAGAAAATGAACCTAACTCATTCTAATGCAGAGCAAAATGTGATGGGGGGTAGTTCTGCACTAGGGGAGTTGCAGTTTGATGCAATTTGTGCATCATTGTCTTGTTCATCCTTTAGGCTATCTCAAAATTAAACAACTTCAGAAGAATGAAATAAGTTGTTTCAGAAAAAGACTTACAAAGTGAAACACTATGCATGCAAAATATCAGGGGAAAAAATTGCTTCTCATCCTACATTTCTACCTTAAGAGTGTTTCTTGATAAACTTACATACGACGCTTTGTCATGTCACTAGTTGAAACACCTTCAACAGCTGGAGTCCCTTCAACAATGAGGCCTTCCTACAATAAAGTAAAGAAAAGAATGGTAAATAATATTAGAGTTTAATATCTAGCTATACATAGTACACATGAGCGATAACAATAGACTTTCAAACCCTAGGGAATGAAGTATTGCTTGAAATCAACACGAGTAAAGATTGCGGTTATCACGTTCCTCAGGTTTGCTCTTCTTCAATTCATATCATGAGCTGATTTCTTGTCAAAGCCTTAAAATTGTCAATTGCACGCCCTTGGGGAAAATTCCCCGAAAAGAAGATGTGGGGTTTGTTCTTTGATATAGCAACATCGGGTGCATCTAATATATTGAACTTAAACCACATTTCCTTTTGGCGCTTTCCAATAGGCACAATAAAATTACATGGAATTACAACAAAGGACAAAGAAGTATAGAAGGACATCAAATAAAATATACTCATGCTTGGATTTACTTGGTGGAGCGGGACAAAGTTTGCACTTCACCGTGCGGAAAATAGTTGCTTAACTTCTACCTTGTCAATATCAAAGCGAGGTTGCTTATGAAAAATTGTTCTTTGTAAATCATCATACGCCTCTGTTGGTCTAAGATTGTATATGTCTGTGTTGGCAAGTCTTGAGTTCGATTACATCTAATGCTTTTGGATACATCGGATGGTTTTTCGGTACATCAATGGTTTCATCAAAATTTGGAGTGCGTGGTTTCCCGCTATTTGGAAAGAAGAAGTGTTTCTTTGAGAGGATGTGATCAAGTTCTCTAAAACCTTCCTTGCAATGTCGTTCTTCATTAAAATCTAACTTCCGAAGCATTACTTCTTTCTACGTTCCATTAGGGTCATCTGGGCATCATGACCCCCCTTGACAGTGTGTTGCTTCATTACCAATATACGTAGTGTCATCCTCAAATCATCACTATCGATCCTTATTCCCCATCTCTCCCATTACATTTATTCTGCAATAAAATTAACAAACCCTAAGCCTACATGAAGAGCTCAATTCAACGAAACAAAGGATTTCAAAGCAAGGCGAGCCAAAGACATAGTAAAACAAACACATATTGTGTGTCACAATTTAAACTCACAATATGTGATGAGTAAATGTGCTAGGATTGGAATGATTAAAAGACAACATCACTGCAGAACTAAGGGGAGGGCTGTAAGCAAGATTAGACAAACTTGATTCTAGAAGTTATTTCTATATTTTAGAGAATTTTGTTGAAACCGGAAGCGGGTCTTTCAATGTATACAGCGAGATAAGGATATTGACTATAAGATAAAGTATCGGGATAAACCCGCAACCGTCATTTCAACAAGCTGTTTATCATTGCAAATGAAAGCAAGCTATGGCTTCCCGAAGAAATAACTACAATCTGTGACCCGATCATCAAATCTCATTGTGAATCAGTACATGTTCATGTTCGGAAAAGTAACTAGAAAACCCGGCAAAAGCACTTACAAAACTAGATTTGACTTTTTTTAACTGTGAATTTAAGCGCGAGCAACAACGGATAGAGGGGTTTGCACATAGCAGTTGTTATGCAAATTCAAGATTATATGATCTACGCCCTTGATATTTCCCTATTCCTTTCCTTACAAGTGTCCACAATCAGTATGATGTGGAGCCACCCACATTCGGTGACTACGGCACTACATTCCCAAAATGGGTACTATCAGGTCCGGTGAATTGCACGGTGAGACCACACAAAGGGTATGGTTAAGATATGGAAAATTCCACCAAATAAATAAATGGAACCTAAACTCTACGGAGTAAGTTCATTACTTTGAGCAGGAGATTTAGTCCATATTGCTAATCTTTGGATTCGGAGATATGTTCAATGGAATAATTTCATAGATATATTACGAAGGCATACCATCAAAGCTTCCCTTGACCAATTGGGTAGATCAAGAAGCGGCATTACTTGGTACACCAGCAGAGCTAATATCCTTTATGGAATTCGAATGAACTCTATTCAAAAGAATGATACCTCACGAACCTTAGAACCAAAACTTTTCTCCAAGGAAAAAAAAGAGAACCCTAATTTTGACTCTCCATCAAAACCATGAACAAGAGCTTGACCAAAAAAGCGTTCCTTCTCCAATTTTAGACGGTTTCAAGTTCATGTCTTCCTCTCCTTTCTTAGGCGCCCACCACAGCTCAATCAGTTACTTTGTATCCACCCTAACATTTTGCCTTTTAAAGATACAATGAGGAAGCAGGTAAAATTTTAGTCTAAAAGGAAGAGAAAGAAAAGAAAAGCCTAAAGAGGTAAATGTCCATAATGATAGAAAATAGTTAATCTAGCGGCTATGTCGCAGCATCGTCATAATATTTGAAGAGTTTCTACATCTTTAGAGCGTGCTTTAAGCCATATACGAGATCTTGCAAAACAATAGTCCAAGGTAAAGAAAGATTTCATCGGTGAGGATTCCTCTCCAAAAATCAGTTTATATCAAATTGAGCCCAATTACTTTCTTCTTTCTTCATCGATGAAACACATGTAAAGACTCATCGATAATCACATGTTTGTCCAATATATAAAGAACAATGCGAATTAACCAATACAAGGGACGGAAACATATGGAGAATCCTAAACAAGAAGAATACCCTTATCTTCCTTTCTTGAGAAGTCATTAACACACAATCGCATCAAAAAATACAAGCAAAGGAAGAAAAGTAACAAAAATACACAATGTGTTCTTACAAGATTAAAATTAGAGTGCGATAAAGGATCACATTACCATCCTTCCTGAAGCAACAACAGGATTAGCATAGCGATATAAATTTTCTTTGAACAGCTCAGTCAGCAGCTATGGGTCTTTACCATTTTTCCCATTGAACTTCTGGATGGCCTGAGAAGTTTATTAAAGGGAAAAGAAAATGTAAGAATACATCACGCTCAAAAACCCCCCGGAACGTCAAACGTGTAGTTTTAGCATAAATAGTAGATTACAAATCATACATTTTCAGCATCTTGCTTGCTCGTGAACTCCAACAAATGCAAAGCCTCTAGATAACCTACAAAACAAAACTGGTATAAAGAAAAATCTGAGAATTTTCATTCACGTAAAATGTAATTCTGGATAATGGGAATATATACCCTGTCTCAGAATTTTGTGGAATAAATACATCCCATACATAGTCAGCTGATGAAAACATCTCTTTTATTTCGTTCACTTTAGCCTGCATAGATAGAAGTAAAGTAGTTTAGAAGAATGGAAGATCTCCTCTTACAGGAAATAAGGGTGAATTGGTGCTAATGTTTGGCATGACCAACGAAAGGAAGATTTCTAACTACCAGTTTCCATTTTTGAGTCTGAGCCACGGTAGTGGTAACACCTTTTGACACTGTTACAATTCTGAAGAGAGCGAAGCCCTTTGACACTGACTTTCTCCCCGAAACGGTACACCGAAACGATCCGAAACGCGAAATATTCCGTTTCGATATCCAAATCGAAATGGCTACCGAAACGGAATTTAAAACCTTGATATTGATCTAAAAAAATTTTGGTCTTTATCTTGAAATATATCGTAAAATTAAAAATAATTTTTTTTTAACTATGGATATACATAATTAAAATATTAGAATAATTAAAGTATTAGAATATATTGTAGATCAATAATTAATAATTTTAATAATAATAATAATAGCTGTATTAAAAGCGCAAAAATAGAAAATAGAAAATATTTTAGCATTAAATATTAAATAATATTTATGTTAATTTCCATATTGATCTAGAAATTTTTTGATATTTATCTTGTATCTTGAAATTTATTGTTAAATTAATTTAAATAAAAATAATTTTTGATGTATTACAAAAATAATTTTATTTTAATTATTTATC